>UFQX01000407.1:260765-386818 GCA_900497675.1 Arapaima gigas | reverse complement strand
AAAAAAAAAGGCCCCCAAAACAAATAAAAAAAAAAAAAAAAAAAAAAAAAGGCACTCAAATTTCAAGCTATCAAAATACTTTTGGAACTACAGAAAATTCCAGGAACTCCAGTGTCACAGAAGTTTGCTACGAGTGACCTGCTTGGTTAAGCTTCAAAAACAGACTAATGACTGGGGCGTCTGCAATGCTTGATTCTTCAACATGCACTTTGATGTGCGAGTTTGAACTGTTCAGAGGCAACATCTGGAAAGCCGTTTACAACCAGCATCTGCTGTATAAAAATACACAGCCATGTTCCATGTTTCATTTTGTTTGAAATAAAACCCGGAACATTCCGTGCAAGGCCTCAGAAAGGGCGGCTAATGAGAGACAGAAACGGGGCACTTCTTCACAAATGATTTAGGCTAAGTGATGCACTTACAAAAATCATAACCAGACAGATCCCTGAGAAGAATTTAAAACCACCACACTAGAGTTAAATTTCTAACATCAGGCTACCATGGGTTTATAGATTAATCTCAGAAGAGATGAGTGACGCAATACGCAAGTATTGTATTTTGTTTTGTGTGAAGCAAACTTAGGATGCCCCCTTAGAAATGATGCTGAATGTCTTCAGTGGCTGTTGCCATGCAAAATTATAACACACATCCTTGTAAAACTTATAACTGGTGTGGAATCCAATTTATGTCATACAGGTGTCTCAAAATATTACATTTACTGATCTTTCACAAAACAAAGTAAGGATTTGCAAATCAGTATTGGTGACAAATTAGGCCAAGAATCTCTTAAATGATATCAACTGAGAGCAATTATCTAACAGTCATAACATCTACTTAAGAGGAAAATGACCACTTTTACTCTTTTTCACAGGAAAAATAAACATCTGGGGTGATGTTTTCAGTGCAATCGATTATTATATTTCATTTAACACAAAAATGACAGAAGATCCTCAGTTTAAAGTTATTTTAATCAAATGATCAAATCAGCTGCCAGGGATCATAACATTGATGAAAACAGCTTATTGGGACTTGTTTGGTTAACTAAAGTGAAGGTATATTATTAAACTTTAGGAGGCAAAAAGATGTGGGAAGGGTGAGCTTTTGATCATTGTAAGAACGTCCTTACTTTTTTCAGTAACAACTCATTACAACGTTTCTCTTCCATGAAAGAACAGTAACATCATTTCATTGTTTCAGCTGCCTAGGGGGGGGTTTTACCTGACTAACTGGATGCAAATATGAAACAAAAATCAGAGGTTTGTCCACATCTAAAGAACTGCAACAGGCATGTGTGCTTACTGAATATTCTTTGTAAAATTTAAAATAAATCATGTGCTGAAGTAAAAACATACTTTCAGACACAGTAAAGCAGACCGAAAGTCAGACCTGTTCTATATTACAATTACTCATTCAGCTGACGCTTTTCTCCAAAGTGCCTTAGATTGATTTACTATTTATACAGCTGGGCAATTTTTACCGGAGCAATTCAGGGAAGAATCTTGCTCAAGGGTACTACGGCGGAAGATGGGATTCAAACCTCCAACCTCTGCTCTTTACACCATCTGCTGACCCCAAAAACGATAATAATGGAGCTTTGGTTCAAACAAACTATAATGTTAGACAAACAATGTTCCAGTTATGTACAATTTTATACACCCCAGCATTTTACATTATATATACACCTTGATCAAGGGTATGTCAGCAGGGTTGGGATTCGAATGGGAAACCTTTAGTTTATAAGGTGGCAGCTCTAACTACCAGCTACCCCACTGCTCCAAACACACTGCCTGTAATGCGCCATCATGCATAACTGTGTACGGATACATAGATTCTTTTTCGTATACACCCATTATGCAACGGTGTAAATCGTTCCCCAGTGAAAACCACTGGTGTGTGCTCAACCTCACAAGCACAGTACACACATCTAGCTTGGGTTTGAGTTTCCCCGCAGTGATCTGGGTTGAAACATGTTCCTGCATGATGAGGCCAAATAGAAAACACATTTCCGTGCCGCAAGAGAACATAAAGTTGCGTCAAAAGCATGCAACACATCATTCTCCAAACTGGATGCATCAAGCAGTCAAGCAGCAGGATTTCATGTCACATAAATAACAACTCATGGTAACAACCATAGTAACAACGGGGGTGGCCCTCCTCAATATTTAAGGAAGTGTAATGTTGCCCACCCCAATATTTGTGCACAATTCCCTAGTAATTACCACCTGCTAATAGCTGACAGGTTGTAGTGCAATCGGCAAGATGGCACAAAAAAACCTGAAGAAATCAGTGGATTATGGAGAACAAGAGAATCTGGAACAGAATGCTAAAAATTTCATTATGAAAAGGGATTGATGTGGGTTTATTTTGCACTTGCTGGACATTTTATTAGGTCCACCAAGTCAGCGCAGAATGTTGGTGGTGCTGTAATGGTGTGCAGAGGAAAAAAACTGACCACACATTAGGATATTTAATACAACTGAGCACAGTTTCAATGCCACAGTACCAAAATGTTGCTGCTGACCAGGTGCTTCTCTTAATGGGCAAACAACCCAGGATGGTTCAACAAACACTACAGTGCCTTTACTTCACTCCAGCAGCCTTCAGTTTCCACCGCTAAAGCCAGTAGAGCATCTTTGGTACTATGCGGAAAGTGATCTTACTTGAATGAACGTGCTGTCAAAAGATCTAAGGAAATTGTGTGAAGCTGTCAAGCCAGCATGGACCAAGAACCCTGGGGAATGTGTCCAGCACCTTGTTGCTGAATTTATCCTGTTCAGGAAGCAAAAAGACTCACATCCACTTCCTTTTAAAGTGGTTGGTGTGTCAGTCTTAGATAGTCAAAAACCCTGGAAGTGACAAGCAACGCAGCTCTGAAGGCTTAAAACTCGCTTTTGGACAAAAAAAAGTTCCTGTGCGCTACTGATCAGTTGTGTTTAGTAGATCCATGTGCGGCATGTCTGGAAACTTGCTAGGGCAAAATAACACAGCGGTCGCTGGGAACAGACTGCCAGGAGGCCCAGATCTTCCCCTCAAATGTCACGTAAATCTCATTTATCAAAGTCGAGTCCAACAGCACATCTCAGCGAGGCTGCCGCCAAGAACATGAAGTGGTCGTGCTGCTCTGTGAGGGACGCGTTCGAGTGCACTCATAAACGTGGTTCCGTTTCAGTTTTCCGCACCCGGACGAGAAAAATCAGTGCTAACGTTAAGTCGAAGAATACAAAAAAAACCTTACCTGTCCCAGAGTGAGAAGAACTTGTTGGAAACAAAAATCCAGCGACAAGCAACGCAGCAGCTGTTAAAGACTCCATCTTCCAACTTAAACTCTTCAAGAAAAGAAGAGAAAAGTCAGTTGCGCGCGCCGAGAGTAGGCGAGCTGCAGGTGTCCGGTGCTGGAACTGCCACAGCAGCGAGGCTGGAACTGCCACAGCAGCGAGGCTGGAAGTCCCCGGGGTCTCTGCCGGGTCAGCAGCCAGCGTCTGCGCCTGGAGGTCCGCGCTCCACGTTACTTCTCGGGCATAAGAGCCGTACGAACTGGGCGGTTGTAGGAGCGGGATCCCATTTCACGATCACGTGACGGGAAACCGGGCCAATCGTGTCAACCTGCCGGGGGCTCGAGCGCAGCGCGTGGACGAGCGCCCGCGAACGCAGTGGAGTTCAGAGGCTGGGGGGTGAAAACGCGCAGCTCGAGGCGTTACGGAATAATAAGTACATGTCGGTGGTACCAGTCATCCCTCCTGTTAAAAACGGAGCTGGCTTATAATAGACAGTTACGTTTTTTAATGTTAATAATGCGAATGTTTAAAACAATCTGTGAACTATGTACACTGAAATGACATTTCACAATGTTTTGCTTTTTAGGCGCGCCTCCACCGTTATTTACTGTTAGTTCCGAATTATTTTGCCCTCTTCTGTACTGCGGCTGAAATTTTGCTCTTTTGAAATGATTCTAAAACCCAACTTGAGACGTGCGTTCCTACTGATAATATGGACACGCTGCCAAACAGTGGGAAGCGTGGATATTTGTTCTGTAAGAAATAATATAAAACGTGTTATTAAGGAATCATGACAGAGTTAAATGAGAAGTACTCAAAACTTTTTTAGGTTTTTATCGTCTTGCCTGAGACAAATCTTTGGGATTAAAGCAGCGACAAATGTGTCTTCTCATAACTGCAAAACATACAGTATTATAGGGTAAAAGACACGTACCTGTATGGCCGCACCACATTTCTTTGTCTTTTTGAAAGTGGGTGCCATATATTTAGAGTGCTCATTTTTTACCTTTTTCACCACACTCTTGGGCAACAACCATTCTTTCTAGTTTGTATGCTCAGTTTTGTACTATTTAGTTCTAAAATGCATTTTGTAACCAATGAGACAATAATTTAGAATGAATAAAACACACCTTTTTGTCATTTTTGATTTCAACAAAACATCCCGTTGGTAATGTACCAAAACCTCTGTACTTCTGACACTGAGACGTGGACACAGATAAGGAGTATCTGAAAAACTATATACTGAGATACCTAACGCCCTGGGTTATCGGCATCTTAAAGAAAACAAAAATACTGATGTAAGCACAGTTTATTATTGCCTGTAAGTTAACATAAGGTTATGTTTTTGAATTTTTCAATTTAGCTATTTTTTTTGCAAAGAAAACATATTTCTGGAAAAAATCAAGAGTAACATTCAAATGACAAACAGCTATCTTAATGTAAAATTATATTAAATTAAATTACATTAATGTCATACTACTCAGTTTCCCAAGTATCTCCCCTCCTCAGCTCACTCTTTTGGGTGTCTACATTTGACAATATCAAGTTCAAGACCCTAGTTATGGCCTGTGTGACCATAAAATGATCTGCAACCTGATACCTACAGGACCTGATCACTTGCTACACCCCAGTCAAGCTGCTATGCTCCTGCACCTCTACTTGGTAGTTCCCCACACAAAATCAAAAGCTCAGAGTTTCTCTGTTTTGGTTCCAATGTTATGAAATTACCTCACTTTTAGATTAAGTGGCTGTACTTGAGAATGGCATGTCTGCATCTGTATCTTTTAACGTGTTGGTGACATGCACTTTCGTTTAATCTTAGTTGTATGTCACATTGGAGAAAAGCGTTTGCTAAATTAATAAATGCAATGTAATTGCCACCAACCCAGAGATTTCTGCAAGGAGGGAGGTGACAGGAAGGATTTTTCGACAGGAGCAGAGCAGTGGACTTTCTCTATATGCCACTGAGCAGATTATGGACTGCAAGAAGGAAGTCCTCCCTCCCTCTGAGGAGCTGGAGTGTTCATGGCTGGAATGTTAACAACATGTTTACAACGTGGTGTAAATAAGAAAACTCAGGGATTGGCGCTCACCTCAATCCCTTCTTTTCCCTCTCACAAGATGTACAGATTCCCAATACAAGTGTAATAATATCAAATAAAAGCATCATTATGAGAAATAGAAAATAATGGGTATATTATATATCTTAAAGTACAAACAACAATTGCACTTAAGTTTGGAGTAGGATGATGAAGAGACAATATTTCACTGATGGGCACAAACCTGGTAGATGTAGATCTAAAGTTTTTTTTATCACCTGTTTGCTTCTTTTGAACCATCTCCATTCTTGAAAAACTTAAGACAGTGCTTAGTCTTCATACCTGTCATCTGTCAGCAAGTTTGTGCAATTTGCAATCTGAGTGCAATTTGAATTGGTTCACCACCTTTTTCAGGAAAAAAAATTAAAGTTTGTGTCACAAAAAGTATTTTACTTTAAAGTTAGCAAATCTGGGCAAATTCCTTATCGATTCCCTATGCAGCTACTCATGCAATGGAAACTGGCTATCGGTGGCAGTGGGTAAATTGACTACTTCCAGAATCACATCTGTATCTCTATGTCTTCTTAAGATGACCTGGTGGAGCCCCCAGTGACTTTTAGCCTCACTCGTGTGGCAGTTCCAGCACAGGACACCTGCAGCCCGCCTGCACTCGGCTCACATCGGACAGCACAACTTTTATTATACATTGCTTTTGGGAAAGGAATAAGTGTAAATGTATGCTGGATGCAGAAACAAAGGGAAAATACTTCAGTTTAAAACCCTTGCGTGAGAAATGTAATGCTTTGTCTTGCAGTGTTCATTGTTAATGATGACCAATAACAGCTCCAATATCAAAGTAAAGGGTTGATACAACTAATTTGGAGCAGGACGCAGGTTCATTAGATGTTTTTTTATTGAATGCCCCACTGTGCAATTTCATGGTGATTGTAGAAGATTTTTGCTCTAATAAACAGCAAACATAACCAGGCTCAACCAATCATTGTAATAAAAATGTAAAACTGGTCCTTAGGGATTATATCCACATATGCTTTAATGTCATGCATACTGTCAGGTCTTTGGGTCTAATGATTATGAATCACTGCCATAGTTGTGTATTATAGCATTCAGTAAGCAGAACATTAATGCTTTTTACCGTTCCCCTTTCCCAGTCTGTTGTTGCTAACTATACCAGCAACAGAAGCTCACAGGAAGCTTAGTGTCTTAATGGAATCTAGTTCAAAGGCATTAAGCCTGATCTGTGATAGCAAGTCCACTAAGATCTAAGAGTTTTAAATTTGGAGGAACAGATCTCCCATCTTAACCATCATTTATGAACATTTAACAGCTTTTAACTGGCCACAAAACCATGGATTCTGTGAGGGTGTGTTGAGAGTCCCCCCTCCTCCAACCCCCACAAAAAATATACATTACAGCTATTATGAGATTCTGAAAGGGTTTTAGAGTTGAATGGTGAGATTATGGGACATTATAATTAAAGCACAACTGATTTTGTCTTAAATTTCAGTAATAAATGCAATTTAGTTTGATCATTGGTTGTGACTTGGCAGTATTTTGGCTTTAAGTCTTATTCATTAATTTAAAAGGAGTCTTGTATGTAGTATTGCACGTAGATTCATATAATTTAAATTGATTCAGAGAACGACAGTCAATGTACAAACATCATTTATTGTTTCTATTGTTTCTAATATATAAGCTTTATATAAGTAATATATATAAATTAGACATAAAGATGGTCATTATAATTTAAGTACAAATTTGATAGGTCTGTGAAAAGCAAGATTTATTTTACTTGCTTTTACAAATGGCACTTCACAGTATTATTAACTTTTACAGTTTTAGACAAACAATTTTACAGCAATTTATGTATTATTGCAGCACGGTATTTTTAACTGCATCAGTTCAGCATTACCTTGCTTAGTAGATGCAGGTATTTGAAATAGTGTGTTTCAGATTAAACAGCAACACGACTGACCACTACATTACCTGTGTCTCTGACAGCCACCCCAGGAATAATTCAGTACCTAACTCTAAAGTCCTGAAGTAAGGCCTCTTCTTGCTATTTTAAGAGGCAACACATCTGTTCCTCCAACCACTTAAAGTACAAGTTCTTTACAAAACCAATAGGATGCTTTGTAGTTTGAATTGGGAACCTTTGAATTGTTTCCCTCTGCACTCTTGGAGAAGTAAACATTTAAACCATGTCAGATCACATTTCACAGTGAAATTGCAGCTTTCTCACATACACACTACTGAGAAAAGATACACACCAGCTGTGACTGTGCGGTGTTTTTCATGCATTCAGCAGGTATTGTAACTCCTAAGGGCACATTTTTCTAACCTTAACTTGTTCAACTAGGAGGGAGGCCCATAGTGCCACCTTTGTACAAGGTCCTTAACAAGGACGGTTCTAGTATAACAACTAGCTGGGCGATTTTGAAAATTGCCTTATACAAAAAAGCCAAGAAGCAAAGCAACAGCATGCATGGTTATTTTTTATTGTTGGGCACTACCTGTGCCTCTGCCTTTGTGCACTGTTGTGACATTTTTTGTGATGTTTTAACAATTGAAACCATCAAATAATTAAGCAAAAAAAGATTTTACAGAAGTTGCCGAACTTTGGGTGCAATATTCCAGAGCTTAAAAACAAAGCCTTAAACTTTAAATCCACTCCATGAGCCGCATTAATCCACCTTCGATAGAAGGACAAAATTTTATTGGAAATTCCCTGCAGAGAAGATGTACAGTTGCGAAACACTGAAGCCAAACGAGCATTTAAGCAGAGTTACACTATTTGCTAGTGTTGTTTTGGGTGTGTGGGGGGGCTCTGAGATAAGTTCAAGTAAACATTACAGCTAAGAACAAGCTCTGGCAATGAGATTAAAACTGCTCTTTCATCCTTCAGCGTTCAACCAGAACAGGGCACGGTGCCTCTTCTCAGTAGATAAACCCTGGCAGATTATGGAAGTTAATTTTCCATGTGTGATGGTAGCCACAAGAAAGCAGTCGGAGAGCCTGCTTGGGCAGACACAGTGGGGGGCCTCACCTGTGATTTCCAGAACGTGTGGAACGTGGCGGGTGGCAGTAGGGGTGGAGACACTGCTTTGGGGCAACTTGCTGAATGAAATATCTCTAGCACTTTTCAAGAGCTCAAAGAAGCAAGTCAGCCTCTCATGGCAACTTTTAACAGGCTATTCAGGAAGATCTGTCCTAAATAGGACAAAACTGTGAACTATCACTGAGGAAAAACGCATACTGTGATTTACTTTCACTGATCTAGATCATTTCACAAAACAAACACAGCAATACCCATTACAGGTAGCCATTTGGTTCATATTTGCAGCTGTGTCCTGTCCGTCCTCCTTACCCCTGATGTTAAGGAGTTTTTCAAAAATTCCAATCTCAAGTTATTTTAGGAGACTAGTTTTCTCAGTGTCAATTTTGTATAATGCAAATAATGAATATGTTGGTTGAGATAAAACATAGTTAATTACATGAAATATGTAAAAGAGGAGATTTTTATTAGGCAAAAAACTTTATTGCCTTTAATAATATAACCATTTATTGCTTGTTTCTTTGTACTGCTTTTATTGCCTCCTATTTTCAAATATCAGTTATAACCTCAAGCCATATAATAGAGCAAATCAATGCAAACATCAGTTAAGAGACATAAACCCAAAACAAATACTCAGATAAGTGTTTTTGGAGGAGGAACTGGGTGTGTGAAGTTTACAGTTTCAGTCAGTAGTGTCTGTGTGCAAGCGAGTCAAGTTCATGCATTCATATTCAATTTCTATGGAAAATGACATTATGCACCTTCATCAGCATATTAGAGTCAAAAACATCTTCATTCATAAAAGAATGACAATACTGTCATTAAATTTTTATAAATACCATCACAATTTCTTCACATGTATAGAAAACACCCTTTAAAACAGTTGTGCTAAAAGAAAAACCAGTGTACCAATATGGTACACAACACATCTGGGCAACTTTAGCTCAGCTTGATTTTTTAGCCCACTGTCACTCTGTGTTTTGCCATTTTGTGCTGGATTATCTCCCGGTGCTCTTTCACACAATTATTTAACAGCTGAGTTATATAAATCACTGAATTATTTTCATTCTTTTTAAAAATCCAGTATACCAGTCAAGAACATAACTAATCACGCGGCATCGTCTCAATAAGATGTCACCCAACATTTTTTTTGTTCCACGTTGAGTCATCATTTGATACGCCATTTTGATCCGCTTTTTTTTATTACACAATCAATTTTGCATTAGTAATGAATTACTATAAAATAAAAGGAATATTTGATTGCAGAAGTTACAACATGTATAAAGGTTCATAAAACTGGAGTTAAAACTATTCCTGGTGCCTTTTTGTCCATACATGCTGAGGATTAAAAGGAACGTTATCACAGCGGGGTTGCGCGCATCCGTCATCTGTCCTGGCTGTCACTGCAGACACTAGACCAAGCAATAAGGTGTGGGGTGCATCATGGTGGGCCTCGGGGTTTTTCACTAACCGCATTCAGAAACTGTCTGTCTCTGCCATCTCTGCTGTCTCTGCTGCTTTCCTGAAAGGCAGTTCAGACATGATCCTCATTCACTCTTTAGAACCGTAAGGGGGGCAAGATGAAAAGAAAAGCAAGATAAAAGCTGAAAAATGAACTCATTTGCCAAAACACCTGACACCCACAGGGAATTTCCCAGGTGAGCATGGGCCAAACTCAGAAGTGCCCATGCAGCGGGGAATGATCCCCCTCATCTCCAAGTGTCAGTGAGACATGCTAATGGCTAGCAGCACAGCCCACAGTCCTGCCTATGGAGGCCAGGGCCCAACTTTGATCTTCCATGTAGTATGAGTAGGAGAAGCAGGAGTGCTGCCTATAGCCTACAGGCTTGCAGACTTCCTTCCTCTATGACAAAACAATGAAATTAATACGCAGGAGGACGTCCTCACATGGGCCTTAACTGCAGGTGTGAATATGTTAAAGAAAGCGTGTTCAGCACATGTGAATGCACAAATCCTTGTGCTGTAGTGTATGTACCCAACAGCAGCACCTGTGTAGCATATGTAAGTTTGTACGTGTTACTTTGTACATGGATACAAATACGGTGGTTCTTCATCTTACAATCACAGCTGGAATGTACTCCCTTCATAACTAAATTAGTTTGTAAATCCAAAGTCACTTTTTAACACACTTATATGACACACTTTTTAACACACACTTATATGAACACTTTTTCAACACACAACCAGTCAAATGTCAGTCAATCAGTCAACAATATAGATGCGCTTCAATTTATTCAAGGGTTAGTTTCTGTAGTTTCTGTCAGCTAAATTTATAATTAAAAAAACTCTAAGGCTTTTGTTACTTTTATTCACTAAGAACCACATTAAAGTTAAACCTAGTTTAAATATAGTGAAAATAAAAAAATTCACAACCCCCAATTAATACCAAAAGTGAACCAAGACATCATGTAAGCATATGTAAAGTCAACTTTGGCCCACTTTCAACTGTTTTGAATATATACAAAATTAGTGAAAGCTAAATAACATAAACTTCCTTCAATGTATTTATTGGTTGTGTTTTCAAAAGCTCCTGATACAGCTATAAAAGAAAATGTGTCAAGTCCTCTAGGAACACTCCGACAGCTGACCATTAGGGGTACTCTCACCCCGACAGCCTTCGCACACCTGTAGTCAATCGTGTCATCAAGAGCAGCTTAAATAGAAGCCATTTGCCAGTTCGGTTTATGGAATCTCAACAGTCCTTGTGGCTTGTCTTGCAAGTTCTGTTTGTGCTGCCCTTAATTCCTGTCATCAGGCCAGTGTTTGTGTGCATTAACTTAGCCCTTTGTTTCCAAGTTCCCTGTTGCCCATGACACAAAACTCCCGGTCAGTGTGTTCCTGACTCTCATGCTTGTCTATTCCCCTCAGCTCACTGCTCTTCATCGCAAGAAGCACGTATTCACTCTATGTAGAATTCCTGCACTCGAATCCACCTTTGTGGGGACACTATGACAGAAGATTCTGCCAGCACAATGGATTTGGCCAACTTAGAATTATTCCAGAATACATGGAAATACAATGGAGAATGGTTGGCCTTACACCACACCAAGATACAGTTCCTGACAGTCCTACAGTCTCCATAATCCATGTCTTTGAGCTCCTCCATAAGAGAAACACAGGCACAACGACTGTTTCCCTGAAACCTATTTTCTTAACAGATCCTCCTGATCCATAAGTGTTGTTCTGGAGAAACCCCACACCAACCAGTGCAGAGGCATCAGGTGATTACTATCTTGCCAGATACCAGGAAGAGACAGGAGCCAGAACAAATGACCACACTCTAAAAAACGATTGACCCCAGAGGAAAAACAAAACTGGGTGCATGACTGATTGTGTTTCTGATGCAGCTTGGTAAGACACTTCCAGGATCATTCTCCCATGCAACCCAGTTCTGGATTTCCCACAATACACAAACTAAGGCATTTATAGATTCTGGTGTTGCTGGTAATTTCATTGATGTCTCTATGGGAAAAACCTGGAATTTGCCATTTGAGCCCTGAAGTCAAAGGCTGTACATTAGCTCCATAGATGGAGAATCTATTGGCAATGGAGTGGTAGAAATGTTGTCTGTCCATGTTACTTTACAGGTAGGCTGGTTTCACACAGAAACCATCAGGTTTTATGTGATTAAGCCATTAACTGATCCAGTTACTTGGGGCTATCCATGGTTGGCTGCCCACAATCGTATGTTTTCTTGGAGTTCTGGCAAACTAATTTCTTGGGGGACACAAACGTTTAGACAGGTGTCTCTCACACTCTTGTGGGGCTACTTCTATTGAAATCCTTAACACAGATGTGCCATGTTATATTCTGAAAGAATATCAGGATTTAGCCAATGTGTTTAGGAAGGCACAAGCCTCTGAACTGCCTCCACACCATCCTGGAACTGTGCTATAGATATTATACCCTGTACTAGACCCCTACGTGAAAGGTTGTATCCTCTGTCCAGACTGCTACGTGGGTCTCAAAAGCGCATCCACTGGTCCCTTGCCACCAGGAGGTTTTCAAAGAGCTGAAGAAACAGTTCACCACTGCTCCCATTTTTAAACACCCTGATCCTGCATAACCTCAAGTACCTACAAAAGGCGAAATGCCTTAATTTATGGCAGGCTTCTGGGCCCTGTTTTTTACTTGCTTTAAGTCTACTATGACCTATTGCACAGGTTCCAAGAGCCAAAAGACTAATGTGCTGTCTAGGACGCACGAGGCTCCCTCTTACAATACCAGACCAGAGCCCATCTTACCTGGCCCTTTCATAGCTCCAATCATATGGTCCCTTTTAGATGAACTCCAGCAGGCCCAGGTACTGGACCCAGGACCAGCAGACAAATCCCAAGGAAAACAATATGTCCTCACATCCATGAGACCTCAACTGCTGCAGTGGGCCCATGAATCCCCTAGCATGGGGCTCCCTGGTGTGAGTAAGACATTGTTTGATTGCTGAAAGGTTCTGGTGGCCCAACATGCACAGAGATACCAAGAACTTTGTTCTGGCTTGTATTACCTGTGCTCAAGCAAAGGTCAAGGTCCCCAGACAGAAAACTGCTGGACTTCTAGAACCTCTTCTGGTACCAAACATGTAGCTGCCGATTTCCTGAGAGACTTACCAAGGTAACCGGACCATCCTGGTAGCCTCTGGCCAGGTCTCTAACGTATGCCTACCAATACCTCTTAATGATTTTCCTACAGCTTTGGAAACAGCAGTGGCATTGTTCCCTCAGGTTTTCAAACTTTATGGTATCTCAGAGGACATTGTGTCAGGGGCCTGTAGCTATAAGGCCCTTGTTACAAAGCCTCATAATGAAAAGACTTTAATTATTTTTGCTAACATCATCTTTAACTTTAACATTTTTTATTTACATTCATCCAGCATCTTCATTTTATTAATTGCGTGCCCTGGTTTTGGTGGTCCACAACCTATTCCAGAATCGCTGGGCAATAGGAACCTTGGGCGGAACATCAGTCCAATCTAGGGCAGCCACACACTATAAGTAATTTAGAAATTAAATAACCTGAAATGCACATCTTGTGAGTAAAAACCTGAGGTCATAACCTGCACAGACCCAGGGTGAGCTAGATTCAAGCTTGTGCAACAGTTCAGGCACTGTGCCTGTGCTATTTATTACCAACTATTAATGGAATTATGCCATAATCATGTGCAACATTAACTCGTCGTGTCATTGATCACTGACAAACACAAATACCAGACATAAGCTGGAAATACTGTAGAACCTGTCGAATTCATCAGGCGTCTCACTCTGGTTTGATTGTTTTCTACTGCCAACTAATGGTTAGAAAGTAAAATTCATGTGGCATTCACCCTACAACAAATTTTGAAAACAGACAAGGAAAGAAAATCCATCCGTCATCATTAACTGCTTAATTCTGAACAAATAAAACACAATTAATAATAAATGAAAGGAAAATTTTATAACTATACATTCATTAATAACATGAGGAGTCATGGATATTTGTGCGTATGAATTAATACAAGTGGGCACAAGTTTGAGTCCATTTATGGAAAATTTGTTTTCTCCCTGAAGCTTTTGGTTAAAAATCAGCCAACATGTTTTCTCAACTCTTCTGCAGGAATTCCCAGAGACGCCGGATACTTGTGGTTTGCTCTGCTCTGACTGTTACGTCCAGTTCATCCCATAAAAATATTGCCTATGTCGTACAGATTTACCCAAAATTTTATCTCATTTGAAATGCGTACATATTAATAAACATCCGTGGTAGCAATATAAAAATGTCAATACTGTATATTTAAATACATACATGCAATGGTAACTGTCTGTTATGTGGCAATAACTACAGGTATCCCTCAAAACATCTTTCAGTCTTATGATTTTTTGCATGTATGAGTGAAATTATTTAATACCCGTTACAGAGTTACACCCAATATAAGGTTTATTTTTTCTTCATTTACGAGTAACAAAAGCCAAGTGGGGGGGGGGGGGGGTGTTAAGGTAATTGCATCTCTGACTGACAAGATTTCACCTTACATGCCAATTTCCNGGGGGGGGGGGGGGGGGTGCTGTTAAGGTAATTGCATCTCTGACTGACAAGATTTCACCTTACATGCCAATTTCCAGGAACACATGACATACATATGTAAGGGGATACATGTATGTGTGCGCTAATAACTGTCTACATATGCGGATGTATACATGTAACAACAAGTATGAAACAAAAACTGCTTCTGTACTATATGTGAGTACAGTATATGAGAGCAAGTGTGAGATGCTATGGCAAGTTTCTCTCATGCAAGAATACACCAGTGAAACTCTCAGGGAGGATTTCCTTCAGAAGATGAAATGCAATAAAACCTCAACAGTCATACGTTGAGTCAAAGGCATCCAAATGTTACAGTGCTATGTTCTGCACAAAGTATATAGTTCTGAGGATAACAAGCAAGTTCTTTTATAACCTCTCTCAGTTTTATTGCACTCCAACGCTACTTCTCCTCTGTGTGACTATTCACAGGGCATGATCAACGTGAACCTTAAAAAACCTTCAACCACAGCTGTGTAATGTGATGAAAGGGGGGTTTCTGATTTTGACTGGATAAAAATGAATGCTGGTAAAATATGCAGGAGAAAGAGTTTCGGATTGGTTTAAACATTGTCAATTATTTGACTGTAATTTGCAAGGATTTGAAAGGACATCCTGTGTTCTGCAGCAAGGTTTAACAATTTAAAAAACTGGAAGATACTACTCTACCCAGCAACTGACAAAACCTCCCAGTGGCTGTAGTCTACATAGAGTCAAGTGTATTTCTGTGCTGTGATTACCAGGATTTTATGTAACATAGTGAAACAATAGGAAGGTTTATGAATTGTTAAACAGTAAACAAATGCATACGTGTAGGCACAAAGGCACAAACAGAGGGAGGTCATTTGCAGTTGTAATACTGCAGATGCAGATATGATATAAAATTAGCACCATAAATTGTGTAAAATTTTGTAGTCCTGTGTATAAACGTCAATTAGCAGTGTCAGGGCAAACACATTTATATAAATAATTATCAAAATTATATAATCATAAAAACACACATCAATATATAATATACACTCTTACATGTGGCCTTTCTTTGTTAAAGATAAATCCTTTTCTTTCTGGGCTATTTCTAACACTGAAAGGCAGCATAAAAGAATTAAACCTACCTTTTCTGCTTTCTGCTGTGGAGCACAATTGCTGCTATCAAGATCGCCATTGTGATGATTCCAAACACACTGCCAAGTGCAATTCCAAGGACATTATCTGAAAGCATAAATAACAGCTTCCACATGACCTGTCTTAAATACAGTATTCTTATCAGGAAAAGATTTTAATGGGTCTCAAGGCATCTCTTTCAAAATTTATTCATTTAACAGATAATGGAGAGCAAGGTTATGGAGCAGATATGAGAACAGCAGAGTACTGGTTAAATGTAAGAAAAAGGATATGTGCATTCAGACTGTCTGCCAAAGTGCCCAGTCTGAAATAGGCTGTTTAAAATTAATAATCACGCCAAGGAAGGTTCTAACCACTTCTGTCTTTTCTCGGTGGTTGGAACTAAGCTACATCTCACATAAAGAAGATAATAGGGCCTAGACAGCTGTTTATACATCAGTTCATTTTTAGGTCATGATTTACTCTTATTGTCTGCAAACAATAAATAAAATATAGTAATACATGCTTTGTGGGGATGTGTGGATGAGACTGACTTGGCTGTTTGGTTTGCTTGCTTTCACAATAGCAGGGATCTCCATCATGCTGTCCCCTGCTCTGTGTAACAGGAAGTTATAACATGACTTTGCTATGACTTTTATCTTTCTCCAGAAGGGGGACATTTATTATGTTTGACAGTATTGTGGAAAAATGTTTCTCACCCAAACATCTCTGCTCTGACAGAACCAAGAATGGAACCACAAATGGAACCAGGTTGAGTCAGTGGCATATCGGAGTGAAGACCTGAATCCTCACTACAAAATGTGTTAAATGCTTTCTTCTTACTAAATATTTAGGTTCTTTTCTTTAGGCTCTTCTTTTCACAAGACAAAAAAAGATTTTTTTTGGCATTGGAGAAAGACCTCAATTAACAGTGAGATCACAGGTCACAGGAAACTTCCAGTGAAATCTACACAAGTAACTACTAAAAGGACATTGTAACCCAACAAGTTGAATGAATCATGTATCCCTTCTGGATGGACTGCAGTGCATTTCTTACCCAACACGATTTAAAAAAAAAAAAAAAAAAAGAAATTATGACATTAGGAAAAAAGCCTATTATTATAGGCTATGCTGATTCTGAGTTCACATACCTTGCACACAGTTAGTAGTGTCACCAGACCACTGGCCATTTGCTTGGCAGGTGCGCTCTGCTGACCCGGAGAGGACGTAGCCAGAATTACATGTAAACTTGACCATTGCCCCCTGCAGGTACCTTGTTCCCTCTTTCTGGCCATTATTAGGTGGGGCTAACCACCCACAGGTCACCACTGAGGGACAAGAAAAATAGAATTTCAGATACTATCTTCTCTGACATCAAATGTTATCAGCAAGTAAAGCATGTCCTTATTAATGATTGTATTTCTTAAACAAACATAGTTTATGATTTCTCCTGACAGGAGCTCCAAATAACTATATCATTGACGTCCCAATAACCATTTAGTATTTCTAAGTGTTTGTTTTAAGGAGGAGTGCTGCTGCAAAAGGTTTGTGAACATTTGTACTAAGAGAGGGTGGCTAATCAAATGATGGCGCTTCAACAGACAGCTCCAGTGGTCATTCATATTACAAGCCCATCATGATCAAACAAACAGCAAGTGGAACAAGGTTTCTGTGCAAGAGGATGACTTTGACCTACCAGGCTCCAGATCTGCCACCACAGCTGCATGTGCACGGTATGCCACCCTGGTAGCATTGCCCACCTCGAGGCTGCGGGACACGAGCGTGTCATAACGGCACAGTGCAAAGCCTGCACCAGAGCACAGTGTAGTCATTGGACCCTGCAGAGGGTCATCTGGGGCATCCTCCACAGAAAAGGCAGGTACAAAATGTGGATCATGCTTGGATCCAAAGAAGTAGGTGTTTAGCAAGTAAGAGGAGTCATAGGTGAACAGCGATGTCTCGTTGGAGATGAGCCCTGAAGAACAGCCAGACACTCCTTTTAGTATCTTACATAATTACGTCTTTCTGCTTAACTGACACTTATCTCGTGATTTTCCCCCACATTGATACTGTCCAAAGGCAACTCAACTGGCAGTCGTCAGGCCAAAGGTCTTATTCCTTGATTATTTTACTAACTCTACCGTACTGTTAAAGTTTTTCTAAATAAATGTTGTGTATTTATAACCAGGCTACACAATCTCAAACAAATAATAAATACCAACTCAACTAAATCCTCAATACCTATTGATATTGATGTTTTTCTTTGAAAGAAGTGAGAAATAAGTTTCAGGGATATTTTCTACACATAAATATTTCTTTTCACTTAAAATTATTTTGGGCTTATAGTAGTACAAGTTCAGGAACTGGATGTGCAAACAAAAGCACTGATAAGGAGTAGAACAGCAGTCACATGCCCAGTGACAGGACAACAATCCCCAGTACCGACATAGCGTTTCTGATTTAAAGTCACGATAGGTCCAAATCCAATCTAAATTTGTATTCCCTGCATCAAAGGTTATTGCTGTTGTTGTTGTTATTGTTATTATTGTTGTTACTGAAAATTAACTGACACACTAAACATCAAAGGTGCATCAGTTATCAGCACAGCAGTGTAAAGTCCAATCTTAAACTTCTCTTTCACATATTCTACTGTCTAGTTGCCATTGGAAATGATTACACCTTAATTGTATGGAGTTTAAGGCACTGAAACTTCATTATCTAATGTTTGATAACTGATGTGACATGCTGTGTTTTCCAAAGCTTCAAAGCCAGCACACAGTGAAGCAAATGCTGATAAGCCCTGTGGATTAGATCATGCCACTGTGGTTATGTATTTCAGAATAAAATAAGAAAAATGCCGTAATAAGAATAATAAGAGATACATAGGTTACAGAACAGGACATGTAAGCTTAAATCTCAGAAGTCACGCTGCAAACCCCAAGCAAATTTACCAGATTATGAATTTGATTTTTTGTCTGAATTTTCATTGAATTTACAGCTGTTTGAAAGGATTACATATGAGACCAATTAAATTCTCCAATTGCGTCTGTACTGTTACTACTAGCAACATACTGTATGCCACAAATCACTTAAAATGATTTATTATTATTATTACATTGTGGTGTAAAAAATAATTTTCCTCTTAATGATTTCCCCTATTAATGCATATTTGTCAAACTGAATGGGTGATATGAATGTTGGGTAGTTTGTTCTTTAAATAAATGAAGCAATAATTTAAAAACTGCTATGTGTTTACTCAGGTTCCCTTTGGCTAATTTTACGTTTTATTATCTAGGTCTGAGGATCCGAAACCATTCAGTGTGAAAAATATGCAATAACGGGAAATAAGAAAGGTGCAAATACTTATTCACAGCACTGTATACATATCAAACTACCAAAATATGGAAATGTGATGCAATAAACCTAAATGCCCTAAAAAATAAAAGTTGTGTGGATAATAGGGAAACTGTTGATATTGCTGTTTTGTACAATATTGATATTGAAGCTTAGTATAATTCTGCTTCAGTGGTCATGGAGGTAACTTTGCAACAGGTGAATCAAGTGGCACATGAAGGAACTGAAAGATCAAGAAAAGCAACACTGTAGAACACAAATCTTACAGCCAGCTCCAAAATAGAACAGGTCTTCTGGGCTGCTCTGCTCCAAGGAGATGACCTGCCCATCGCTCGACATAAGGTCATCAACTGCATTATCATTCATCCGTCCCAGCAGGCCAAGCGTGTCATTGGAGAACTCCTTTGGGAGCAGCACAGTGACTGCCAGGATGCCCCCCCGACCCCGTGCTTCAATACCCGCACCAGATGGGAACATTACTGTCACGTTCTGGGGTACTGGAGAGAACACGAACACACCTGAGGCCAGCCGAGAAACACACAAAACAGTGTTACAACGCTAAAATATTACACTCAGTCCTCAATTTTCTGCACTTTAAGGATTTTTCTCCAAACTGTAGTTGAAATACCCTTTCTAATTTTTTTCTTTTATTTATTTTTGTAAATTTCACATTTAACAGATTTAATTTATTTTCTTAATTTTTTGCACCTCTTTCTAATTTAATGCCTTATAGTGGTTGATATAGAGCAGGTCCACTGAGTTCAAGTACAAGGTGCATCAGTTTTGGCTCCCTACCCAAGACACACCTAATGTCATAAACCTATAAGTGCTTTTTTTGTACAGCACTATTTTATATTTCCATAATGATGATTAAGTCACTATTTATTATTTACTTTTAACCTTATCAGTTGGGACAAGAAAAAGATATATTTCTTCACAGTAATGTCACAATATCACATCACAAAAAGCAACAAACATTTCTTAATTAAAACAAAAAAACATTTGTTTAAAACATACTACAAAGCATCAGCTCAACAAATATCACATGTATGCATAAATTAATTCCTGAAGTACTGGGTGGGTCAAATTTTTGTAGTTGATGGCTATGATTCTTTTGAGTTGTTGACTTGGCCAGGTGAGCATCTTTGTCATGAACAAAGAGACAGAACACCTGACCTGACAGGTCTATCCAGCTCTGCTCAGAGAAAGAGAGGATCTGCTGATTCTTCAACACCTCCAGGTGGTCCAGCTTGTTGCCCAGGCGCACCTCAATGATGTCAGAGTTCCTCTCCTTCATGGCCACAGAAGACAGACTGGTAGCTCTTGCCAACGTGCCTGAAAGATTTATTTTTTTAAGTTTTTCTGTGTATAAGAGACTGGTGTGGATGGTTAGCCTAACAGATCCACTGATATAAAATAAAAGCCTAAGCAAAACTGCATCACCAGACTACAGAAAAAAAAATCAAAAATCCGTATCAGCCAGTTTGGTTCAGAAAGCATCCTTTGAGTTGGATAATTCTAAGAAAAGCAGAATGATATTGCAGAGCAGAGAAGAGAAGTCTGTTTGTCACACTTTGAAGGTGCTGAGGAAATGTTCTCACCATTACTCATTCTGACCCGTTCTGTTCGACCCTGGATGGTCAGATTTTTTTGGAACGCCTTTACGAGGTAGTATTCCCCTTGTCCATTGAATGAGTAGCTGGTCCCATCAAATGTGACAAAGTGGGGGTCACCAAAGACAGCACCTTAGAAAATAAACACCATTCTAACTTTGACAAAAGTATCAACTCTTTTGTTGGAGAGCTTTACAGTTTAGAACTAAACACTGCAAAGCAAAACTGTTGACAGCATTAATAGCTTTTTTTGGTGCCGATAAAAATGAAACTGATAGACTAAAAACAAGTATTTGACTGAACTATTTATTCTGTTCCTTCAACCTGCTTTAGGTGTTCTGTAAGTCCTGCAGTCACTAGAGGGTCGATGTGTGAAGTAATAGTAGCAGTTGTCGGACCATAGGCAGCAGTAGTAGAAGCTGAGCACATCGTAGACCCAATGTGAGTTTCCAGGGACCCTGGGGGGCCGCTTGTAGGGAGGGGATCCCCAGTCATGCCCCCGGTCAGGGGTGCTGCCTCCAATGGAGTCTGCGGTCAGCACCTGGGAGCCTGTGCTGTCATAGCAACACTGCTGGCCTGCAGCATACTTGGGGCTGTTGGAGAGTACAGACAGAGAATGTCCACAAGACAATTTATAGTAGCTCTATTATTTTTGAGTCAGTATTGCAAAACAATCAGACTGGGTCTTGGAAGACCTTATTCATATTATTATACCATAAATCGGGTTCTTTTACTACAAACTTTTTAAATAATACATTTATTAAATTGCTAATGTTTTTTGTTTGGTTTCCAGTTGTATTTTCTTCACTTGTCTAGTTTAAAAAAAAATTGTTTTGGAGTGAATTTCACCTGCATTTCCATGACCCATAGTTAGCTGGCAAAAAAATGCACCCATACAGAGTAGGAATATGAGACCAGAGTAATTCCATTCGCTTCCATACTGTTTACAGCTTAAGTCTGCAGGTTATGAATGCCTGTGATTAATAAAATCGCAGCAAATTTTGTACAAGTTCTTAGCATAAATCAGTCACAACTGGCATTACATTTTTAGAGACATTCTATTTATTTTTAGTCAACTGGTAATTTTAATTTAAATTTAGATTGTTGTTAATAAAAATATTAAAAGTCCTACAGTTTACAGTATATTGTTATTCGTGATAGCTGGATCTGAGACTTTTACAGATCCTACAAAGCAAATAACATTGCTATTCTTAAGCTTGTACTGATTGTGAAGAAAATAAAGCTGGCAAACGTTGCCCATCCATTATGTTCTCTGCCTCATGCTGTATGTTTCCATAATAGACTCTGGAACCCAAGATCTTTACCTAGATGAGCAGTTAATGAAAGAAATAAATAATGTCTTACAGAAAATATTGACTAGGAATAGGAATAAGTTCCTATTGTAGCACCATGAAAAAATTAAGGTATGTCTGTAATATTTTACTGATTGTGATGTAGCAATGGATGTAACAAATAGAGTTACAAACATAGAATTGTCTTCATAAGATGAGGACCCAGTGTATACATAAACCATATCTTTTCATACTAAATTATCAGATTTCAATTATCATAACCATCTAAAAGAAGTAGCCTTTTGAAGTGGTAATAAAACCGGTGAATGGGTGCATGTGACTAAGTGTAACTAGGGTTGCACACCTGGCTTGTATGGCTCGCACACAGTGGACACTGCCTGGGTGGTAGGTGCACACGCTGCCCTTCTCAATGTCACAGCCATAGTCAGTCTGAGGGAACAGCAGGTTTCAATCAGCAAAATCTATCACCCAACCCTTTCACAGCGAGAGTCCCAACCAAACAAGGCCAAGACACTCATTTAGAATGGTCCGAAGGTTTAAGGTTTGTTTGTTTGTTTGTTTCTTCTTAGCACACTTAATACACCTCATGAAGACTGAGTGAAAGGCTTGCTGGCACTAACCGACCAAAGTGTAAAGGCACATTACTAATTAGCTAATAATATGAACGTGGTTGTTATAGCTCAGAGATAATGACACTCGAGGATTGCTAGAGCTTAGCAATGAACTCAAAACTTGTCAGTGTATGACGAAAAGGGAGTCTGAGACTTGTTCCTGTTGAACAAGAATGTTCAAGGTTCATTCATAGTCATCCAGCATGGTGTAATATGGATAATTGTCAAGCATGAGATTTAAGGCTTGCAAGCAGATAGCTCACGTGGAAGCGGCCAGTGTCGGCACGTGCTTGGGCCAAGGTGCAGGGGCAGTCGACCGTCTCACTGAGGAAGTCCGGCAGCGTGTACTCTAGAGCATCCCAAGCTAAGCACTTTTTCAGTGCCCAGGAGGCTGAGTCTTGTCGGAAACTTTCATCCAGGTGCCAGGCTAGGGCATGGTCCTCACTCCACACAGCATGAACATTCCTGCCACGGTGTCAGCATATGTGATCACTGTTCTATCAGATGCTCTCTCTGTTGTTACCTTGCAAACATAGCCAGACTTTTCTGAAGAATGTAGTTAATACTGTTAATCAATATATAAGTTAAAATGCTTGTACATAAAGAGCAGAACATCAGCAAAATATTACTACTATTCCATATATCTTGTTTAGGTAGACATTTATAATTTATCACTTTTTATGCCTTTATTCAGCAAAAATTATGGGAAAAAGAGGACATAAGGTTACATCAGATTTGTACGTGGGACAGAAGCTGCAACCTTTGGGTTCAATCTTTTGAGCGTTCCATGCCGGCCATGCAATTGGCTGAGTTTGGTAACAAGGGCCTCTTACCAGGCCCCATCAGCATGTGAGCTGGCACTGACCCGGACCGCCCCCAGCTCCCAATCAGAGAATAGCTTCTCAGCAGGTTGGGGTAGGAAGCTGAAGCTGCCATTGTTAGGGACCATCCTCCCCAGGGAGTACAGGTACATCCAGTTAGCAGCCCATGAGTCTGAGTAAGGCTCCCCTAAGGTGCAGAACATGTCACATCATTACAAGATTATACAGATAATTAATACTCTTTGCAATACCATTCTATATGAGCTCAGCTATCTTAAATAGTTCAACTGCATACTATTTTTATGGTTCAGTTATTTATGCAACTAAATTGTATACCCAGGAAAAAAATCTTTCAGTTGTATATTAAAGTCTGCTCCACATTGTGTTTTATTTGTAATGTTTCCTGTTTACAAGCTACACTTAAATGTTCTTATATCATCTTTTCTTGTTTTGCATGGCATTGTACAACAAGCCTGCCCTTGGAAGGTCAAGACACGTATGATTCTCTGGGTGCGCGGTGAACTGCTTTCAGCCACATCTCCACAATAACAGCACAGCTGCTTCACCCACCTGTCTCTCTGTAACCCCACAACTCCACGTTGACTGTGTCCGCTCTGACTTGAGATGAGTTCCACGACATGCTCAGGATCCCACCTACCCCAGGAGTACCATAATACTGCCATTGTGTGGCATTCCCCAGTGCCACTTTGAACTCTGCTCCAAGTTTTCCAGAATGGACTGTTGAAAGAGTACAGATTAAGAGGGATTTTTCTCAAAATACCTTATATTTCTACTAAAATGATTAATTTATATGTCCGTTCATTACATGCTGGAGGAAGATCAGTACCTGATAACCACGAGCCTTGTCTGTTGTACTTCTGGCCATTGGCTGTTGATATCTCAAATTTAATCCATCCAGTCTCATACAGTAAAGGAGAAATGCAATGACCTTGACCATCACTGTCCACATAGCCCTCTGTAACAATTTCACCATTAAACCTGCCAATGGCATTAAGACACATAAAAAGCGCAGTGCTGTGTTTTCCTTACATTTTCAACTGTCTGCATGCAAAAATAAAGCGAGAAATGTGCACCACTTTTACTAATATGACGAGCATTTCTATTACCGACAGGTGAGACTGGCGTTCTGGTTAAATGTTACGTTGAGGACCAGGAAGTCTGTCCCTCCCAGCAGCGTTCCGGAGTACGGTGACGTGTTCAGGCAGAACTGTGTGTGGTCTTCACAGCAGCTTCCCAGGGAGCCGCACGTGGGGTGGCACGAGCACGTATCGAGCACGAGCCCACAGCTTCCTTCACACGTCAGTGCTGTGAGAGGAGTGAGACCCACTGTGCAATGGCTGGCGCGTCAAAAGCTTTAGAAATACAATTTAAAGCCATTACTTTTTATTGTATCTAATATGGGAACGAAAAGGCCCCACTAGCCGTCGTTTCCCTGTAGTCGGTGCTTGCAGTGTATCGGTACTCAGCAGTACTCGTGACTACTCAGCGGCACTCAGCACTACTCATAGCTACCGCTACTTCTCCGTGTTGCTCACTGGAGAAGCAGCACTTGTCTTAAACTCCTGTTACTGTTTGTTGCCTGGCTCCCAAGCAAAAGATCATAGCTCAAACCCAGAAGAACACTATCGAGTCAGGAGATAAATAAACAGCTGATTTTACGGCGACTTCGGCAGCGGACTGTTCCACACTCACCTGTGGCCGTGCGGACGCACAGCAGCAGCGTCATCAGTCTGAGCGGAGCGCTCCGCATACCGCCTGTTGCCGCGCGCTGCTCAGGTGCTTCCCTCGCGCTGCTGTATTGTCTCAGAAGCGGGACATCGCGCTACTGCGGTCTAACGCGGTCCGAGCTGCTAAACATAAATCCGTGTTGTGTAACTGGGGCAAAGGCCGCTTTGACGGTGCTTCGGGACTCGGTCGTATCGAGGGCGCAGCCCTGTTGTAACCCATGAGTTTGCAGGAGAAGCCGAGTGTTTTTAATGTTCACATTGTCCTACAACTGAAGGGAGCGGAGAAAAGGCAGCTCGCAAAACCTTCCAGGTATGCGCCTTGGGTAAAGCCTGCATATCCGAGACCAACACCGCCGTGCAGTAACACTACTCCTCTGTTAGTAAGTTTTAAGCAGCTCGGGGGACGTGCCGCTCTAGAAACCCTCCAAAAATATTTGAGTCTGACTCCTCTAAGTGTTAGGACCACCGTATGTAGTTTCTCCCAGTACAGCACTACACCTGAGAAATTATTACCCCACTGATCGTCACGTTACTCACGACTTACTCCTCTTTTAAACCAGCCTAACGCTGCAATACCGCTAATGAACCCTGGATGGCGCTGGAGAAACGTAATAAAACTAACCCTGCAGCGTTGCCGGTGCTGTGATGCGAGCAAAGGTCCTCTGTCATCCTACTTTGAATTATTTTCGTAGGATTATACTATTTTTCAATATATCAATTTATATCATGCTTAAAAATCACATTTAAGTAACACCTCAAATATCCTCAGTTATATTTGTCATATTCTGAAGCTGGTATCGCAGTAGTTGTTCAGCAGATCTAATACACCAAAGAGAGTTTTAAGTTCCCTGAGCTGGATATCAAGATGGATGTCAGTTGGCTAGCAGGTTTAATTTTATCTCCATTAAATATTCAAGTTTGGGAATTACTGCAGCTCTCCGTAGAATTCCTGTCACAAGCATGAAGCAGAAGCAAAAGCTCCTGCAAACACAGCAAGCAGGACAGATTATTCTCTGTACAGTACAGAGTATCTCTGGGTGTACATCTCAGATTATCTCATGTACAGTTTTCCTGTACCAAAATTTTCAGTGTGAGTTTAGTGCCTGAGGTGGGAAACTCACATGATAAGGGAACAAGAAGATCTCAAACTGAACACCATTTTCCTTGGCATCCAAATATAATCTGACCCTGAAAATGTGTTGCATACCGAATTTTCGGATACCGAGTGTCTATTTTCCATTATTTTAAATGGGGGAAAATAAATAATGTGCCACCAGCTCATCGGAAAACACTTATATAACTATCAACCCATGATTCCAGCATGATAAAATACTTTAAACATCAGTTACCTAATTAGAAAAGACTTAACGTTGTCATTAATATGCATGTTTATAGTGCGTGGAACAACATGTACAATATAGGGCATGTCACGTGTTAGTCCCCACACTGTCTCTGCATCACACACAGGGGATGAGAGGGGGCATGCACAGGGTTTGTAGCAGGAGTTCAATGTTATGAGATACTGAATAAAGGGAATAAAGACTTGTGTCAAAAATAAACCGCTGCATCTCGCTGCGTCTCTTTTTTTCAAACGACTGGCATTTAAACAAATAGGTTTATTTTTTAACAAATGAAATGCACAGTAAATGTGGTGACATGGCACAAATGTGTTCAGACAAAGCAAAACAGACAGAAACAGCTGATAACACCTGTGCATAAGGAAGATCTGGTTTCAGTTCATAACAGTTGTCACGCCCCCTGGTCCAGACCCCGCCTCTCCTGATTGCCCTCCACCTGTCTCTCATTCACCCATGTATATATACCTGTGTTTTTCAACCTGTCGTTGCAAAGTATTGCCCTGATCTTTCCGGGTGTACCGAGCATTCCTTCTGTTTGCTACTCCGGTTACCAACCTGTTTTGTTCCACGGCTATTGTTTGTGCTTCATCCTTGTTTGTTGCGTCACTTGTTCTGGACTGATTCCTGGTTTTGACCCGAGCTTGTCTTGTGACTATGTCTTTGGAACAACCTCTAACATTAAACGGAGTTCTTTCTTTTGTACCTGCAAGCATCTGCGTTCTGACTGCAACGTTACAACAGTAAACAATAGGGTTTATTATAGTACTTACAGTATTATATATTTATATATATTTAGTTGCATTTAGATTTTTTTATTATGAGTAAGCTTTGGATAATAATTCATTACAGCAAAAGTTTCCTATCAGATATCTATGTATAGGTATTAATTTTCAACAGCTGTTATGACAGAAATTCAGATACAGAGAGGACGGTTATGGAGGAATTGCTCTAATTCAGTGTTGTCATTAAGGAGTAACAAAATCACTAAAAAGAAGGTCTACCGTTTTGCACCACATACCCACCTTGCTTCCTTACAAATGCCAGTAACACCCCCTAACATACGCAACACACAAAATTTTATTAGTGCTCTGTCTGACAGGAGAATGGGCGCACATTTTCAGTGAGTAGTTCTGTGGATGCCATAGCAGCCATAAGACTCATTCAATCACCTTAAAGCTTTTAGTAAGAGTGATATTTTCAGAAAAAAATCAATAGTGAATAAAAGGCTGTTTGCGGTGAAGCTTTCTTAATTCACAGTGTAAGTCTGAAAGGGCTGTAAAAGGCACGTGACCGACGTTGACCGATTCACTGAACACAAGGTAACTGCAGGAGGAATTGAGTTTCTCCATTTCAGTGGTCCTTAAAATTCCCTCCATGGCAAGTTTTAACATTCTTTTACAGTCTGTCCTGTAACAATTATCTCATATTAAAGAGACATCTAGATCACAAGCACTTAAAGTGCGATGGCTAATTTTACTGGTGCGGTCAGGGCTCACTGCTATATTTATATATCTGTCAAGCAGGTGACCTGATGACAAGAAGGCAAGATTTATTGCTGAAGTGACAGCAGGAAAACCTAGCTGGTTAGAACCTGTCCGCTTCCTGTCACAGACTTTTTCAATTTCAGTCATTTGTTCTGCCTTTTGTACAACATTTTAAACTAGAGCAGTATAATTTTCCTTTTTACTACTGTTTACTCCATGTGGCATGAACTCTTGCTCAGAGAAAGATGGGCGTTTTTGTTGACATGTTATAAAATTAAAATAAATATTTATGTTTCATATTCTTTACAAGTAAAATGGTATTTATAAAAATATTTTTTTAGGTAGTTTTTACAACACTGGGAATGAAGAGAGCTGGCATCTTTCACGATTAATTTCATTTTGCAGCCACATCAGCTTTGCCCCTGCCTGTCTAACTGAATCCTGGAGGTTGCCTTAGGTGACGTGAGATAGTTCAGGTTTGTGATTCCACATGAAGCCAGATTTCAGACAGATGAGACGTGACAGATTGTTGACTGGTCTACCCTATGATCAAACCTGGGTCTTTAAGGTTCAGATCAGGACCTCACCTGCAGATCTTTCATCTTCAATGTGAATTTTCTGACAGTTTTATATACCAGTGGAGCTCTTTCACTGTTATGTGTTCTTAAAAAACCAAAAGTCCTTAAACATCAAGCTGACCTAAGTTCAGTTGAGTCACAAATTTCTACAGTGAAGTGCCTGCTGAACCACAATGAATGACAAACTGTACTGAACAGTTCTCCAAAACTACTTAAGCCCTGTGATATTTGTCACAAGATATCAGATCATAATGAGATATGAACTATAATGGGTTCTGTTTATAGCAGCAGTGCTCAAAACAAAATGTAATACTTCACGGTGCTTATGTACATGTGGAGTGGATATGAAAATGCCATTCAATTTGATCCTGTTCTCATTTTTGTTATAAAATATAATTATACATGTGACCTTCTGAGGATGGTTCTTCAAACAGTAACCCAGTCCTCCAGTAATAATGAAGTTCAAAGTTCCTGTGGAAATGGAGCTCCTACTGTGTGCTGGGAACCTGGTGTCTCATCCTTCATAATTAACTTGTCAAACGCGGAAATACTTAGGGCTTCAATGATGAGCTTTGCTATCCACATATCTCTTATTTCATAGTTAACACTTCATAATAGTCTTTCAGTTTACACCTCGGTTAGAAAATAAGAGAAAATAATGTAGCATTATCATGTAATTCTGCTGCAGTCCTGTAGAAAATAATGATCCAATAAAATTTCTTTCAAACTTCAGTGATTTATGTGTTTCAGCAACATACCTTAACAACACAACTGATTGTCATACCATCTCTCTCATATGCAGAAAATGCGCAGAAGGAAAACAGAAACCAATCTGTGGCCAACATTACAGGAGGGTCAGACTGTCTTTCTGAATCAGTAAGTGTAAGTACTGAAATCACAACAAAGGTAAACAAGTGAATACACAGACCTTGCTTGTAAAGGCAGAAAGTGTAGGTAATCGGCAGAATGTAGCTCAGTGTGACTAAACAACCTTAAAAGGGAAGAATGACTCCTTCAGCCTCACATTTTATGCAATGTGCTTCCAGGGCGCAGTAATTTTCAGCTGTTTGCCAAAAATATTTTTACAAACACAAAGACAAGATGGACTGCTTGCATCTCCCTGTTAAAAAAATTCTGCTGTAGATGGAAAAGGTTAAGATGCAGATGATCACAGAAGGAGACATTTAATGGCCAAAGAGGAAAAAACTAAAGAAATAAAGTCTTCACTAGTGAGAACATTTGTCCCCAACTGTCAAAACGCAAATGACAAACAGTGGAACAAGTTAAATGTAGAGAAAAATACAAACAAGACTAAAGAAAGCACAGAGGGGAACAACTGTGTATTTATAAGTAACTGATCTGTTCAGACGGATATCTGACACGACAGCATTATGTTTATTAAAACTAAAGAGCAGCACATCATGATCCATGCCCCCTGTTTTTTGTCACATAATTCTCACATTACATAATCGATGCATATCACGTGTGAATGACAAAGAACCCAACACTGACCATCAACTTACCTTGAATTACACTTAAAATAACCATTTCCTGCTCCATTTTTCTACCTGATGGTCAAGAGTGACCGTTTCCACGGCAACCTCTTAATCACATTTTTTTCTCCATTCAGGGAGCAAAATTATACGGTCATATTAGCTACCTGCATGTATTTATTTGTTGTTACCATTTGTGCCGTGAAAAGCCAGAGATGTTTTTACTTTTATACAGCAGAACACATCAAATTATACTTATACTGTCACTGTTTGGTTAAGTGAACAAATTTTTATCAAGAAATACAAGCCCTTCAACCGGAGGCGACAGGAGTTCCAGCAGAGGTAGTCAGACCTATCTCAGCATCCCAAGAAAGTCACAGTAATTTTCTGCCTCAGTTAGCAAAGTGCACTGTGGGTAATCGGGACTTTTAAATCAGCCAGCAATTAAAGCTAAAATCTGAACAGTCTTTGACAGATGTTTCCATCAAACTGTACACCCTGGCATTTAGGGAAAAAAACAGCTCCTTACTGTGATTCTGTGTACATTTTCATATGTTTCTGAGTCACGGATGATTTAAAAATACTGTAGATGTTATCTTCCATATGATACCTTTTGTAATGGACACAATGGTGAATAAACAATATGTAGTCTTGTGACTTTATTGCAGTTTTCTTCTGTTGTTCAAAGGATACGTTGTGTATATTCATACTTACCAGTTTTATCTAAAAGTGGAAGAAGGCCACAACCTAAGTGAGAATTTATGAAATTCAGATGAAGATTATCCTTGCTGGGAATGCTTTACTTGGCCAGGTGATGTTTATACGTAACCGGCTAAGTTCTAGGTTATAATTCTCTCTTGTTCCTGTATCTCACCTCCATATCTGCTGGCAACTGATGAAACTGCAGCAACATGCTATGTATCAAAGGCTTTTCAACCATCTTCTCGACCCTAGCATGATATTACAACAGATTTAATACCTTATATAAGCTGTGCTTTGTTCTTTTGCTATACGTGCTAAACATCACTAATATGTGATCTAGGAGCAATGCGGTTAAAGTCAGTGCCTTGTGTAACTAGTGGGCCTGAGTTCAGATCTCTGCTGCAGTGTTGCAGTACTTACTATCTTGTTTTTCTCCAGTAAAATTACCCATCTGTATAAACAGGTCAAGAAATGTAAACAGTGTATAAACACGTGTCTGCTAACTGAATTAAAAATGTCTATGCATACTGTTCATGGGACCAGCAGCTTCTAGTATTTGAGGATAGCACAGATTTTTTAAAGTAAATTTATCTTTAATTTTTATTTAAACATGGCATTCTGTGCATTTTATGTACCCATGACAACTGTGAAGCAAAACCATTCCAGCTAGGAGTACTGCACTCAACTAACACTTCTAGAAAAAAGTACACACATACCACTCTTCACAGTATTTCTCAAGCATTGCTGGTGTCACTTTTTGGTCACCAAAGTGGTCAATTTTTTTGCTTTTAAGGACTGGTGCCCTTACCAGCTGAGAGGTTAGTGCAAGCCAAGACTCTTACATCTCTGTCCTTTGCCCCACAAAATTTGTTAAGAGAGGTCAGTGGTTGGCTCTCATGGACCCAGCAGTCAAGCACTGGAATAAAAAACTTTAGTAAAATGCCAGGAGGAGATAAGCCTCAAAAGCATATCGGCAACCCATTCTTGGCATTTGCCAGCCTTCTTCTATGTGTTTTATTAGGTCTGGGCCAACAACAACCACGTCACCTTTAGTCGGCTTCCATGGGAAATTATAATGGGCGCTCTTTACACCTCTAAGTTCTTTTAGTGTCTCTTTTTGAAAGTGCAAGACTATCTGTTAAAGCAACAAATGTGTCACACACTTTGATTCCTACTACACATTGTGAAATACTTAATGGTGAATCTGGGAGAACTTATCCTCGCTGAGGGTCTGTCTATTTGCTTACCTTTATTACATTTAACTACTGTTGTCTGTATTTGACTTCTAATCTTAAAGAATTCTGCAGTTTGTTTTGGTTTTGTAGTACTTGAGATGAGCACAGCTTTGCTGAACTTTAGGCTAAGGATCTTGTTCAACAAGAACAGAGATAGCTGGTCTCTTCAAATAGTCCCTGCCATATAAAGAGTATTAGTTTATAACACTATATTGCATTGTGTGATATGACGCACTTTACAGAAGAGTTCAAGACAGTTTGCTTATGGTACTCACTTTCCACGTATGTTTAATGAAGTAAACCTGTCAAGAGAAATACAAAACAGACAAGTTTAATCATAGTTATACATTGTAAAGTACTTAATGATGAATCCAGCAGAACTTATCCCCACTGAGGGTATGTCGATTTGCTTATCTTTATTATTTTTAACTAATGTTGTCTACGTTTGACTTTTGATCCTAAAGAATTCTGCGATAATATTGAATGAACACAAAATGAATCATATGAAACGAACACAGAAAAATAGCCTATTTTATCGATAAATATACAATTACAAAAAATTTGTTTCTAAATATTTTTGGAAAATGCTAACAATATGGTGGTTTATTGTATTATGATAAATTATTCAAAGGGCTAAAATAAAAAAGTACCATCACAACACAGTGCTATAGGAAGTAACATTAGTCAAAGTAATTCTGTGTGTCTCTCTCCCTGTTGCAGTTTAGACATCCAGATTCAAGAAGTGGCTATTGAAACAAATGTGTGGCCAGACATTTCACTATTTTTTTGTGTTTTCAGTCTACCTGATCACACTGTCACTCAAAATGAAATATCTTTCTTTATCAGGGAAATCAGTCATTTTCCACATGAACCCTGTGTCAACCTAGGAAGGCTAAATATGTCGAAATGAAACTACTTCCTAAAACATTTTTGTGGATGGAATTGTTCCTCAGCATGGGTTTCATTCATCTTGCCTCCCATCTTCAGAAGAAATAGGAGCAGGATTTCAACTGTCAAGCGAGACAGAGAAATGTTCTGTTTGATAACAGGGTGAATAAGCATAATAGCTACAGAGGAAGATAGGAAACACAGAAATTGTATTACATTTGTGCATTAAGATGCAAAAATTGGTGCAGCATGCAACGAAGACCTGCATGAAGAACCTGCAGACTGCATTCCATTAAAACAATTCGGTCAACTTTAACACTGAGACACTGGAGTTGATCAAATATGCATCTAGGTTTACTGATGGCAGCTTCCTTTAAAAAGGACTGCTGAGTCACTGTGATGCAGAAAACCACTATCTACAACAGAAGCTATTCTATAAGATGCAACATGTTAATAATCTGCTTTAAACTTCCACTTAAAGGCAGATGACAACATAAGCAGATGTCATCCATGCCATCTTTTTCACACGAAGGAGGCTTGTACGTTCCTGAATTTATGCCGTATCTTCACCACCATCATTTTGTCAACAAAAGACTGGAAATACATCCTGGCCTTCTGGTTCCTGGCAATATCATATCTGCTCCCAAAAGCTAGAGACACATTCTGGCACTGAGCGAAAAGGTGCGGGCTGCAAGGGCTAAATGCTTGTGTTACGCCGAATAGGGCACATGATGTATAATAACCACTTGAGCTCCTCCGGACCCTACTAACAAAGAACCTGAATCTGGGCTGGGTTTCAGGAGGCATCTCTCAGTTTAAGGTGTGAGTGAACGGCTCCTCGTCTCCTCAAAGGTTGAACGGGATTTTCTCCAGCTCTTTCTCTGAAGAAAATGCAGGCATTTGCTAACTATTGGAGCCTTTGTCCTATTTTTACAGAAAGTAAATTTTTGGTATCTTCTACGTGTACTTACTATACCATCATACAATGTTTTTTCTTATGAAATGCTACACATAACTGCAATTGAAAATGGTTTCTAATTTTAAACTCTCAGTCTGTTAGAGTTACAGGCCAGGATATAACCTGCAATTGCACTCACAGTATTTAAAACCTGGATTTAATCTTTTTTTAAAGAATTAAGGAAACAAGTGTTGCATTGTCACAGTTGAGGATATCCTTGACCACAACAACTGTGAAAACACATTAGACACCAAATATTTTCAGTGACAAGACATCCTGAACTGCTAGTGCTGGGAGGATGTTTACAAATTCCAAACAGATGTAAATTCTAGTAGCATTTATATTCATGAGGTTATTTATATATTTATTATAATACATTTTTCATTTTACAACAGGAAACTACTTATGATCCACATGCTGGCAATCGGCTTCTGCTTTACCTTCATATTGTCAGAGCTTACATTGTCAATGAATGCAAAGAGTTTTATTTAAGAAGATTTGCTTGAAAAAACAAAATGTCCAGGTTTCATTTTACATTAAATTACAATAAAGTTCAAATAACTTTTATACAAATGAATATGTCTTTCATATACCATTAATGTACCTTAGGTTCAGTCCAATGCAGCAGAGCGTCAGTAATTTAGGCAGTTACTCAAATGTTGTCCAGTCAAGTCCTAAAAAGTACATTGTTGTTGTAACCAGTAATGAAACATGAAATGAAAATATGAACCTTTGTAGAAACGTTGGCCATGAAACAGCAATGATAATAATAACCTACTGTATGTTAGAGAATAATTCACAGTGGAGAGGTTCCTCAGATGATTCCTCAGTGTTGACTGTTCACTGACAACAGTGAACATGCCTCTTAACTCTGTTAATGACAGTCAGTAATAACTACTTAATATTAATATTACCACTTGCAAAATATTAATATTCTTGCTAAGAATAAAAAGTCATCCTATTACAAGTATGTGAAACAAGTGCATCAATATAAAAGTTTGTTTTTTAATTTCTCATTAATTTTTTTAATCTCCTTTCCTGCAAAACAGTATAGTCCAGAACACCCTAAATGTAGTTTTATGCAAATGAGTTTGCTCAAAATAATTAACAGGAAATGATTCAGTATATTTTGTGACATGGTGTGCAGTGTTATCTATAAAGCTCATTCTCAGTCTGTTTGTTCTTCACACACAACTTTCAAGCCACAGACATAAGATTTGGTGCACATGTACCTCTCACCCTAAGTGAGGTTTTTATTTTGTCAAACTCATAAAACTCCAAAAAGGCTACTTACTATTTAGAAATTTTTAAAATATAACCAATGAGTCGATGATTTCTGAAACTATAGACTAGTGAAACGTGTGTGGGTTCTTTGTACTCGCCTGTTTTTTTGTGCACATTTTTCCTAATTAATTTACATAGCTTAGTTTCATATTTCATACTGCTTGTTTAACAGTTATTCCTGGATGTGTTTAAAGTGGTTGATCCCACCCTGCTGACTAATTCCAAAGCAGTTCCACTATAACTCCACACTGCACACTCTTCCACCCACATTATAAGCCATAACATATGTTACAGGCCCCATTTTATCATCTCTCTAAACATTTTATACTTTTCACATGCTGGTTGTGCCAGTGCTCAATGGGAAATAAATTCCCAAATGAAACAGAACATTTTTTTTGGTCCAAGGTGAAGCACTTCTCATAATGTTGAAAAATATAATTTATTTAGCTTCAACTATAAATCTTCTGAGTCCAGCTCAGACTGTGCAGAGTTTGTACGCTTTCCTCCTATCAGTGTGGGTTCCCTTCTATAGTGTAGAGACATGCATCGGTGAGTATAAACTGACTGACTGCAGTGTGTCCATGTGTGGATAGCTAGCAATGGACTACCATGTCATCCCTACCCTAGTGCCTGGAGAGGCCCCAGGAACACAGCCCAGGATAAGGAATTAAAGGTAAGGGATGGATGAATATACATGTAAATTCTAAATCTATTTCTTTGGATATCTGGTAGCTGTAGTTAAATCATGAAATGAATTTTTCTTCCTTTCATTGGTTCCTACTATCTAACCAGCGAAAGTGTAAAGGATGGAAGTTCCAGATTTGCTTAAGTAGAGAAATATACAAAGATATGGTGACAGAGGGAAGACCAGACTTCACTAAAATAAGTGAGGGAGCTGCCTGGATGCAAGAGAACTGAACAATTATAGGAACATGTTTGTGCAACCCAAACAACAGTATTCATAAGTGAAAGATGAAGAGACTGAAGGGACCTTTACTGTTCGGGAGCCATTCTGGCTGAGAAGTAAAGGAATCATGTTTAATGATTTTAATGTAATTACAGGAAACCATCTCCCATATGCAAAAAAGGCTGTTTAAAGCTTCTGCATTTTGGAATATTTCACCTTACGATTTTATTGAGGGCAAAAAATTACTTTCCAATTTATATTTAGAGAACATTCTAGAATAAAGGGAAATGATGCAATAACTGAAGAAGCAGTGCAATATGAAGACACTAGAGCAAAGTCCATAAACTTCCCAAGACTTGAAAACAGAGGGAGCAGCAAGAAGTGGACATGAACTGCCAATTTTTGCTTTTAAGACCCAGGAGAAGTCCTGTTTCAATACAGTTGAATAAGACATTTAATCTTATTTATCCAGGTGAGACACTAGTAGGGAAAGTGTTGCATACAGTAGATGTTAATATAAAAATGTTTAAAGTTCTAGTCTTTTCCAAAAAACAATATTTTGGTGAAAAGATTCTGAACTGGCATGCACATGAAAAAAACTCAGGCATTCAGTTAACAGCCTTGCAGTCTCAGGTTGAATGTTACTCCTACTGCTGCTTACCATAAGTTGCTCTATTAAAAAACCATCCTACATAAATAGCATTGTAAGTTTAGTTAATACTGTTAGCTGCCTCTGGCAAAGGAGCCAGCTTTATATTTTTATTATTCTTTGTCAGTTCAGGGCAAGTACCTTAGGCAGGGATATAGGAGGGACAGGATGTGGTCCAGAAACCTCCAGACCGCAAGGCCGTCTCAAGCCCCCCCACAACCTGCTAGCTATGAGACAAGAAATAACCTATGGAACACCAAGTTGGAGGGACTGTCGTGTGTTCTAACAATTGAGGCAGTTTTATCACAAACTGTATGAATGACCTCTTATAGCACTGTTTCTGTTTAACTCAAATGGTGCTCCAGATCTGTTGTCGCTACTACAGCCGCTTTCCATGGAGGGCACATACAGTATGAAAGACTATGCCATCTACAGTGAACTGAAGGCAGTTACAACTACAAACCTCAGTTCTGCTTTTGAGTATTTGTATCAGATAAGTGTTCTAGAACAGCTGTGCACCATCAGCTTTGGGATGTGCTCTTTACCAGCAAAGCCTTGTGATAGAATTCCCAAAAGACCAAAGTCTCTCTACAAAGCTACATAAAAAGTACTTTTAGGTTCATCACTCCCCTCTGATGAAAGCACAGTTAAATCATGCATGATACTACCTAGAGTTTGGGGGGAATTTCCCATTCCTGGAGCAATCCAGGCATCTGAGCCAGCTTTGATTTCTTTTTACACCCTCTAAACATCTCCTTGCCCAGATCTGACATACTGATGAAAGAGAAATCAATATTATTCAACATTGTTTGCCTTGATGCTGAGACAACTTGAGAAAAAAAAAAATCTAAAACAATTGTGCACCTGAATCACATTCTGCACCTGCAACCCTTGTGTCTCAATGTGGACCAAGGAGAGAATGTTGACTGGTTCATTGACCAGACTGGCTCTGAATATACAGGCACCTTCGTCCATGTATCAGGACCTTCATGGAAGAACTGATCATGAACAAGTCCAAGGATTCAGTACCTTCTGAAGTCGGGTCCTATGCACAACCAGTTGAATTTAAATCCATGCCTGTATTTAAAGAGGCTGCTAGTTCACATCCTAACTAGGATCCAGCTATGGTACAAAAAGGCCAGTTAAATTTAAAACCAATAATCAAGCAAAACTGCAAGCTTCCCATTTGACATGTTTGCATTTTGACAATAAACAAGCATATTGGCAGTACATTATTGCATTGCGTGTTTAAATCGCAACCAAAGCAATACGTTTCCCCTTTCAAATGGGAAAGATTCTTCACAAACATGGGTGTATCAAGAACACAAGTATTAATAGTAGTAATTTATCAGCAAAGTCTCACTAGAGAAAAATAATCACAGGTCTTCCTGTTCAACCTCTGTTCAAAGAGGTTTTGGAATAATTTCTGCCAAATTAAGTTCTCCATCTTACATCACTAGAAGTCTCAATGAAGGTTTCATATAATGAAATAATCACAAAAAAGATTCAAACAAACTGCTTCTGCAAAAATAAGCAGTAACTTCAGTAAATTAATGTTGATGGAAGTAAAAAGTAAACATGATATTCTCATTTTTTGCTTCTGAGACACCAGACATGTACAGTTTCAGATGTAATGCCTGTGGTAAGCAACTGGAGGAACATTCCTGATGCCAGCACTGGCAGCTCCCATAACACTGATGAAACTTCAGCCTCATCGAGACTGCTGCAGGTTTCCTAACACCTGGCATCAAGTGCCATTTAAATCACTGATCTGTTTGCCTTCTTTACAGTTTCTTAACCACCATAGAATGTCTCAGCCAGCCACACAGGTACATGGAGGCAGACAAACTGAAGAAAGATTAGGCATCACACACTTACAACAAATGGTGGGGGAGTTCTTGCAGTATGCAGCTTTTGTCAGCATTCGGAGTGTGAGCTGTTGGAGCCGTTTCACGACGAGGGAAGAACTAACAGCAGCCCACGCCGGCTCAGGAAACCAATAACCTGCTGCTGACTTAAGTTGTTTGACACGGACAATTAAAGGAGTTGGTCAAAAGCCCTGAGAGACCCCAATACAGTGAAGAGACAGTAGTAAGGCTCCTGGTAGTTTGTCACAAAACCTTGGCCATCGTTTCTTGCTGCTTCATTTTGAGGATTAAAAATGAAACTAGTAGCCTCAGCAAGTTCTTTACAGCCAAGCAAAGACTTTTCCAATAGTCAATTTTCATAGATACCACAGCATGGATGGTAACAGATTTGTAGCCACATACCTAGGAAAGGCTCAGAACAATTCCAAAATATTCTATTTAAGAAGGGGGGGACAGGCAGTCTGGGGCAATATATTTTTGTAGGGTGCCCAGAATCCACAGTTCCAGTCCTGGTGAACACTAACTGAAAAGCAAGTGTGTGACACCTCTGGTGGGTGCAAGTATGAGGGACAGTAGCCTATGGGATCAAGCTCCCCACCTCACCTAACTAAAGGTATCCTGGATGTTAGAAACCTGTGGTCAACTATACCACCCTGGGAACCACACCCAGAGAAATAAGGCCCACTGAGGTCAAAGTGAATGGCACCTGCATCTGAATTTATGTAAAGTCTGTGGGAGGCAGAGAGTTGTACTAAAATCCTCAATGCACAACCAGCCATGTTGTTGTGATCACTGAAGTCAGCAACAGGGAAAGCTACCTGAGCAGAGGATTTCCACTACCACATGCAGTTACACCACCTGTGACTTCACAGCAACAGGTGTAAAGGTTATCTAAACACCTTTGCTCAACAGCCCCCAACACTACCAGCTACCTCCAATACATACAGCAGCACAACAAACAGATGAACATAAAGACACCACAGACAGGCTACACAACTCTCCAAACAAAGTACAGTAGGAGACACCAATTTAAGTATAAAACCCCAGACAGACACCTACAGGAAACACACCAGTTAACAAATGATGCCAATATCAGTTACAACACAGAACTCCCCACAACATTGTATCAAAGGCAACACACACACACACACACACACACACACACACACACACACACACCGGTTCAGAATAGTGGAAACAGCCTCCTCATACAGTAAGGCAATCCTCTTATACAGACCACGTTCAACTAGCCTGACAAGGAGCAGGTGTAACAAGCCATGCCCCCCTCAGTTAAGGTGTGCAGGCCAATTTATTGCCTTAAACCTTGCACCCCACCACACAAACTATGATTCATTTCATATTGGGCAAATATGGCCATCCAGGTGATATGCACACAGTATAAGGTAAGAAAACTGCTGAATCCAATTGATAAATTTACCGTAGGTGACAGTTTGATGAAAAAACCCATTATGGTAGGAATACCTGACTTGCAGGACCTATTTAGCGGGAGCCAACTCTGATCATAGAGGGAAACAGAGCACACTGGCTTTTTGATGTCATCTTATGGTAAAAATTATTCACATCATAAGATAACCCACCTGGGATTTCATAAGTTAGTTACAGTGCATTTCTTAAAACCTTCAAGCTTGTGGTTCTCTTCAGGGGTTGGACATTTGACTGTAATGAGGAATTTGGGAATGGATTGATGAAAACTATCTGTTTCCTAGATTTTTACTGACATGTGCCTTTTCATATAATGTCTTGAACCCCTCCCAAACACACACACACACACACGTATCAAGGAGAGTCTTACAGTTCAGAGCAGGTGGTCAGTGAGAACACAGTTTACCTAAATCCTGGAATGTATAACTCATTCACTGGTGAACCAGTTCTATGAAGGAAATAATTTAAAGCAATGTCATGTCATCTAAAATGTATAACTCCTGACTTCATTTTCGCAGGGCTCAAGAACACAGATGAGCAGCACAGTCCCACCGTGGTTTTGACAGAAGAGAGAAATGACACTGCAGTGGGATTTTTCTGGTCTCTTTCCTGCACAGAAGTATCAGGCTGAAGGGGAAGGATAGCCCCCCTGAGAATCTACTTCAATTGCTTTCTCCATTCGTTCATGGTTTAGATAACATTTTCTTTAAGAAAATAGTCTAGTGTGTAACTTTTCTATGTGGATTTAAACATTATCCTCACCAGGCTCTCTTGCCACATTCTTCACTGAGATACCAGAGTTGTGAACACTGTGTGTCAGGAAGCTTTGAAAGGCCATGATCATTCACTCCCTCACTGGCAGAATTACGTGCACAGGTGTAGTGAATAACAGGAGTCCCTGGTTGCCTGTTTATTGCTGCTGTTCCTAATGGACTGTTATAAATGTGAAATGGATCATAAAGCTTGTTTAGGGCAGCAGGTGGCATAGCAGTTAGAGCTGCCCCATTATGCATAAAGGACTTAGGTTCAAATCCTAACTCCTACTGTGTGCTTGTTCAGCAAGGGACCACCCTAAATTGCGCTGGTAAAAATTACCCTGGGTAAATCAGTGTAAAGTAGTATAACAGTGTAAAATCCTTCTGAGAAAAGTATCAGCTGAATAAGTAAGTTGTTTTACCTCTTGGAAGTTCCTTATTTTCAATTTTGTCCTTTTTGAAAAGCCACATCCCCCTTGCTTTCATTCAGCAACATTCTATCTCAAGTGGATATTTCTCAGTGCAAACACCAACACTGGTTTGACTCAAAGAGATTTTAAATAGTATTGTCTGTTTTACACTCTGGTAACAATTTTCTCGGTTCACTTTCACAACACTTATTGCCTGGTTACATCTGAAGGTTTCACTTTTTTTCTTCCTTTTCCAGGCACTGTAACAATAAGGAAATCTTCCAAAATGAAATGTGTTCATGTAATTACATCAGGCAAATTATAACACAGATTGTTTTTCCAAAACATTAAATGATCATTTTATCTCAGCAAGCAGTCTTTCAGTGCCATCATGATTTTTTTACCCACTGGGAATTATTTTTGAGGAAAGTGGAAATCCAGCAATCAGTTTGATGCCTCCATCTCAGTCTTTTTGTTCTTCTTTGTTCACAGCCAAGTGATGAGTTTGGAGTTTACAGGGGCTGCTCTGCTGAAAGGCACTTTTGTGATTTTTACCAGAAATAAATTTTCTAATAAGTTGTTAATGAAAAGTGATTCAGGGATTAGAGCAGTCAGGCAAAGGTTTTGTGTGGTTTTTCAGTCGAGACTTCGATAATATTATTATATTAGCAGAGTTACCCAACGCTGTCCAGGTCAGAAAGGTATAGCAGTTCAAAGGTTAATAGCAATAGTAATAATACCTTACAAATCACCAAACTGTTTTACCATTAAAGTGGTTGGATTTAGTTCCTAAGTATTGGTAATGAATGTGACATGTGCACTGGTTATAGTTAAGTGACAAAGGAAAAAAATTATATATCACCAGACTTTACTATCCTTACGTCACTAAAGTGTGCAGCACCGTGCATGTGTGTTTGGAGCAAGAAAATCTCTTCATTTATGTATCTATGCTTTATGTGCGACGTCGCTGATGCTTCTCCAAGACTTGTCAGAGACCAAATTTTAAATGTTCTAAATAATAAATAGCCTTTTTGGAATTTAATGAACTTGACTACCCAAAAACCACACTTAGGATAAAAAGTACCTGTGCTTGGTGGTGATAATTCCATGGGCACATACTTGAAAAAGAAAGCTGCTCATAAAAAACTACCAGACAAACAAACAAAAAATTAGATAAACCGAGATCAAGCTTTACAGAGATTATTGGATCTATTAGTCACCATAAAACACTTTTAATCCCAGTATTTTTTGTTTTCTGTTGCCTCTATTTGGTGCCCATATTACTGAAGTGATTTTCACTCATTACAATTTTACTTTTTATGAAGGTACATGTATAGTCACTGCCGAGCTGACATCCTATCCAGTCAGTGACAACACACTAACAACTGTGCTCTTTTTGGACCACATCTACTTATATTCACTTTACTGACTGAGCTCAGTCCTTTTTCATTAAAAGTCATTGACTAAAACTGTGTGACCTACTATAATATTTGCCTCTGCACACCCAACACAGCTTGCACGCGCCCACTGTTTATACTGTTTATTAAAAGCACAACACAAACAGTGTGACAGACAGATAAGAAAACATAAGACAGAGGTTGTCAAGAGCAACTGCATCAATACCAGTCAGAGCTACAACTCCTGTCTTCCATCAGTCTATGATTCAGAAGGGTGAGGTGCAGTCAGTAAACCAGGAGGTGACTGCGGCTGCCCTCTTTAGCGCCATAAATATTTTTGATTTTGAATTCATTTTGGGTGGCACAGTGTCCCAGTGAGTAGTACTGCTGCCTCATAGTGCCTGTGGTGTTCAGGTGTTGGTTCACATGCAGCTGCATCTGTGTGGAGTTAACATGTTTTCTCCACATCTGTATGAGTTTCTTCTGGGTGCGCTGATGTCCTCCCACAGTCCAATGTGAGATCAATTGGTCATTCTAAATTGCCCATACTTTGTGTGTGTGTGTGTGTGTGTGTGTGTGTGTGTGTGCGTGTGTGTGTGTGCGTGTGTGTGTGTGCGTGTGTGTGCGTGCGTGTGTGTCCACTCTGCAATGGACTGGCATTCTACCTAAAGGTTCGAGGATAGGCTACATACTGCTGTGGTCAAGATGACGTGGTTAAAGATAATAGAAAGATAATTCATTTTGTAAGTTGGTGCTTACTTCAGGTAAAATAACTATATTTTTGCAATCTTCCAAATAACTAAAACTGTACAAGTCATAGAACCTTATAGGAGGAAACATGTACCAAATCATGCACTTAGCAGACCAGTTGCAGTTAGTAGCAGAGCTTTGATCCACAACGCTCTCTTTAAAAAGCCAATGACTATTTTATTCTACTGAGGCACCTCAGCACCTGTTCTCAGTGATCTAGCAACAGCTTCCCTCCTGTGACTTGAACGGACAGCTATTCAGCATAACCAACCATAGTACATCACCTGTTAACACACATTTATAGAATTAAAAAACAATCTCCCTTCAGCCACTTTTTGACCTGTATCCAACGCTAACTGACTTTTAGCAATGGATAAATTGATCCCAACACATCTCTCCAAGGAGAGTAGAGTTTCGGCAAGGATTTCAAACTGAAATTAAAATAGCTAAAAAAAAGTCTCACTGAGAGTTTTCCATTTATTGTACCTTTATGTGATACGCTGAGAGACCCTAACCATGAAATAAACTGAGGGACATCTGTATTACTAAGCTAATGAAGTAGTGGTAATAGTGATCTGGATTTACAAACACATCGTTTTATAAACACATTTCCAGTCCCGGTTGTATTTGTATGTCGAGGAAACATTGTGCAGACTTTTCTCGACTTATGACTGAGTTAAAGACCACCGGATGGTATTCGTAGTTGTTTGTAAGTGTGCAGCCCACCATATGGTAACTTCTTTTTAATTACTTGTCAACCTTTTGGACCTGCTGTGTTTTATTTCTGGCAACAGCATAGTATATTCTCATACAGTTGTTAAATAATGCACTATTGTATTTCATAAAGTTTCTTTTCAAAAAATAGTACGTCCATATATTTTTTAAATACTTCAGTGTCTTTGCGTCATATAACACTTGTGAGAACAATGAAATGTGTGATCCTTTAGTTACCAAAGCAACGGAAATGGGGGGGGGGGGTGCAAGAAAATGGTTGCTGGCTATGGATGGGAGGGGTGGGTGTGGGTAAGTCAGTCTCCTATGGCATTCACCTCACACAGTTGTTACACTACAATTTTAGACATGTATACTGTGTGGGTACTGCACATATGTATAATGTTTTAACATATTTTCATAACAATTTTCATCTACAGTAAAAGCAATGCACACTAATCCTGTCATAGTGCTGTATATGTTTTCACACAGCTGTCGGCAGAAGCCATTGTTACACAACAATGGGTTACCATTATTCTGGAAATCAAAATTAACTGGCACATTGATACACCTATTCTGGGACTGTGGAAAGTTTGAAGCTTATAGGAAAGTTCACTCAAGTACTCAAAAGACCTTGAATGTGAAGTTTGGCTTGACACCTTCTATGTTGCTGTTAAACCACAGCCCAAACCCTCTTTTTGATGAAGTCATTGAATGTAGGCCGTTCACTCTGACACACTCAGCAAAGAAATGTATTTTAAAGCTCTGGTCTACAGCTGAAGTTCCTTCTGTAAATGTGTGAATGACTGAAGTGTTCAACTTCCTCCTGGTTGAAAAATTAACATTTGAAATACATAATTTACGTGTCTGTTTGGAGACCTTTCTGGAAGCTATCAAAAAGTTATTAGACAATATTATATGAGCCTGTGCAACTTTATAATCATTTGTCCCTTACCTCTTTCTCTATGTAGATCGAGGTGCAATATCTTGCTGTATTGTCTCTCTCTTTATATATTGTTGTGATCAACAATAAATACATTAAAAATAATAAATACATACACACATACATACCTACATACATACATAAATGTTTTGACAATTTTCATCCAGTTCATCTTTTTGTATTATTACCATTATTTGTTCATTATTGACCTTTGTCAGTGGAAGTCTGTGGAGGACAGCCTGTACTGCCAGTCCTATATGTGTAAGTGTTTTGTGTTCTTTTTGTTTTCTGCATCTGGGAGAAATGCCAGTACATTTTGCACAGGGTTTGTTGCTCTCCAAGCATTTGTTTTGTGGTATTTGACTTTTTTCTTTCTACTCTACAAAGTGTTAAAATTTGGAGGTATAACAAACTATTAGAAAAAATTCAAGAGGATGATACTGTCTGAAGGGACCGTAACAGATTTTTTCCTTTAATTCACTCTTAACTCACACACGACATCACTAACAATTGTCAACACAGACATCCAGTGGCACTAACATCTTCAGTATAAAATGATTACCAGCCAAAAATGTCTTTTCATTTACGTTAGAATATATTTAGTTACTTGAGAAACTATGCTGCTGATTCCAGCAACATAAATGTTCCACTCTGTCATAATAAATGATGGCATTTGTTGTAATGGTAGAGTCTGGAACCCTGTCAGCCTAAGGCCGTGGCTCAGTGCAATTTCAGGACACTTAAAATTAGTCAACAGTCAATGTGCACTTTTGGGTCATTCATATTTCCCTGATTCACTTAATGTTATTCATGTGCGGCAATAATGGATGCATTTTTTAAACCATTATTTAAAGAAGGGCTATTCTAAAGAACAAGTGGAAAGCATTTTTTCACGTTTCAATTTAATGACAAGAAGCAATTTGCACTTTTGGGTGGAAAACTGTCACATGGAACTTGTCCTACAACGACGCACTATTTAGATAGACATTAACAAATTATGTTACACTCAAAACCCTTTGTTTTGCTTTCGTGAGGGGTCATCCTGAGTAAGAGAAAGAGTTTTAAATAGTTTTCAATAAACAATTCGATCAACATGTATTAGCTGCACAAAATATGCAGTGTGCAGTAATACATATCGATACAGTTAGTCCCAGACCTACAAACGCAACAGACAATTTGCCAATGTTAACTTTTCTGAGAAGTATTTCGCATTTGTTTTTAGAAAAAATATAGTTGATTGTTAAAATTGTACACGTCTGACGTGCCGACGCAGCGAACAGGAAGCGCTGACTTAAGTTTACGAAAAAAAGCAAAAGAAACAAACATAAGGTAAATAAACATCCTGTCGATTATTCTATGGCTTCTTATGTACCAGTTCTCAGGTGTTACTGAAGCACAGCCACTGCCGTCCTCTGGCTCCAAGATGACGCGTCTGTGCTTCAAGGTAAAAACATAGAACTTACGCTGCTTTAGTTTTTTTCTAATCATGCTTTTTATTTCCTATTTTTATGCTTGCAGTGGGTATTGGTCCTTGGGCCCTATGGGGGGTAGAACGAGGCGACTGAGGAGTTGCAGGCGAGCGCGAGGGAGCGGCTCTCTTGGTCTCAGTGGTCGGGAGACAGACAGTCGGTAGTACCGCCTCCGTTCCTGTCCCAAAAACCACACTGTTGCCTCCCTTCCATCACAGCTGTTCAGGCTGCAGACATTTACGTTTTTTTATTTAGCAGCCTCCCGTGTGAACTTTTTAAGTAAAGAACCAGCTTTTGTTCCGATTAAGCATAACAATGTGATTTAGTCCTCATTTCGGTTAAACTTCAGCAAAAGCGCGCAAAATCCTATTTTATGTTATGATGAATTAAAGTTAGTTTTGTTGTTTTGACTGTTTCATTAATTATACTGTGTTAATTTCATGTCTCTTTAACTCCATTTTCATTTTTTCAGACCTGTAAGGCCCAAATTCTCAGTCCGGCTTTGGACACGGAGAGGGTGGTGGCTTGTTTGTTAACATTATTCCCCAAAAAAGTTGTTAAGAAGAAAAGCACTCCAAGTTTCGAGTGTCAGCACCGTTGTGTATCTTTATGTGTAAATATCCATCGACGTCTGGTTTTTTTAGTATATGAATCACAAGTTTTTTAGCATTTGGGGCGCATACATTTGTACGACGCAATCCATATAACTGTTTGGTACACTTTTGCGTTTAGGAACTACTTGTGTTACTACATTTTTTGTTATATTAATGTTCTGATAAATGATTGAGTGTTTTGAGAAAATCGTGGTGTTCAGTGTGTTCAGTCGAGAGACTGAAGCGTGCAGGATGAGGTCGCAGTGTATATGTGTAACGGGGGGGGGGGGCACTGCTAGCAGCATTTTTTTAATTTGGTTAATTTTATGAATACTATTATGCTAAGTTTTTTATGTAAAGGATACAAATTCCAGGAGGTTGTAATGCATTTTTATTTTTACTCACTGGCCAAAGCAGCCTTGAGACTGAGGATGGGGTCTGAGCCACATTTTGTTTTCTGTTGTTTCCAGTTCCAGTAAACTGCAAATGAAAAATATGCCTATAAATGCCTGATTTTTTCTGGGGTCCTGGGGTGTGATCGGACATCCACTACATAACTTTGTAAATTGGGGGCCACCTGTACAGTATATGTCTTATATACAGCTATAATGCTGGCTTGGCGTCATCTATATGTATTCAGCATTGCTTCAGGACTCTCACACAGAGATTGCTTGTAACTTCCCCATATTGGCTGGACACAATAAACTGGTGTGGTACTACAACAAGGATAAAAAGGGTATAAGAAAGGACAGAGCAGGCAGTATCTTCCCAGAAACTGAAGATCGCAACATCCTCAATACATTCTACACGACTGTAGCCGCAAGTGTGATCTTTCATGCTGTGAAATGCTGGGTGAAAACATCACTTCTGATCAGAAGCAGAAACTCAGAAAAATCATGAAGAAAGTGCCTTCTGTCATGGGCCACAGCTGATGCCATGGAGGCAGCAGCAGAGGCCAGGACGAGGAGGACGCTACAGACAATGGCTTACATCCCCTAAATGAAATGATTCAACTTAAAAGCATGAAGAAGTGCTTCTGGTGTCCTTCTTCACAATAGCCATCCGCCTGTATAATAACACACAAGGACCTGTCCACAGTTATACGATATTTATTACTGTTTTTTATTCGTTATTTATCTGTTTATTGCAATTATTTTGCATTTATTTATTATATTTTCTGTGTTCTGCTGCTGACAAATACAGGACGTACTCATATTAAAAGAAGAATAATACCGAGAGGACTTGCTTCAACCATTCTGTTGGCAGTGTTTCAGAAGAAGGGCTCAGAGCACAAGTGTTGTTTCACCATGGAAATAGAGAGTCGACAATCCCGCTCTAACACCACGCAACAGTTAGATACAACTACTAACAGTCAACAATAGTGCAGTAGAGCCACAATTCCTCACAGCACCACTAAAGTAATAGAGTAGCAATAGAAACTTATATATACGAGTGAATAATTCTCGAATAAAAACCAAACCAAACCAAAAATCATAAGAAACAAGATAAACCTTGAACTGTACTTAACAATCTAATACAGCAAGTAGTGGCTGACATGCCAGAAGATGTTAGCCTTTACATCACATTGTTAGCATGGTATCAGAGGTGAGGCGCTAAGGGAGGAGGGAAGCTAGCTGACCTGTCAGTGGTCTGCATTATGTAAAATGCACGGTAGGATTAAGCGGTCTGTGTGATGCCGGTGGTAAGGAGCAGACGGATGCAGACAAGTTGGCAAACGCGGTTTATTGGAAGGGGACTTTCCAAAGTCGTGGTCAGTAAGCAGGCGAGGGTCAGATCCGAGAGACAGAGTATTACAGGCAAGGACAAAAGTGAATCGGTGGTCGTAGTCGGGCGAGGGTCGAGAACAGATGAGGCAGTCAGGAAGGCTGCTTGGTATGCACAGTGGAAACATGGGCAATACTTCGCACCAATCTGTTGTGATGCGGAGGTTTAAATACCACAGGGATGCAGGTGCGGGTAGTCAGGGAGCCGGGGGAGGCGGAAGGCGGAACGGTGGGCGTGACAGTCTGCGATGGGCTGTCTGACCAGTAGATAGTTATTAGCTGTGAGCGGTGGCACAAAAGGACAGAATTGCATAGGTGCCTTAACAGGCAGTCAGACATTCCTTATGTGATGAGGCTGACAGAGGAGGTTTGGTCAGCTTTTCAGGGGAAATAGTATGGCAGGAAATCTGTTCTGCTACAGCATGTGTTGAGATGCCAGGTAATGGGGCATGTTAATGGGACAGGACTGTAAATCCTGTACGCTCTTCCCTGTCAGAAGAAGGTGTCGGTGGTTAGAAAGGCAGCAGGAGGATGTCAACCAATTTCCAATCAAATATCCAAATTCATCTGATCATGGGGTGCTATGTTGTGGGATTTTCTGTATTTAACTTATGGGTGAAGCACAACTTAGAAAGAACTGGACTGAAAATGGAAGTTTTGTCTAATTATGGAGCTGAGAAATTTCTAACTTTACTGATAGACTGACATCTAGTCATAAAGGCAATACCTCTGAAGGTGGTTGGAGTATAAAAGTATTGGCATTTTTGTGCAAGGGGCACAATCTTAAGTGCCCCACATATATTGAGCCTTTGTTTACATCTCTACTGCCAGAGGAAATTCAAGGCTGTGCATGCCGTGTTTGGGACAAAGGACCATCTCAATCAATACATCGCTGGTATTTCTACCACCAGGCTTCTTCCAAACACTTAGGCCAGCTGTCTAATACCCGTACCCATTGTTTCTCAAGCAAACAACCAAACGCATCCACATGTGCATGCTGACCAGTGCTTTAGTTGGTTACATGTGCATATTCCCAAGGACTTGTTATTACAGGCTTGGGTGCCGAAAGGATGCTTGTGGATTTCCACCAAGAGGTTCAACATATAGGGTGAAGGAGGGGCGCTATTCTTTTTCAGTGACAAATCCCTACGGCTGGTTCCAATACCAAAACCTACCGGCAGTGAGGAGATTTGATCTCAGTCCGTTTTCCCCTCCATGCTAATTCCCATCCTTTGTCACAGGGGGTTAACACCAGGTTGGCTTTGGTGGTCACTGACAGCATCCCAGCATTGGACAATGAATAGCCATCCTTTTGGGGAGGCTTTCAGCTCTGCTGAGAAGGATTAAAAGAGAATGTGCAGTTCAGGCTGTGACGTTCATATATTTTTCCTCCAGCCACTCAACTGGTACTGTGTGAACCAGTTTAGGAAGTCATAGATACACGCAGATAAAGTAAAAGGCTTGCAATCGCTGTACTGATATTTGTTAAAGTCACCCTCTCGTCTGATAACAAGCAGTATTTTGGTGGCATTTGTCTTGCAGATTCTTGCTTTTTTGGCCTCTTTGGAGAGAACCTTTATGCGTTTAAATGTAGAAATCAGAAGGCTTAGGCTACAGCCCATGCAATACAGATCCTCAAAAGCTTTATAAATCACAGGAAAAGCAAAAAACAATGGCATTCAGTTAATAGTAATTTGTTTTATGCAATTGCTTATCTCACATTTTACTCATCATCTCACTCTCATTAAATGCTTTTTCAAGCATTTTTCACTTTTTCGTGGGGAAAAACAGTATTAGCCCATCTCAGGAAACGAAATCAAGATGCCCCCTACGTGGGACCCCAGCCAATCGCAGGGCAACCACATGTACAAACACTAATTCACTCACAGATACACTATACATTCAAGAGTTCACCTAGAAGGCTTGGTACAGGTTGATTTTTGGTCTGCAGTCTTTTCATCCGTAAGGCTGTTATAGGTAAACCACTCTAACAAGTTACAGATAAAAATAAGGTAAACTGACAGAATACGGGATTCGTGCAGCTGTATTATTGTACAGCTCTTTCCCTCCCTGTTGCTTTTAATCATGAATCTGTACTGTTTTCCTATAATTGAATTAAATCCTAGAACGTCCCTCAGTGACAAATGGAGCATGTGCTATGTATTCACAGGAGAGTACTTGGACTCACTAACCAAATTCAATATTCACTTAACCAATTGAATAACATCAAAGCTTCCACAAAATGCTTGAATGTGAAAGCTTTGAAAAGCACTTAAATATGAAAAGCAAAAACCTATTGGCAACCAGTAATATGGTGTCAGTTAGTGTGTTAGTGTGGTCTTTAAAAAGTCCCTGGCCTTCTTATCAAAAGATGGCAGGTTCAGGTCCCATAGGAAAATATCGATGCTTTACTAGAGTTTTTTTCATTAACTGTTAAAAGAATAAATATACAATTTTAAAGAAAAGAGATTTTGCTTTAGCTATTTCATAACTGGTGCGCTGAAGGTATAGATTCAAGAATTTTACATATTTAATGGGGCAACTTCATGCTGTCAGTTATCGAAGAATCTGTCTTGCCTGCATGTTTTTCGTAAACTTTAAGGGCAAAAATAATACATTGCTTGTTTTTGTCTGTTTTAACATTGCTCTGAAATGAAAATGGATTCACTTTAAAAGCATAAACAAATTCATTTCATTGCTTGGGAACTTGTGTTTTTTTCCAAGTGCTGGAGTTTCATAACATTTCAGCTCCATTAAATTTTTGTGTGAGATTTTAGAAGTCATTTGGGCAGCTCTGTTACATGTATGAACAGCCACATTACAGCATGTGTGATCCTAAAAAAATGGGGATTTTGACGTACTTGATAGAATCTCGGTAAATGGTAGGCAAGCACACTGAAGGAGATTCCCATGATAGCTCCCACAGTCTCCTCCATTACTTAAGCTCTTACCAGTGCCAGTATCATTGGTCTCCTCCATGATCTTCTTTAACCTTAGTGATTCACCTGTGTTAATTCATACTGGTGAGGTCTCCTCTCACAAGATTTAAACGGTATTAAATAGCAGGGAGTCATAACACAAATGGGCATTGTTTGCTTGCAGGTATCTGTATCTGTTCTCAAGAATCTGTGTTAAAAAGTTGACCAGAACCTCACTGGGAGGTTATAAACTGATGCTTGATATTAGATATGAAGCAGAGGATGAATATGTGAGCCAGTCAGGAGACTAGTCACTGCAGGAGCTTAGAGTTCCAAGCTCCTGTTTAATGCTACATCACCATTTACTCTGTTACCAACTGGAGTTTTACTGCTGCCCACTGGTTTCTTGGGAAATTGTTTATTAGAGATGTTTAACACTAATTTCCTCCCCATTTGCTGCGTGTAACGCTTTCCTTTTTTCTGCACACAAGTTGGCGAATTCTCTTCTGCACATCAGATGCAACTAGCCACTAGCAGGAACAATGTTTGTTTATTTAAACAGAATCCGTGTTCATTTCACACAGTGCACTGTTTTCCCCTGGCGTCCTCACAAAAACAGACTATCTGAAGCATGCTGGTCTGCTAAAGAAGTAAAATTTCTGCTTTTTTCCTTGCAACTTCAACTACTTGCTCAATTTTTATTTCACAGTTATTTTAAAATGGCTTTGTTTTGATGCCTAGTGCTTTAAACTTTCACTATCTTAAGCCTGCACGGCTTTGATCATTTCTCACAAGATCCGAAAATGGGCACTACCCATTACTTCTCGTAAGCAACTCTTCACACAGCAAAATGCAGGCGTGTATTTTCTCCGCAGCATTACTGTTGTGTTGAGCTGGAGGAAAATCGCATAACAAGAGAGTAGATTATGGTAAAATCACTATCTCATTGCCATGTTCTCCCATTTGGCTCACAAGAGAATTAATGTGTGTTTAATTTTTACACACAGCAGTCGTTTGTGTTTAAATGAAAAGATTTCTGTGCGAGTATTTGCAACTTTACGGCAGCTGTGACCCTAACTCGTGTCATTTTCCCTTTTTGAACCAGCCGCTGATCTGCTGCTGAACACGACTCTGGACTCTACTCGTGCCTTTCGCTTCTTGTCCTTGGCTGGACGCCACATCAGTTTTGCTGACCGAAAGGGACGGTCGGGGAAAATTCGATGGCCTTCTGATGCCCCAACAGTTCTCTCTGCATCCAGGCCACATGATTAATGTTACCGTTTCTGGCTGTTCAAACCACACGCTGCAGTTTGTTCATAAGATATGCCAGTTAATTTTTTTTTTCTTTTTTCAAAAATTGTTGTTCTCTGCTGGATGACCAGTGAGGAGAATTCGGTCCATTAAACAATCGGCTTGGCTAATGAGCTCCAAGCAGAGGGTGGCCACATGCTGATGGTTCACGCCTGACAGTAAGCTGCTCCTGAGTACAAAAAGCCACCAGGACACTATCTAGCACTATCTAGTCAATCTTGGAGCAGTGCATAGAAAAACTGTGCTGATATTTTATATTGTCTCACTTTATGTAAATGACAATCTGACCAGCACGTGTGGAACTGGTTGACGTCTTTTTCTGATTGCTTGGGCACAGCAATTTTTCTATGTTCTTTGCCTGTTGCTCTTCACAAGTGACTCAAACCAGAATAAAAACCACTACTTGCCGCACATAAAAGGCTTTGAACACCACGTGCTTGTGAGTGGTCAGCATCTGCCTTTTATTACCCTGGCACTGTGCTGCCTGGTGCCAACCACACCCCAGGTTCCAGTTTATTAACCTTCCATCTAAAGGGAACATCTATACTTTCAAAATGATTTAAAAATTACTGTAATGTCACTTGTGTGCAAAAAATCTAGCTTGACAGTGGTGAAAATTATACCATTTGCCGTCCAGCTTCAGTGCTGTATATACTGAAGATCCGTGAGATGGCTTTGGTAGTATTTGTTGCACTTTGCTCTCTGTTTTGATCATTCTAATTCTGATTCTCTTGCGTGAGTGTACACACCTTAGGGGACAGAAGCTGTGCACTACTGTGATGGAACAATGAGCAGCAGACACCTCTGCACCAAATGCGTGGAGAATGGAGGTGGATAGGCAATGCACTATAGAAATCTCTGGTGTTTAGCAAGCTGGGAAAAAAATGAAACATGGCCCATGAAAGCTTTAAGGGGGTCTGACAGCTTTGTCCTTACTGATGGTAGTTCACCCTTCCTGGCTGTATACAGTCGCTGCAAGAAACGCATAACAAAATACCAGCAGCACAGGGATCAGGACTGAATAGGAATAAATAGTCAATACTGTTCTCATTTCTTGGACCTGAGAGAACTTGGACTTTTGACCAGTGGGTAACCAACAGCATACATTCAAACAGGAGGACAGTCTTGACAATCTTTCATAAATGTGAAACACTTCAGTGTTTATGAAAATGAGTTGTGATGGCACTGCTGCTTAATGCCTGTAAACCCATCTGGAAAGATTACACTGAACAAATGGTCCATGCAAATCAACACAATCACCTTTGGAACTATAGAACCCAGTGTTTTCTGAGTTGCTGCACAAACTGTTTGTGGAAAATAATTGCATCTACTCTGTACTGTACAAAAAATAAAATGTAAAATGTTCATTCGTGTCGCTTTCACACCTATGCAAAAAACATAATGGGGATAATAAAAACATTTTTATTGTGATCACAGTTTTTAGGGCTAAAGCCTGTTTCAGAGCATTTAAACACTATTTTTCAAATTTTGGTTTCTTCAGTATTTTCCAGGGCATGCTCATAGCGTTTAAACTCCGAGGTTGGACAAGAGAAAGGAAAACAGAAAAAGGCACATTTCAAATCATTTCAGCTGTGCACTGGTCTTCAGATTAAATAAAAAGGGGACAAAGAATGGTTAATATTTATTATATCATACCAAAGAAATGTGATCTAGATGGTGTTCGGTGTCATGGTGAACCTCAGCATTTCTGCACCTCAGGTTCTTGGTGACAACTAGGAAACCCATAAGCAGAATCACAAGGTCCAGAATAACAGGACACTGCAAGTGGGAATTCATCTGAAATTTGTCTGTACTTTCCCAAAAATTCTTCCTCTACTAATACTTCTACCCAGTAAGTGGTATGAGCTGTTTTTCTATCCAGTAATGCCAATGGTGCACTGCACCTGGGGCATGGAGCAAGTCTTGAAGAAAGTGGATCATCTCCTGTTACCCAATAAGAAAATCGATAAGAAGTGGACCTGCAGTAATCCCTTCTAGTCAGTTTGTTTATTTAGGATGTCCTTTAAAACTCCCAGTTCAACACACAGATGATCCTACCTAGGTCAAAATTATTATTCCAGCTGTTTTCAACACCCTTTGGTCCTGCCCAGTGCTGTATTCACCCAGGACGACCAAGTTAGCGTTGGTCCGTGCAATTTTCTACAAGCATCGGGTTGCAAAAAGGGCTTCTTCTAATGTCGGGGATGCTTTATCCAGTTGCGTATCGTCCACTTCTGCCCTGAGCACCTCTGCACCACCAGCCTAAGTCCAAAGCTGGCCTCCTTGGACATTTCCACCTCCAGACATCGTCCCGTATCCCTGCTGATGATTGGCCCATTCTACACATGTGGAAACAAGATCATAACACTCTGTAAGTGATACACTAATGCTCTTTGAGCATTGCCACCAAATAAATTTTAAAAAGCCACCATTGATTCATTGTTCATATAATAGAGAAAGAAAATGGAGATTTGTCAGTGGCAATTGAACATGCAAACTACTGAACTGTTTTCCTAGTTAACAATATCCAATACACCATTAGCTCTAGGTGCACAGAACCAAATGGTAATTTGCAAAGTGTACAAACTGTGCATTTATGCTGCTGATGTCCTTTAAAAGAACACAACAACTGACACACATAATCAGGAATGACTTTGGAAAGTAGCTGGCTCACCTGTGTGAAATCCCAGAACCTCTGAGATGGCCGCACAACGTCTTCACACCTTTTCAGGACCGGTGCCCGACCCCTTCCCTCGTCCACTAGACACTTGGTGTCTGGCAGCAAGGTGGTCGATCCCAATGGACCCAGCTGTAGGAGGCCCTGGGTAGAGTAGCGGGCGAGCTGGAACACAAGAACCAGACAGTACTACCAGTTGTAACCCTGGATAGTGCCTCTGAGTATGGCACAAAGGCCCCATCTACCATATAATCCTTTTGACAGTGTGTGACTGAAAAACAAATCACCTTTATATGCCTGGGACACTGCATTTGGTGGTACTCGGTGGCTGAAGGTATATATCCCAGGAGGGGAATTCCAGTCAACACAAAGAATGTAGTTTCAACTGATGCTCCAGCTGTCTGTATTTGTAAAGCAGCAAAATTGCATTGCTACATCATGGAAATTTTTTAAGCAAATGCAATATGTCATCTTCATTAATTTGCGTATTGAATTTGCATTTTGAAAATATCATTGGCTTTTTTTACCTAGCATCACCTGGCACAAACTGTGAGGTTAGAGTGTTTCTATAAAGGCAAAAAAGTCATGCTTGGACATCTCCTGTGCACTATCCATTGCTTGCATTGATGGGATTTGCTAACTCTCAAACATGGACTGCAAAACTGGCCTCTCTTCATCCCATTAAACATTGAAGAGATGAGAGGGAAAACAGGAATTAATACGATCAGAAAGAATATTATTCTCTGGGAATAAGCATTTATAGCAACACATGATAGCAAGATGCACAACCCCCATTTTCTGAAAAAAATTCAACATTACAGGTCTTAGATTAAAGTATTCTTTACTGGGTGTACAACTAAAAAGCAGGGGCCAACACCAGAACATTACAGAGAGGGTAAATGCTGCATTTCTTCCAGAGCTCAACGGCAGCTAGCAGATGACAGCATGAGGTTAAGGTACTGGGATAAATAATACTGCCTTAGGATAAGCACATTGTCACATGTGCCCTGGTCCTGACTCCGCTGGCCCTGACTCTGCTGGTCCTGACTCTGCTGGTCCTGACTCCGCTGGTCCTGACTCTGCTCGTCCTGACTCTGCTGGTCCTGACTCCGCTGGCCCTGACTCCGCTGGTCCTGACTCTGCTGGTTCTGACTCCGCTGGTCCTGACTCTGCTGGCCCTGACTCTGCTCGTCCTGACTCTGCTGGTCCTGACTCCGCTGGTCCTGACTCTGCTGGTCCTGACTCCGCTGGCCCTGACTCCGCTGGTCCTGACTCTGCTGGTTCTGACTCCACTGGTCCTGACTCTGCTGGCCCTGACTCTGCTCGTCCTGACTCTGCTGGTCCTGACTCCGCTGGCCCTGACTCTGCTGGTCCTGACTCCGCTGGCCCTGACTCTGCTGGTCCTGACTGCTGATCATGTGCACCTGGCTATTGTTAAGTCTTTATAAATACCTGTCTGTCTGAAGTGATCTTTGCGAGGTATTGCCATGATTCCATATGTACTGAGTAAGTCTGTTTGTTTGCTACTCTGGTTACTGGCCTGCTTTGTCTTATGGCTTTTGCTTGTGTCTAATGCTTATCTGCTTTGTTGCTTGTATTGAACTACTTTCTGGTTTTGACCTGTGCCTGTTTTGTGACCGCGACTTTGGAATCTCCTTTGGCAATAAACAGAGTTCATCACTTCATGCCTGCATGCGTCTGCACCCTTCCTTCAATGTGACAGAATACCTTGCCACCAGCAGACGGCGGGTATCGAACACTTGAACGCAGCCCTTACCGACCCCGCTCAAGCTCTGGATTGGCACCAGCAGATGCTTGAGGGGCTCCTGCGAGCCATGACGACTCATGACCCAACAAAGCGAACAGCTGATGCAGCTTAGACAGGTGATGGAGATCCTGATGGAGCTGAAGGCAGTGCAACGAAAGCACTTACTGGAAGATGCCGGAAGTTTCTGAAGTGCCTTGGCCGACAGTCTGCCTGCAGCGCCTTATTCGGCGAGCAAGCCTGACAAATCGACGGATCGCCTGCCACTTGCAAGGGGTTCCTGCTACAATGCTCCCGTTATTTTGCCCATAACCTAGCCAACTCCGCTTCAGGGCGCACTTATCACCCGTCTGAGTGGGAAAGCCTTAGCTTGGGCTACCGCAGTGTGGCTGCAATTCCAAGCCCTGATTTACTGCCAGTTTGAGCAAGAACTGAGAACCATGTGTGATCACCGTAATGAGGGCAGGAGCAATGGCGAGCTATTGGCAAAGTTACGTCAAGGTAATCACATGGTGGGTGAATATGCCCTGGATGGAGGACCCATTGGTGAGGGGCTTGTATCCACTGTCACCACCCCAATACAGCTGGATGCCAGTGCAGGGCACACAGAACAAATATCGTTTCTAGTTGTGGACCAGCTGGTGGTACTGGGGTCTGCCATGGTTGCAGAAGCATGACTCTCACATCACCTGGTCTACTTTAAGTATTACCTTTCAGTCCCCTTCTTGTTCCCAGAACTTTTGTCAAGGCGCTCCTGTTTCGGTGCACTCTATTACGATAGAGTTCCTACCCTAGTCCTGTAACTTTGCCTCCTGAATGTGCTGATCGGAGGAAGGTGCCTATTGAGTGGAACACCACCGACCGGCCCCCTCGCAATTCCTGGGATTACGTAGACAAGCACCACGGGGAGGTTCCTGTTGGTCACCTGGATCCAGGGCTAGTGATTGACTCCCACCTGCCCCCTCCAAGGCCAAGGAGGCATAGAAGGGGGGTGTCCAAAGAAGTGCCCCCGAAGGAACCCTGATTTATACCCCCCCCCCCCTCCTCCACTGAGGAACCTCAGCATTCAGGCTCATTGGACCAGAACTGCGACAGTCCCGGGAGCTAGGCTCCAAACGTCGTCCCCTGGTGGCGTAGAGGATGGTCGTTGTGGCTGTCCTTGTTGCTCAGCTGGCTCTGACTCCTTGGGGGGTACTGTCCTGACTCTGCTGGTCTTCATTGCTCATCACGTGCACCTGGCTATCATCAAGTTGTTATAAATACCTGTCTGAAATGATCTTTGCGAGGTATTGCCATGATCCCATGCGTATTGAGCATTCTGTCTGTTTGGCACTCCGGTTACTGACCTGCTTTGTCTTATGGCTTTTGCTTGTGTCTAATCCTTATCTGCTTTGTTGCTTGTATTGAACTACTTTCTGGTTTTGACCCGTGCCCGTTTTGTGACCGCGACTTTAGAATCTCCCTTGGCAATAGAGTTCATCACTTTACGTCTGCACCCTTTCTTCAGTGTGACGCACATACGGGCCTGGATTGTCTCCTTACCCTAAAGGAAAAGACTAATTTGTGCAGATGTAAAAGTGTGACAAAGTTGGATATAATTATATAATTTATAATTTATATATAATTTCTCTTTGTGTTCTTGGCTGTCAGAAAAAGATCATGTGCCATGATCTGGTCACTATGATTTGTTTCTTCCTAAGTCAGTTCTTTTGGATTGTAAGCTGATTTGTCAGAAGTACAAATACTCAGTACTGTGCTGCAAAGCCTAGCCATAATCCCTGGCACAGATATTTCAAGTAGTGGCTCGTGCCACCACAGTGTTAACCACCTGTTCTCTGAGAAATGCTATTTAATGCTTCATTGCTGGCTTTTGACTAGAAAATTTCATTGGCTCCATTTTGTTTCATATATCACTTACGGTAATACAGACAGCAAACTAGCACAAGGGAAATAATGCTGATAAAACCATCTACTGGCTATAAAGGATTTTCGTGATAAAGGAGATCAATGTAATGCAGCCCAGACAAGCTGGAAAGGCACACAGAAATAGAGAAAATGCTCTCACCTGAGAGGACATGCCATGGCAAGGGTACAAGATGGCTTTGTTGTCATCCTCAGACCCCTGGTCTAGACAGTAGCCACTGGCTTTGCTGTTTCGAACCTGCCAAAAACAGACATGTCCATATATACACAGCTCTGAGAAATCTGCCTAGGAAGCACCTGTGGTCTGCAAATATTTGGCTATGGGGCAAGTGGACCCTTCAAAGCTCATTCATTTTGATGCCACAACTTTTTGGTGCCACGGTTCTGCTGAAAATTATGGCCAGTGGGACAATGTTTCATTATATTACAGCTGCTACACAAAACAGTCACAATAAAAAAGCACCTTCAGCACTATGTGCTTATGCTTATAACACTCTGGTAAATGCATTCAGATAGCATGCTTGAATTTTTATTGGAAAAAAACAGAAAATTGTAAGACTTTTTATTGCAGTGTATTGTCCATAATCCTTGTGTGTTCGCAATTTAAAAACAAGCCTGAAGTTATACTGCTGCCAGGAAATGCAGTGATAGAACCAGACTGTAGAAACACAATATGAAAAATATATAGAATATATCTTGGTTTCTTTCTAGTATATTTCTATTGACATAGAAATAAATAATTAATCTTTTACAGCTGTAAAGGTTCCTACACTTTAGCAATTTTAATTTTTTTGTTAAATATCATTAACAATTGTCATGCCATGTTTTTTGCCTACTGTAGAGTGTTATAGAATAGTTTTTGCCCCCTAGCTGATCTGAACCTTTGCACATTTTTCAAAGATAATTCACTAATATAATGTAGTAGGTTGTAATATATGAGAATATGAAATAAAAGATTAAAATAAAATAAGTTGACTTATTTATGTGGTGAAAGATATAACCCTGGAAAAACTGACTGTCCCCTTTGTGAACTCAGCCCAATTAGAGGTTAAGGTTAATGGTTTAAATACTTTGGTTAACAGCCACATCAGACACAGGCCAGTCATGCTTAATGTAAAGTTGACTATCTGTGGCAAATGTCATCAGAATAAAATAATCCGCACAGGTTTAAAATGGCAAATCACCTCATCATAAGCCATGTGGTGAAAGTGACAGCTAAACAACATCTCAGCTTTATAACCAGCAAAAAGCAACTTAAATTGGCAGTGAGCATTTTAGATATCAAAAAATGACTGGAGGTTCTAGACAAGGTTCTAGACAACAGATATTAAATTTGCAAAACATGCCAAAAAACGATGACCACCGTAAGTTCAAACACATCTAATGTGTTTCAGCATCTCCGTAATCACCATCCATCCCGCTATAGTCCAGAAAAAGTAAAAATAAACTAGTTAGTGTTACATTAATCCGGTTAAGTTAGGGTTTGCTGCGCTGGCTGGAGTTGTTCACAATGGAGCCACTTTAATGTCACTTTTGTTTTCATTCGAGCTGATCTTGCAGCAATACCCCTATCATTTATAAATGTATTTTCCTATAACTGGTTCACGCCATGAGTCCACCCACTGTCCCTGGCAGATAAAAATACACTTTTTATTGATGAGTGAGAAGAGGGACAGGCTGACACTTTGACCTCAGAATACTTTTGTATACCCACTAGAAGATATTTCCAAGTAGCCATGTGTTACATTGCTATAAAAATTACTGGATAACTGATGATGATGACAGTTCATTTGCAATGCAAGAAATATTCTGAAATAATTAAATCAACAATAAATTGTCTGACATGGATTAGAATAATTACCTTACTTGTTGACTCAAATTTAGGATAAAAACAATTCCTGATCCAGCTACAAATGCAAGTCAACCATCTGTTCATTATTTTATTCAAAAGGTAGATACATGTTTTTGTTTTTATATATATTTTTCCTTGTCATATTAATGTTTTAATAGAAACCAGGCTTGCATGTTTAATTTTCAGGATCAAAATACTGTTAAAAAAGCTATTAAATATTCAGTTATGGCATGTTTGTGTCATTTACCTCCATGGTCTCACATTACCTGAAAAAGTTTACATTTAAATTAAAAATGTCTAAATGAACATGATTAATCACAATGTTTCCAGATACAATAATCATACTATCAAAATCTCATATCATGACAAATAATAAGGCCAAAGCACAGTTACAGATCCACCTGAAACACAAGTCTTTAGACTGTGGAGGTAAACTGGCAAACAAGGAGAGAACCAGCTTCACAAAGACTCAGCCAAATTCTAACTCATATTCAAATCCACAGCACTGGATCTGTGGGGCACCAGCTCTTCCTGTAAGTACTCAGAAAAAAATATAGAAAATAGTCTCTAAATTTTCTCGTCCCATTTGCATTTCAGTAGGAGTGCTCAAAGTTTTGACTAGTACTTTTTCCGTGTTTTGTTCACTCAAGAGACTTTTAATCTAATGCTACATTTCTGCTGAAGAACTTGTAACACTCATGATGAAAGTAAAGAAGCATTAAGAAGCCCAGAAATGAAGGAAAAACTTCACGGCACTAAACATACAAACATTACTTAAAATTTTTAAAAAATAGTGCTAGTACTCCCCTTATTGGCATATCGGCATGTGCATTGGTCCACACCAGCAAAGACACACATTTTGAAACATTTTGAATTTCTGCAGTGAATGAAAGAAGAAGAAGGAGATATTGCTGATTTCCACTGTATATTTCTTTAATAAACAGGGCAAAGATTTGATATGAATGGTAGGAAGCAGCGTGCGAGACAAATTATTTAGCGGTGTAACTTCATGCACCCTGAGTAATGAGATGTAGCTACGAGGGCTGCTGCAAATAGCTCTACAATACGGTTTAGCAGGGAGCAAAAAACACCACTGAGAACATATGAGAAGTGCTAGTACACAAGAATAAGTTCCGGTACTCCATAGACCAACACGTAGAGTGCCACTGTGTGCTGCTGAGCACCGGCCCACTTTAAGCACTAACTATCTGATGAATTATAATTTTAACAATTTACAAAGCTGAACTAAAACACTGCCAATTATCTGTCTGACCATCTACTTGAAAACAGGAGCTTGAAAAAAACATTTACAGTTGACTTTTTATTGCACTTGGTTAGGTGCCTTATTCTACCTAGCAGCTGAAGCCAAGTCAGCACTGTGTGGATTCTGCTCTTATGTGTAGTGTTAATTGTCATGGCTTTTCATGGGAAAAAAGAAAACCTCTTGCTTTGCAATTTGTCATCTTTGACTGCTTGTCATACTCTACACTACACTAAGGCAGATGCATTTACATAACAAAAGGAGCATAAGGAAAGTGAAAATGCAATCGGACGTGCACTGCTGTGCCTTGCCAGTAAAACTGATGTTGAGCATTCTTCACACTTTGCATTCTGGCTGTAAATTATAATCGAGCACTAATATTTGAAATTATCCAAATAATGCAATTTAAATGAGGAAACTCTGGGGCAAGCAGCGGAACGTAGAGCCTGATGGTTTCATTTTTGTCGATTTTTTTTTTTCAACTTGCCATTAACTGCGGAGGTTTAATCATTTTCATGTATTTCGCTGTTGTTCTGCAAGAAAACAAGCCACTCATGAAACAAGAAAACACATTTGCTGCAGAAAAAAGGCACTTTAACAGTGGGTGAAAAGAACGGTTAGCTTTCTTATAAATGAATTTGAGGATTTCAGGTTTGTCACACTGCAGTTTTTGGACTCAGTTGCACTTACCTCACCATAGGTGATTGTGTCATTGTAAACCCGCATCTCTGGGTAGACGTGTTCCAGGTACCAGAGGAAATTTTTGCAGTTTAGCTTCTTCCGCAAGGCCACCCTCTCAGAGACATCACCAAAATCAACCCCCGGGCTCTGTTGAGTTGACGTGGTGATTATAAGGGCGCTCCACAGATCAGCTCCTCAAACTGTACTTGTATTTTGACCTGATGTGTAAGGTGCATTACATACCTTTGTATAAATGCTTCCTTTTGAACTTACTTTTATGAATTATTATTTAGTGATGGATACACCTACTGAAACTGACTAGCAGTTTTTAAACACCGCATTCCAGCAAGTCAAAAAGTTATGGAAATGCATTTGTCTTTAAAAGCTTCTGGTCTAAGTTATAGTCCAAAAACTTGCTACCAAATACGCATAAGTCACATGAGTCAGTCCACACATGCAGTTTAGCCTTAGTGCATGTCTAGGGGGGAGTGATCCAGATCAGTGAAACACTCTGGTGTCAGAAAACTGGTGCATACTCACATTGATGGGGATGTTCCAGGCCATATATACATGCGACTTGTACTCATCCATCCACACTTCAGCAGCCCGCAAGGCGTTGCGCTTGGCATAGTAGTCAATGTCATTGTTGTAAGGCTTTTTGGTACGCTCAATGTGGGCCACCCTAGCACAGGGCAACACTTCCATGCTTCCCCCACACTGCCACACCTGTGAATCACATGCCAAGGTCACTCTGTTACAACAGCAGAGGATGCAGTTGTTAAAGAGATGAAATCATAACAAAATCACAACAAAGTTAAAATACTGGGAGGGGCTCTGGGAATTTCAGTAAAAACTGAATCTAAACCACGTGCAACTATTTAGTACAATGTCTTCAATTAAAGCTGTTTCTGCCTACCTTCACTTAGTTAACCTGATGAGCACTGAAACATTAGAAAGTGGTTTTTTTTATTTGTTGTGAGACACCCAGAAATATAGGACAGTAATCTGACTTTGCTGCAAATGGGCTACAACAGCAGAATAGCACGTTGGGTGTTGATGTTGTCAGTGAAGAACAAGAAAGTGCATCTCCAGTGGGCACAGGAGCATCAAAACTGGACCGCAGTGAGTGAAAAAAGTTGCCTTTTGCACTGTACTGATGGAAGGGTCAGAATTTGGTGCAGGTAATGTGAGTCCACACAGCCATCCTGTTTGGTGTCAACAGTACAGGTTGGTGGTGGTGTGTTGCTGTGAGGAACGTTTTCCTGGCACACATTAGGGTCTTTGGTACCCTGAAAAATGTCTGAATAGCATAGCCTATCTGAACCTTTAACTGCTACAGTTTACCCACACGCAGATGGACACTCCAAGCATGATAATGCCCCAGGTCACAATGCACGTATCCGCCAAATGGTTCCATGAACATGACGGCAAGTTTTCATAGCTTTAGTGGCCTGCGCAATCCCCAGATCTCATCTTTATCGTGCATCTTTACAATGCGATAGAAAGGGCTGTTTGCAGCAAGACTGCAGCCATCCAATTTACAGCAACTGATTAAAAAATAAGTAAACACTTACCAAAAGTCCACCCTAACCCTAAAATTTATTGCACAGTAACAAACTATCATGTGCACGTAGTCCAAACCAATCTGTAAAGTAACTCTCTTAAAATACTACATGTTCATATTACACCTACTGAGTTTATGAAACTTTAGTTTATGAAACTGTTCAGTTCTTTTTGAAGCACCCTATATTGTGGGCTTTCGTCCGTCATCGGGCACTTGCACGGTTGGCTAAGACAGTAATGAAAAGTGCACTTTTTTCCTTATGAGCACAGAATTACTCAGGGCTGAGAGTCCAAATAACTAGTCATGCATCTTAATCCACCACAGAATCCATAATACAATAATTGTTCTGCTACCATGTCTTCCGGGAACGGCATGCCAAATTAGAAACTTCATTAATCCATTTATACAATTTGGTCAAATATTTCTTTGACTTTTTATTGCATTGCTCTAGCAGGTAGACAGTACTAGGCTTAATTTTATATATTTATTCCAAAATGGAAAGGTTTCGTAGAATGAAGCTGATATTATGACAAACTGTTCCAGTGCACATGAATAAGTTTTTGACCCCCAACCAAATACCATTGTACAGTAGTGCTGAAATGCGAAGGCTGATATATTTGTTTTCACATTTATAATTTTTTTTCCCCAAAGCATAGCATCACTCAGTAAACAAAATAAAAAGGTATTGAGCGTTCAAACACCTTGTATTTGACTGTAAACTGGGTGTATGCAGTGGTTTGGGGCAATTTTTAATCCCCACCACCCCCCACCCTCACCCCACTGAAATTTTTGTTTTTTTCAAAATCTAACAGTCGTCACAATGGACGGCACATTGCCCCCTACCTGTATCTTTCTCCATGAAACTGGTTGAAACTACAGTATTGCATTTGCTCCTGCATTTCCTGAGAGTCTCACCAGTTTACTCGGCTCACACTGTGACTCCATTGTAAACACCTGTCACTTCCACATTCATGAGGGATGTACAGATGCAAAATTTATACTATATAGCCAATGACAGGTTACCTATGTATGGTTCTCTGTAGTGAAGTGCCACTCTACGTGTGAAAAATGGGTCTCTTAAAATTAGCAGGACAATTTTGCTCCACTGTGGCACCACATAAGTGCCACTCTTACACTCTCTGCTGGCCTGAAATCATGCTGTCCCTGAAATGGGTGATGTGCAGTGCTGCCAAATCCTTTTCACTGAAAATCAGCAGGTGCACTAAAAAGCTCCCATTTCAGAAAAAAAGAGCTACATACCACAACTGCTCAGGTCTTCAAATGAAACATATTACAATTCATACACAAAACACTGACTAACCAAAAATAATATGCACAGCACAATAGTTACGCAGATGCGGTTCTGACTCAGACACTATATCCAGTTTAGCCCTTGTCTGTGGGGAATCTGCAGTGTCTACTGAATGCTCTAGTTCCCCCTAGAGAGGCTAAGCAAATGTTTGTCTTCTCAACTGACTTTAACAAAGGTTTAATTATTCTTGTAAATTTAATTGCACATACATTTTATTAGAAATTATTCTTTTTAGGATAAGATAGCCCAGTTCCATTTAAATATTTCATTTTCATATTTCTCTTAAAAATAAATAATATAGATGACAACAAAAGAACCCAAAACACAGCAGTTTAACATTTTTATGGGCACAGTAATTTCCTAATGCATTTTTAGAGAGAATGAAAAAATAAATTAACAATAAAAGGACATCATCACAATGTGTTTGTATCATCTCTAGATATCTGTTTAGCCAGTAAATGTATTAAGACAATCAACCATAAAGGAAGGCAGAATTGTGTCAAAAGGCTTTAATTAATATGCAAATATAATTTTAAATATTACAATTTAAAACATTATCAGGGATGCACATATTACTATGTTTAATTCTCAGAATAGCAAAAATGTTTCAGGTTTGCTTTAAATATAGGTGAATTCATTCATTAGTGGAATTGGTCAAGGAAACGGACCAGTGGAACACTTCCTTATTTTGATGCAAAAAATATAAAAAATGTGCCAATGCTGGTGCTGAATCATTGTGTCCCTTCTCTGTTCGCCTCCTGCGTGCTGTGCCTGTGCAAAATGCATCATTGTCACAGCTGCAGTGGTTCACCGGCTTCTCCTGGTGCATGAGGGCTACCTGCTCTACTACTCTGGATACACGTTCGAGCAATACAGCTAGTATCAAGTACAAAAAATATTTTCTGACCATCTCAAAAATATGACAACTGGAACATAATCATAAATTTTATTTTACATTTATGGAGCCACCTGACAATGTAAGGTCTGAGAAACCTTTCGAAAGGCCAGTCAAAGGCCCTGCAAATTTGGCTTTTTATAAAGGTACCGGGAATATGCCATCACAAACACCATGTCTGTTTAAGTGTACTTGGGGGGGAAAAAAACCCAGTGCTTCAGGAGAAACATTGAGCATTTCCATGACCTTCACGTGACCTTTGCAGAAGCGAGCAATAAAGCAGGTGTGACTCAGCAGAGCAGCAGATGGTGCAGGGCCAACCACTGTGACTCCCACAGAGCATCCATATCTAGTGAATAACCTGGGATGTTTTAACCATTATTTGTGTAATCATTTTTTAATATACTGCATCACTTTCCTTTCTTGAAGGTGAGTAATGCTGTAGACCTAATGATGTACTGACAGCATGCACTACGTGCCCTGAATTTCCAAGAGTAGTTAAGTTGAACTCCTTTACATTGATGACAGGTTTTTGAAGGGCTGGTAATTAAATATGAAGCACTGTCACAGGTATAACATATGCAACAGAACAGAGTGACTCTTTGAGTAACTCCGGTAGAAAAGATGTAAATGCAACTTGCTAAGGTTAACAAGACAAGGACATTCTCCTCTATCTGACTGTCACCCATAATGCACTTTATCCGAGCTGGCTGTGACCTGAAGCCTTTTTGCAAACTGTAAATCTTAACATAATGCATGATGTTCCTATATTACAACCACTCAACATTTACAAGCTTATCTGCAGTCATATTATTCCACTGTGCCTTCAGACACTCCGATCTGTGATATCATATTCCACTTGGACGTTGACACTGACATGGAATGAATGTAACACATAATCTCTCCTCTGCCAAAAAGAGAAATCCTTACAGTGGGAACTGTTTTGCACAAATTGCTGATCTGCTCATGTTTTGAATGGAATGGGATATATAGTATATTCACAGCTGTTTCTTCATGACATTTGGCAACACATGGTCCAATTGCCTTACTGTTGTTTAAGGATGACTAACAAGACTGACTAATTCAAACAAGGAAGTCAAATATATATCTAAAAATAAACTAATGAAAGCAAATTGCACTACATTCACATCTGAATTTATATTTATGCATTTGACAGATGCACACAGTACCCCACAGTACTGGAGCATGCAGAGTATAAAAAATGCACATACATTTCTTAGTAAATTTTGTTTTCAGCCAGATATCACAAAACTTGTGTAATAATATACAAATGGTGTACAATCAAACAACATTATTGACTGTTATCGGACCGACTAATGTTTTTAATTCCCTCAAATCTCAAACTGACTTTTTTATTTTTTCCATCCTTTCTGCTTTGTTCTCGGAGAATGTTTTATGTGCAGAGCCAAAATGGGGACATTTATCTTCCTTGCTCAAATATCAAAAGATTGGGTCTTTCCTTTCAAAAGCCAGGAAGCACGTGTCTGGACAGAACATCATTTCAGCTCAGATTCGGACACCTCCCTTCTCATTGGCAGACTGCACAGAAAAAGCTGTGGAAATTTGCAGTTTCTGACATTGAAAGAACACTTCTTTCCTCAACTTTGTCTATAGTCTATGCAGAAAAACACAAATATTCTGATAATTCAGTTTGATATGCTTAGCAGTTTTCTGTAATTAATGTACTTGCATGTGAAAACATTTGATGTGCTTCAGGAAGTTTTGGGTTTGCATCCATACACTGAACTGTGTGCTTTGTAAATACTTGTGTGATTTTTGTATGACCTCAAAGTGTGAAATCATTGAATGCATTGTCTTGAAGGTGCTGCAACTAGAAAACTTTCACTAACAACATCATTGATCCCATTCAAAGTATTTTATTTGAGTCTACAAAGACACAAGGATGAGCAAGGCCCCATCGAGAGAACATGCCCCATTTTGTTGTTGCCAGGAGTCTCACTGCTCACACACTCTGGTAAACACCAAAGTGGAGCTGTGGCAGACTCAAGAAACCATTTTTCTTTGCCTGTAAAAGACCACAGAGACTGCTGCACAAACAAATCTCCATTTAGATGTCCTGAGTAATTTTTGTTGGGGGTTCGCAACATTTTACTTGTTTCTAAAATGTCTTTTGGTGTTCTGCCTGAGAACCAGTGAAGGTATGGGGAAGGGCTTGTGAACAAACACAAAATCAATCACGATTTGAAAGCCTTTTAAGGAAGCGCACAGATAATTCATCAACCTGCCATTGTGTTTACCTGTAATGGGTGGCTTACAATTTCCAAGGCCATTTGTGCCAAAACCAGCTCCTCCATCTGTGTGTACTTAAATTTGGAGGATTTTCATAGTGGAATCTGACACTGCATTTCTGTAATCACTTTTAAAACAAGTGAAATTTACTCAGAGGCTGTTCCATTTAATCTGTCTTTCCCAATAAAAAGAGAAGTGTAATATATTAAAGGAATTAGGGGAATGAGTAGAGGTTTTTGTCAGTGTGAATAATCCCTTCCTTCCCAGTTTTATTGCCACTGTGGTATCAGATAATGCGTAACATCTTTTTAGTGTAAAAATCTTCAAGCAAAATTGACTTACTGTCACCAGCCCTATACGGAGACATTCACTTGCCTGTGAAGCACACAAGGCCTAAGAAAGCTGTGATTTTGTTCAACTCATAATAGGCTCTTCTGTTAATGTGTCAGTTGTATAAAAATGTTCTCTTGCTCCACACATATTCTGTCTTTTCCTCTCCCTATCTCCATCCCTGTGTCACTGAACCCTCATATAATGAGGTCCCATACAACAAAAAACTGCTGCAGCAGCTTATGAAAATAAAAACCTTTATTTCATTCAACAAGCTTATTATTCATTACAACAGCATTTTTGCCTGTTACACTGTCATTTCATTTAAAAATGGGGACTTAATTCTGTATTAGATATTTTAGGATAGTGTTTGGAACTCAGAAGGATTTTTCTCCCTAGGTGGTGTCAATTTGGCTTATTTACCAGCTACATGTAGTGTACCTCAAATTGTGCATTTTCAGATTTTCCTAAGTGTATTTATTCTATCGCTTTTTTACACCACAAAATGGCTTTTTTTCTTTTCTGCCGCTAACAGAGGAATACAAGGGGGAAGAGAGGGAAAGAAAGAGAAAGTAAAGGCAGGCAGGGCTGGTGTGGTGTGTAGCATCTAATGGATTTTTAATTCTGCATATATTTATTCGTTACTGCTTCATTCAAAACTTTTAATGCAACTAACCAACAAATAAATAGAGGTACACATCTATTGATACACATTTTGATGTTTTGAGTTAGGTGTTCAGTTTTGGATAAACATATTTGTGATGAACTTGGCCAGTAAAATATGGAGGTTAACAACATGGAATGCTGTTATTTAAACTGCATCTTGCTGCCTTTTCTGTATTAAAACAGCTTTATTTTCTTTGCTGGTTCAAGTGCAAAAGTGGCGCGTGACATAAAAAGGTACTTTTTCATGTGTGTAGAGTACATCACTATATTCACAATATTTTCAGTCATTTTAACGTAGCCTTAAGTTTATTGTTCATGTTAATAAATCATAATAAAATAAAACTGATGGCCTGTTGTCACACCCCTGGTCCAGTCTCCTGACACCTGTCCCGCCTCCTCTGTCTATTGGTTCATCTCACCTGTCTATCATCTACTCACCCCTATATATACCTGTGCTGGTTCCCCATGCATGTCGGTGTGAAGTATTGCCATGTCCTATTCATGCGTAATGAGCAGGTCTCCTGTTAGCTTCTCTGGTTTACGACTTGCTTTGTCTCCTGGATTTCGTTTGTGCTTTACTCTTGTTTGTCTCGTCGCTTGTTTTGGACTGATTCCTGGTTTTAACCCACGCCTGTCTTGTGACTACAACTTTAGAACAACCTCTAACATTAAACGGAGTTCTTCACTTTACGCCTGCACGCGTCTGCGCCCTTACTACAACGTTACACCTGTGCATGTTGCATCCTCCCTCTCACCGGATTACATCAGAGGAAGAACATTCAGACCCCTCATTGTATGAACTGTAAAACAGAAAAAAATATATTGCAGAAAAATGTTTCATCTTTCCTACTTTAGATACCTGATGGTGCCCATGTCAAAATGGTGTAGTGGTGGAAAGGTAAAAAGTAATGAAGTGGCTCGTTTTTCGTGGGAAAAACAAAGAAATGCCACAAAAGTGAAAGCAAGAGTATGAAATAAAAGACGTTGTAAAGTGAAGTTCTTGAAAGTTGAAATGAGTGTATAAACTGGATTTCACAAGCCTCTCAACAAAAGCATGACACACTTACATTTATTCACACAGTTTCCTTTACAAAGCAACAATGACTATTATGTAGTATTTATCAGAAGGCTTTATACAAGCTAACTTATAGTGTTAGATGCAGCACTAAACTCCCTAAACTTATTCACTCATCTATATATCAGTGCAAAGTAACACGCTATCATACACAAATAAACACACAGATGCCAATCCACCTGGAACACATTTCTTTTGGACGAAGACCATACAAACACAAGGACAACACGGAAATTCTACACAGAGATGAGGTCAAGCCCGTGTCAAAGGCTTTTCAGGAAGTCATTACCTTTGTAAGGTGGGAGAAAAGTGTAATGCTAATTCATCCCCCTGAAAATCATGATTTGCTTAACAGGGGTGATTTCAAACTAACAAATGAATTAACAAATTAACCCTGTTATCTGAGGAATGGTTGCATATATATTTCTCTGAATGTCTGTGGAATATTACAGTTGAAATATTATATACATTACTATTTAAACATTAAAGTTTAAAATGTTCAGAAATTCAAAGAAAACCAAAATTCACAATCCTAAAATGAAATACACAAGGTTAACATGTTTATCAAGCAGACATCATTGTATGGCTTCCATCACACTACAGCCTCTTGAATTAGCATTTCATTGCCACCAATTGGCCTCTAAGACACTTGAAAACCACTTCAACTTGTGCCATGATTTTCAGTGTTCACACTTTGGACAAAACTGAAGGACATTTGAATGTCACACGATGCAATTTTTTCAATACTTCACTGCACAAACATGCTTTACATGTACATGAAATTACGAAAACATATTTCACTTGTACTTTCACTGTGATTAACAGTTGAGCAGGTAAGATTTTGAATAAAAATACATAGCTGACCCAGGAATACACCTACGGTGTCTTTGAGCAATGAATTAAAATTTCTCCTTGGAAGTTATATGGTGAAACTGTATGACACATTGTAAAAGCAATATAATAATGCTACTACAAATAAACCAGTAACACCACAGATTTATTTATGAATTTTTTTCTTAAATAAACACAATAAAATCAACATTATTTGTAACACTTTTTTTACTGCAGAATTTTCATTACTAATGATTACTCCATTGATACCAAACCAGTTTATTTTGAGTTGATAAATACATGCATAAACACCAATTTAGCCCATGGACAAACTGCCAGGCCATAAAGAAAGTTATTCATGTGCTCTAGATATGCCCCAGGCTCCCACCTCCACATTTAGTATTGTTTTCGAGGCTTGCAGCCACAGGGCCCTCCACAAGCACCCTCGGAGGCTCCCCTGTTGTAACTTGCCTCACGGCTCTAGTGAACTGCTGGGTTGCAAACATGGAAAATACTTTTTAAATGGATAATTAAATACAAACATACATATACTCAGAATATCCAGAGATCAATAGTCTGTATTGCTATAACTCTGCCTCCCTGATCTATGCAGAAAAAAAGGTAAGGTAGAGGTTAAAGAAGCATAAAGGTTGCTAGTTAGTTTTATTCCCATTATGATATTTTAAGTACAGTTATACCCATCTATATAAACAGATGGTGACAGGTGACAGAAAATCCTAGATTTTCAAACTTTACAAAGATCCCAAGTCAGCCATTTGGACCTGAACAGAATCACATCTGGGGGGGGGGGGGCGGCAGAAATAGGACCTCAAATAAGCTGCATATTTCCTGTGACAGGGATGCAGTTGTTTTCCTTCAGGACAACAAAGGAGGCCAATAATGCAATGGATAACAGGCTGTTCATCTGATCAAAATGTAATGTTTATTTCAAGTTTAAAAAGAGGCTCTGTTAATATATGCTTAACAAATGTGAAACTGAAGTATACATTTAAAATTATAACTCTTTGAATAAAAAAGTCTGATAAGCAAATAGACTACTCCCTCCTATTTGCAACTGTCACTAACTGAAATCCATCTTACAGGCAACTACTGGAAGGGAGAAACAGAACTGACTTGGCGCTGTACTCTTCCATGTATATTTGCAGGGTCTAAACACAAGGAGAACATGTAAACACCACACCCTAAAGAGGATTAGAACTTCACACAGGTATACAGGGCAGGAGCTGGGCAGCACTGGCTTAACCCACTGCACCACTGCAGATGAGTGCTACACCTGCAGAAAGCCAGCTGTCAGAAGATGAACACATCATATTACTAGAGGGTGATTCAAAAAGAATTGAACATGTTCAAAAACTCATTACTTAGTAACTAAGTTACTGAGGCAGAAATGCGTGCAACTTTCAAGTGTCAAAATCTGAAAAAAATAAGGTTAACTCTACAAACTGGTTTGGACTGCTTATTCTTATGATACAGTGCAGTATGTTTATTAAAATGTTCAGTTCTTTTTGAATGACCCTGTACATACTAAAGGCACTCAGCCTCCCCCTTTTCTACATATGGGCCAAGCCCTACTTGTCTGCTGTGACACATTCAAGGCAACTGCTTTAGATGTACATATATAAAAATAGGTATCATTCTGCAGTCAGTAGGGGTCATTCTTCCTGTCCCCTGGACCTTATTATCCTCTGAGAAAAATACATAAATGTGTTGTCCATGAGAGTGACCTTAAACGTGGCAACCCAGAATTTATTGGATTGCCATTATCTCATCAAACAAACTTGTCCGGTTTCCTTTTGAAATACAGATAAAGGTTTTAAGGCATCTAGCTAGAAGCATCCAAGGTTATGGAAAAGCTACTTTAAAATTGTAGCGCTGAAGCTCAGACTACAGCATTATCAGTAGACATTACACAGTACTACGGATAAAAATGCCTTTAATGCCTTGGTCATCTCCTGCCAGTTAACAAAGAGTGGCATTAATATGCATTTGAGGTGACAAAGCTCAGTAGATGTGTTCATTTGTAGAACATGGGTACAGTATGTAACACAGCTGGCCTTACGTGAAAGTAACATACCATTCGACATTTTGCAGTTTACTCAATATGAAGTACCTAGGATATGGTAGGGCTCTATGCTTCATCCCAGTGGGTACCAGTACAGGATATCTGTCAACTTGTCCTGTATATTCGTAATTAATTATGCAGTTAAAACTTAAACGGTAAAAATTAGCAAACAGTTCAGCTTCCTCAAGTAAACTTACTGAGATTAATGGATAGTTTAATAATAAGTTGTGTATGTTTCCATTTATGTATATTTTCATGTAACTGATGACCTTCAAGCATGATCTGATAGCCAGCTAAAGCTGTTATCGTAACCATGAAGCCTCCACCAGAAATGAAACGGCCAGTTACTCTGTTTGTTTTTCTGAGTGACTGCGGACACTGTCGTTCTCATTAGCCGATTGCCAGACACCGTGCAGAGATCATTTAGAGGCTGGAGGTTCTCGGGACTGCAAACGGTTGGCTTAATACACACCACACTCATAATAGCAGGATGGCCTTATTTTTGAAGGTGACTCACACTGCAGAAAACTAGATGGAAAGAGGACTGAAGCTGTCAGGTTTGGTTTTTTAGATTTATAATCAGCAAGATTAAATGGTGCGACGGCCATTCCTCTCTTTCATGACCTTTCATTGTAAACTCACTAACTGGGTGAGGTTGACATGCATCTAGTGCATAATGCATTTCTTTCAATCCATCGCTCAAGCACCCTTACTGTCAGCATTAGTTAATGTTTAATTAGGATAATTCAAACTATCACAGTTATGCACCAGGTTGCAGGGTTGGCTCTGTGCTACTCCTTTTGATGTCAACTGGGGAGGCCTCTTAATGGATTGCTGTACAAAAAATGCACAAAAAAAGGAATTGTTTCCTCTGGAAGAGTAATTTATATTATGAGCGACAACTTGACTTTGGGTCAGAGGCAGCTCATTGCCATAACAAAAGGACATAATTTGTGATCACTTCCAGAAAATGCATGTATTAAAGCAGTGGTGTAAAGTATAATAATCTTACTAAAAGTTTATTTCTTTTTTGTTCGGTTTGTATCTCATCTCAAAATGGGCTGGAGAAAATGTGAAGCCTATATACATAACAACTGTTAATTAAAGAGCACGATTCAGTTAGTCTGTAAATTTTGGGGTCAAATGTAATGTGGCTTGTTTTAGTCAGGTGTTTAATTTTACTTAAAGCTGCATATTGAAATTCTGATTCAAAAAACAGATAGGGTAGATTGTCCAGTTTTTGCTGAATCCCTTTTAGAGATTGTCAGACAGCTCTGCTGTATTGATGTGTCCTCGTGGTCTTTGAAACTGTTTTTTGGCGCACAATTCTAGAAACTGTCAACAATCATAACAAACCCATCAGCCAGGAGCAAAAGCCCTCATGTGAAATCTGTGAAGTACAGCAAGCTGTAATTTTATTGTCCCCTGCTGGCTCATTCTTCCCTTTGACTTTGAACTGTGACCTTGTAATGGCAGATAATGTCCAGGTCTGATCACACCCCTTCTAGACGTAGAAGGGATTGTTTGGGTGCCTTCATTAACCTTCTTGCTTTGTGACACATTAATTATTCTGCACTTTTGTCATGTACAACTGTACCTTGGCTTACAAAACACAAATGGTACCTAAAGTCTGTTTGTAACTCAAAATGACTCATAATTTCAAGTTTTCTGTTGAAGTCATGAGATAAAAGTCTTCAAAGAAGAAAAAAAGAAGAAAAAATAAAGACTGGCGTTTATTTGTTTCATTAACAGCTTATACAATGCAGGGTCTTAGTGTTCCTCAATACTGCAAACAATGGGCACAAGACAAGAAACCCGATGGCGGGACCACCAGTTCATTTCATTACTATTTACCAATGTGAAGCAACAAAACAAACAACAACAAAACATTGGTGCTGTGTTACTTCACATATTACTTTTGTGCTTTAGCTGAAACAGCAGAGTAGAGATAGTGAGTTGGCAAAACTGTTGAAAAGTGCTTCACTTTAACTGTATTTTACCATGTAAGTGTTAGGTTCCAGTTTCTCAATCAAAAAGCTTAATAATAGACATGAATCTCTGTTTATTCACTGGGTAGATTCCGTAACAACTTCAGAAATAGCTAATACTAGCAGAGATACAAAGCACTGCCCAGGTCGAAAAGGTGTAGTGGTAGAAAAAAGTAATAACACATTATATTTCACCAAATTGTTTTATCATTAAAGTGTCTACAGTTAGTAAATAAGTACTGCTGGCAGGTGTAGGGATGTGCACACATTAATAAATTAAATGTCATCAAACTTTGTTGCCTATCAGCATCTGTGCGAATGTGAGAATGTGTGTCAGCATCTGTGAAGGGAGAAAATCTGTCAGCATGAGGTGCGTCACCATGTGTGGGCGAAATGAGAAAATTCAACAGTGTCATGTACATATGCCCTGATGTCACTAGTCCCGCTTGTCCAACCTTTATCAGAGACTGAATTTAAAATGTTTAAAAGAGTAGATTGTATTTTTGCAGTTAAATGAACTTGACAAAAAGCTCAATTACGGTGAGAAGCATCTGTGTGTCTAATTTCAAGTCAGTGGCTTGAAAAATAATGCTTTGCATAAAGAACAAACAAACAGAGATTCAACTTTATAGATATAGAAATGAGGTAAAGTGGCCAATAACTTTGGTCTCCTTTCTAGACACCTCCAGCTTGTACATTTTTGCTCTCTTCACACGATCTTAAGATACTACAACTGACTGAATTTTGAGTGTCACATTTTGAGGACAACAAAGATTATTTTTCGATAAACAAAAGGTAGAGTCCATTGACAAGAGTCCAACTGAAACTACACAACCAAAAAGTTACTATGGACATCTTGAGTGTTTTTGACAAAGATGAAGAAGAAAGGGCATCGGTCATTCATTCTGCCACCATCTGCACCTACTCACTCTCAAGGTAATATTGGGTATTGTACTTTGACCATTTTATAAATGAGTGAACTGAATGAAATGTATTAAAGTTAAACTAAATGACATGGAAACTTGACACACAAAGCTGGATGAGCTGGACATCATCAAACTATGTTTTCTGGAGGGTCAGCGGGCTGATTCTACCCCTGTTGAGCATGGTTTCCACCCTCCCAACCCAAACATCCTTGCAAGTGTTGGTTTTCGCACCTCTCTGACAAACAAAAGACTGAAAAAGCTGCAATGAATAAACACAAAATCACCTGTAAAGACTCCTATCTGGCAGGGTGGGTTGGAGGTTTTGTTTATATTCTGGATTTGCTTTTTGGTAGCTGCCAACCAGAAACAGCTGAGGCACTGAAGAACATGAAGCAATACTACTATGCTTCATAGATATGACAACGTCATATCACTATGACTTTGTCACGTAAAGCCAATTAAATAAATACATTATACAGTTTTAAAAAAGAAAAAGTAATAAATAATTTTCTACAGATCTGATAAAAGTAAGCACTGAGTATATTTCAGCCGAACAACCGGTTTCACAAAAAGTACCTTGCGGCTATGTGGCAGCTGCAGTAGTCATTTAAATATGTTTGCTGCAGACTTTAGTACCTCTGATTTAAGTGAATATTACAGTTTTGCATTATAGATTTCTATCTTCACTCTGAGCAATGATTTCATAACTGGGCAAGATTTAATGTATTTTTTCAAGACTCTGCAATACCTTAATCTCCATTGGGCTAAAAAGGAATAAAATGTATAATAAAACACACTGTGTATAATATCAGTTGTAGCTCCTGATTTTTAAAAAAAAAAAATCATATCCCATACTGGATTAATAACCCTCCGCAACAGCATTTGTGTGATTAAAAATCACACAGTCTGAAAGTTTTGTAGAACAGACCTGAACTCTCAAACTTCCACCAGACCCCACTCCAAAATGATGCAGTTCAAATATTTTAAGCATTGTTATTTCATGTTAGGCACACAGTATGCAATCAAGAAAGCTAAAAAATCTTAAAATAATGTCTCAAAATGGTATGCATCACCATAAAACATGTATGCTGAAAAATGGAAAAATAATCCTTGGGTCAACAACGAATGGGCTTGACTTTAGGAACTGCAACACTTTCACTCTGAGAGCAAAATTATTGGTCTCCAAGCACTCACCCTCATCCCTAGTTCGATGTTTTCTCCTCCATAGACTTCCATGCCAGGATCCAAAAGCCCAATCTCCTCAAAGTATTCTCTGTCCACCACAAAGGAGCAACCAATCATAGCTGGGGTCCTGACAGTTAAAGACAGTGAATTCCACAACATTAATATTGTATTATTAATGTATTTGTACTTGTTTTGTTGTATATAATCTGTACCAGTATCTTGAACAGTGTGGTAGATGGTACGTACATGTTTCGTATTTAGCAATACATTTCTTCAGTCATTTATAAAACGTTGAAAAGATGCTTACAGACCATGGTACCTGGAACACCCACAGTTTTGCTCATTAATAACTGTCAATTGAAAATTATTGCATGCTTGTCCACCTAAAATTACATGTCCTTCTTTGACAACACAACTACATTTTAGAACATTATATTATTATATTGCGTGGTAGCTGTGACTGCTTACTGACAGGTACAATGGTGGCACACAGTGACAGCTAAGTAGCTTTCACTGAAACATGCCAGTAAACACAGAAACAAACCAATGCCTAAATTACAGATGTTGAAGATAGGAGGTAATGTAATTTGCTGCAAAGCAGTTGTATTTTTAAATACTTACAGCAAGTTTAAACAAATGAAGGAAACCTAGAGAAATGTCACATGTTCTGCTCTAGTAGAGTGCTCAAGCTAAACAAATGAGAGGTGCTTAGCAGGGTGTACCACAGTCTGAATGTAAATAAAATCAGTCTCTCAATTGGTGAAGTGCATCGTTTTCACTGCTTGAAGGTAACTATCAGATGGGCATTATTTTGTACAATGTGTGCACATTTCAGCTTACAAATTTAATTGTTTTTTTAATGGTGACAGCAAACAAATCAACTGTTACAGCAAATCATATGTGACATGCTGTAAGGAAAGTAGGCAAATAATATATTATCAAAAAATATCCTGGAAATCTATTGTAATTTCCACAGATGTCCAACCTTGGTCTCGATGCCTTGCCTGTGTCATGCCCCCTGGTCCAGACCCCACCTCTCCTGATTGCCCTCCACCTGTCTCTCATTCACCCATGTATATATACCTGTGTTTTTCAACCTGTTGTTGTGAAGTATTGCCATGATCTTTCCATGCATACTGAGCGGTCCTTCTGTTTGCTACTCCAGTTACTGACCTGTTTTGTATAACAAATATTGTTTGTGCTTCATCCTTATTTGTTATGTCGCTTGTTCTGGACTGATTCCTGGTTTTGACCCGAGCTTGTCTTGTGACCACGACTTTGGAACAACCCCGTCATTAAACGGAATTCTTCGTTTTACACCTGCACGCGTCTGCGTTCTGACTGCAACGTTACAGCCTGCTTCTATACTTCTTACATGCACAGACCATTCTAGAATGTGTAGCTCCTCTTGCCCCTGGAAGATAAGCTACCACATATTTCTAAACCTGTCTAATCTAACTAACATTTCCTTCCCTTTCGTTTCAGTTTTATTTGCCTAGAAAATTTACCTGAGGTGTCTAACTGTGTGCCCAAATATGTTTAAAGCCAGCTTCTTGGCCACAAATAATTTTGTTCAGCTTCTGCCACGCAGGACAGCTCTAGTTTCATTAAAACGGAACTGGAATGCAATTATTCAAATTCATTCTTAAATGTCAGTGCCATTCTCTACTGTTTTTTTAATAAGACTGAATAAAAGGGATCAAAACACTAAAAAATCAAGTTAAAGGGTCTCTTTCAAATGTCAAAGGAGCAATCAAAACAGAAATTTTGAACTGATTTCATGGTGCTCACTGAATCTGAGAAAAATATGAAAAGGTTTATACTGCGCTTTTATATGTGTGCCTACTTTCATTTATGACTGAGATAGTAGGCCTCTGGCTATAGTCTAGAATGGAATAAGCAATTAAATAAACACATGCAATTTTTATGTCTATCCACTAGTACCATGTCAGTTAGTACAAACATCCAATTTGCAAGCATGTCATGTCCAAGTGTGTGTCCACGCTGGTATTTAAATCATCCCACTAACAATACACCGCAGCAATAACACAGCAAAGAACAAAGGAAGCATTTTCACAAAATAACTGCACAAAAAAACTAAAAATTAATTCGCTACCACTGAAATAGAGGTTCATAATACAGATTTTTTCATAAACTGCTAACGTTTTCAATTTAAAGATGGGTGCACAGAAGATGAATTACTGGGCCTAAATTTTGGTCCATGCTTGAAATCTTCTCCCTGATATTCTAATTTTTATTGTACAGTTGTCACTGCCAGTAAAAAGGAGGCACAAAAAATGGGCAAAATGAGGAGCTGCAGTGGCAGCTGAGTACCTGATAGGAGCGCTCTCATCCCCCTTTTCCAACCAGGCCTGGGGTGGGCTGATGTACATGCACCACAGGCCCCAGCTGTAGCCATGTGCAGCATTGGCATACTGCTGCACTTCAAATGTGTTATACTTAATGTTGTCAATTGCAGGGAGGATCACACGAGTGCGGTCTTCCTTCACCCTGGTCAGGATCGGTTCCACCCTGTTGGACAAAAGAGGGGTTAGGAAGGTTGGGGAGAGATTGGGGGTTGGGGTTGAGGGAGGAACGTATGCACACGTATTCAATATGGAACATCCTCTTAATCCAGAGCTGCGGCATGCAATTATCAGTTATCAATGAATAACTTCATTTATCAGGCGATATGTTCACTGGGTAAGTGACTAAGGATATATTTTAAAAAAAACAGAATATTGTTCCCACTTAACTGTAGACAGAGACAAAGACCAGAACTGAACTGATTGAAGTTGTCTTCTGTGACATTTTGCACTATCTATTTCTTGTTTATTTCATAAAAAGTGTAAACTTTATTTTAATAGTAACATCCGCTGTAGCCTTCCTGCCTCTGGATTTTCAACTGAGGTCCCACATGTAAAAATAGTAATGAGCATAACTACCCCTAACAGACTGGAGTATCACATGTTGCGCCTCTGCTGTTTCAGGTAATTTAATTAGGTATGTGAGCATGATGAATACACAAAGAATGTAATGTAAAATTTGCAAATCAGGTACCTTGGATATGAGTTTGTTTGGATGAATATATGAGTTGAAATAAGATTCGAATGTACTGATGTCACATTCTACTGGAATTGTACAGAGTTGACTTGAACAGGAGAAGAATGAAAATGAAATGGAAATATATGAAAATGACCCGTAAGGAATTTGGCCTATATCTGAATGTTTTCTCCCTGTATTGACTTTGGGTAGGAAGTCAAGCAGTTTTCTTTATGCACTGGGGCTGCAGCATAGTATGAGTTTTGGTGCTCAATGAGCAAGATGCACACAGCTGTTAGCCAGAAGCAGTTCAGGCTAAAGCAGATAGAGGAACAACAGGGCTCAAGACAAATTGAAGTCTAAATTTAGCAAACTGTTGAGCTGTTGAAAGCACCCCAATGCCCTCCTTAGATTTATAGTCAAGGGGTGATGTTTTCAGAGTTACCTCCAAGATCAGCAGTATTTCACAGGTTTCTGACAAGGGAAAGATTGTGTTACATTGTGTTAGAGGCCATGGCTATATGCCAGGACTTGGGAAATTGACGTCATTTGGCGGAGGGGTTATCTTGTAGTCACAGAACAGAACACGTGACCAGGAGTTTTATGGTTAGCAAGGTACTTAACCTGATTTCCTTGCGTCAAGATCTATGTTCCCATTCTCACCTATGGTCATGAATTGTGGGTAACAACAGAAAGAAAGAAATCATGCAGCCAAAATGAGGTTTATTTGCTGAATCGCTGGGCTGACCCTGTGTGACAGGGTGAGAAGCTCTGTGATCCAGATTGAGAGAGGTCAGTTGAGGTGGTCTGGACATGCTGTGAGGATTCCACCTTTGGAGACTCCCTCAGGAGTTGTATTAAGCACATCCCACTGGGAGGAGACCCTGGGGTTGACCCAGGACACATTGGAGGGATTATATCTCCCAGCTGGGGATCCATGGGGACCCTACAGGAGGAGCTGGAGACCATTGCAGGAAACAGGAGGGTCTGAGCCCACTTTCTCAGCCCGTTCCCACCCTGACCTTCACCAGGACAAGCACAGCAGGCAACTGACTAACTGGCTGAAGATCTTACTGCATAAACAGTAAATAAACTAAAGTTACATGTAATTACAAGTACATGAATAAATTTGGTAATTCTTGAGCAAAAGTGGTTTATTATTCTGGTTATTAGTAATGCTGAGAGTCATGTAAGCCTTTGGTCTAATATTCTTTTTTGTAATCATTCATCTTCCTCTGTCCATAATAAGGACGGCAGAGTGGATTGGGGGATGTATGTATGTATGTTGGTACAAATGAATAATATGACATTTAGACTGAGGCACAACAATTTTGGGATAATTAAAGGTGGAAGGAGACATGACTGCCCTGAAAAGGTCAAAAAAGAGACAATGTGTGATGCAGACATGGTTCGACAGAGTTTAATGATGATACATGAAGAAGGAGAAGGAGGGGCTAGTGAACCTAGTGAAGCATACAGCTAAAACAGAGCAGGCTCAGCTTCAAGGATTGAATGTGGGTCATTATTAAAGCAACCATCAGGGACTGAATGTATGTCACAACAGACTCAGCTTCAAGGACTCAACGTAGATGACAGGAAAAGCAGCCTCAGCTTCAGGGATGGAGCCTGGGCTACAGTAAGTACAGATACGTTAAGGGTATATAACCCCTTGTGAGAGTATACTCAGCTTCAAGGCAAGAGTGTATTCGACTGTAAGAAAAGGCCATAATATAAGAAGTATATTCGGCTATATTTCTATTTCATGTAGGAAACAAATGAGAAAGTGGATTAAAGAACTATTGATGTAGAAACTGTTTTTAAGTTCTGTTCTACAAGCCAGTCCCTTCTCTCAGTCATGTCAGAGTGTGAGATACTACCACAGTGGAGCTCTTACAAGCATTTGAATATGTGTGGCAAGCATTGGGTGCCCCTGTTCTTTTCCTTCAGAGTCTAGCTGCTTCTTGTTTTCATAATGAAACATATGGAAATGAACATAAAAATTAGCAATGTAGCAGGACTTAATAATAGAATTAATAATATGGTGGAAAACATTACAAATATTATTGTAAAAATTGATGCCATCTAAAACCTTTTGTTTGGTGTGGCTTTTTAATACACTACTTGTTTGCTATTTTGTGAATAGATATAATGAAAACATGGTACACATTTCAGTTACTTCTGAGACCTTAACCCTTAACAGGAGAACCTGGCTGAAATGTCCTGGGACTTACAAGTCAATATTGGCAGGAAAAAAGTAATATTCTCCTCATTAGCCAGTTAATAACAGCACATTTTTGCCCCTGCCAATAGTCATTTACATTTTGAAGTTACAATTTTCTGCTTGAGACAAAAAGGTTGCTGGTTCAGTTCTCTGTAGGAAACTGTTCTACCCTCAACAAACTGACTTGTATTAACGTGAAACTATATGTATGTATATATGATAATGGTTTGGAGAACAGCACCTGCAAAATTTGTAAGATTCATGAAAAAATATTTCTTAGACTTGATGTTCTTTCTCTCTTTTTCCCCACCCATTACTGCCAGAGTTTAATCACTAAAATAGTTCTAACACTGCACCACCTCATCAGAATGTGGGTAATGAGGAGTTCAGTTTTTCAGAAACCATAAGGCTGTAAAATTGGAAACCTCAGAGTGAGAAAAAAAGCCTTGTTCAGTTCTTTAGTATGAAAGTTAAAGCATATTTTAAGAAGGAGGAACATCATCTTGTGTTAAGGTGATTTATTCTTACAACCACTTAAACATTCTAAAAAATTTCCCACAGAAACAAACTTGACACACAATTTCTAGGAAGTATTTTGTTGGGAACAACCGTAAGTTAAAACCCTATAAACTCTTAATGTTATTCTGACTAAAACTGAGGACCCTATCATAACAAGAATGGGAAGAAATGCAACAGGTCTCTGGGTAGACAGATCAAGGCAGCAAGGAAACCAGTCCACAGCACAGTACTGAAGTGAGTTGCAAGCAAAGCAAGCAGGATCCTGTTCTCACCAGGCAACATTGAACTCGACATGGGCATCGAAGAAGCCAACAACAGGTGCGGTGGCCGCTTGCCAGCCAAGGATCCGAGCCCGGATAAGACCTTCGCGCTTGCTGTTCCGTACGACCTTGACCAGGCCTGGGTAGCGTTTGTTCACATACTGGTCCAAGTTCAACTTCAGCTCTACTGCAAGGTGGGTGAGGTTGGCCAGGGAGAGGGTGGGTGCAGACAGAGACACATTTGTCAGTTGTGAGTTAAGCATACTCCAAGATGTTCTTGCCTTAAAGTTTCTGTGAATGGGTGTCACGAGATATCTGATTCACTCCAATATTTTATTAATGCAAACCTAGATAAACTGCTAAGATGACGGAAGCCTAAGATATAGACTGAATGATGAAGAGAAAGCTAAAATGAGACTTGAAATGAGCAAATCCATCTGGGAAGATTTGCAAACATCAGCTTGCACTCAAGATTCCTCTTGTCAAATAGATTAAAAAGAGAATGAGTCTCCTTCTGATTTCCTCCTGTAGTAGCCTGTGAATGTTTTGTCCTGGACCAGATGAGTCAGGCGAGGCATGCAAGCAAGTTTTGCATAATGAATGCTGTCCCCATTGTGAATCAGTCTGAGTGCCCTGCAGCTCAGCCCTGATTGTAGATTGCTGCTGGGGGGAAAAACCTAGAATGAATAGTCTGAGAGAGCCCAAGATGGTTTAGTCTAGGGCATGAACATAATGGAATGGATACTCCATTGGACAAGGTATTAGGGGAGAGGGGGTCACTGATGTAATGGATCCTCTGTCACAGGTGTATAGCTGTGGTTTTTAATGCAAATGAAACCCAAAAATCACTGCTGTGCATCTCATTTGAAGAGAGACAGAAAACCATTGGGAAAAGCTAATAAGAGAATGATGATTGTTCCACATTGAGACTGCAACCTTTACATCAACACAAACTGACCACGACTTATTAACAGCCAGTACAATAAGACTCCATACCTAACAACAACTTGGCTTGCCTTGTACTGCAACATGATAGGTTATTACGCTGTGAAAATGTTTACATTGTGAAAATGCTTGGTTGTTACTCTCTGGATCATGACCAGTGCCTGCTCAACGAGAAAGCAGGTCACCAGAGACCCTGCTTCCACATAGAAAAGCCATATAGGAGTATAGAAAAGGAAACACTTCCCTGGTTTTGTATCAACAGTTTACTACAGTTAATCTATAGTCACACTGCTAATATCATCCAGGAGTCTTCCTTCTGTGTGTGCATGAATCTCTAGGTGAGGAGAACAAGAAAATATGCACACAAACACACGCACACACGCACGCACGCACACACGCACGNCACTGCTAATATCATCCAGGAGTCTTCCTTCTGTGTGTGCATGAATCTCTAGGTGAGGAGAACAAGAAAATATGCACACAAACACACGCACACACGCACGCACGCACACACGCACGCACACACACACACACACACACACACACTAACATACTATACAGATGCTTCAGAGAACATCTTACAGAAGGTTGCTCATGGACTCATACATATAACTAGCACAACACACACAAAAACACACAGATTTCACCAGAACCAGTTTCACCAAAAAAACATACAAATTCAGCCAAAGCTATCTCTTCAGATGAAAGAATCTCCTAATTAAATCACTGAAAAAATAGCTGGCTGGTTATTTTTCAAGGGATGATCAAGGTCTGACACCTTAAAAGCAGATAAAGATTGTAAAGGCACAAAAATACTAATCTTTGTTTGAGATTTATGGTTTTCCAGCTAAAAATTGAAAGGTATGTGTGTGGGTGGGGACTTTAGCAGTTAAAACAGACTGCCTTTCTAGCCATTCCTTTAGAACCATACAATGACAATGCACACAAATTGGGAAAATTCAGTGAGAGCTCTTTTTATCCTTAAATTAAGGGGATGAAGAGCTGAACAATTCCAAAGAGATTAGACCAGGAGGCCCTTGTGGTTAATGAGGTTTCCTCCACGTGTACTGAACTGTCCTGTGACCTGGCAATAAAGCCTCTGATCTCAGTAATCCATGAAAAATGGGATGAGCTACAACCAATTTCAGGAAGTAACACATCAGAAGAATCCTTTGAGTAGAAATCTTCCTTGATGTATAGGAAATATTGTATTCACAGTTTATCTGTGTTTTTGCTGATAGTCATCTTCAATAGCTCACTTTCTAGCACAGATGTTGGACCCAAAGAAGTTAGTAAATCAGGCCACATATATGGTGCAAACTAACTCAGTGGCAGTACAGTCCCTGAAGAACCCTGGCCTCCCTCAAGTATGATGTCCAGCGTTCTCCACTTCCACAGTAGATACAAACAGCTCATCGTCCTTTCAGGCTTTGTAATAATTCGTGCGTATACAGGGTGGGGATTGTCAGCCCCGCACCCATCCCCCAGCCCTGAAGGACCTGGGAGAGCAATTTATGACAATCAGTTAACCTAAAAGGCAGGTTTTTCAATGGTGGGAACAAACTGCATTATGTGGAAGAAACCCAGGTGTAGGGCTCAGGATTTACATGCTCACATGTGAATTAACAGATGGTCAAAAAGCCAATTTGTTTATGTTTTGATAAGGGGCTGGTATAGCATTGGAGAATCAAAAAGTGGTATTAGCCTTACCGCTGTCACTGTTGTCGTCTACCAGTATGATCTCCTTAAGCAGGTGAGCAGGCGTGTGGTTGACCACACTATGGACTGAACGCAAGATGACAGACAAGGCTTCGTTCACAAAAATGAACACCACCGTGATCTGTGGAAGGTTGTCTGGGTAGGACATTTGCTTGCATCTGTGGAGAGACAAGGTGTTCTAATTTGGTTTGTTTGATTGGCAGGTATCACAGAAGAACATAAGTTAACAAGAAACTTTTTATTTTCTACCTGACAAAATTTTACATTTCATGAAAATACAAGACCAAGGCTTATCTTCATTTTGTGAAACTGATGATGTCGTGTATCTAGGCAAGGTTTTTCTGATGGTCAGTTACATTTCTGTATTATCATATTGCTATCCTGAGAGAATCAAACTGTTTTTTCTTGTATCATCTGTGCTATGGGAATAGCTAAAGTTCTACCACACTGACTATATTATCCACAGATCTCATCTCCATGCCAACTTTGGTTCTGATGCGTTATTAATTAGACTTGCTATGAACTTTATTTTTTGGAAATTTGGAAAGATAATATGGGAGAATATTAATCCAGCCAGTTTCTCACAAAGGAAAAAAAGTGTCTCCAGCCGTCTGATTTTTTCCATCTTATTCCCTCTTTTATTATCTGTTTCCCAAGCTGAACTAAATTCAGAGATAGGTCTATTATTTCCTTTGAAGGGTTTTATATCTTGAATGTATCACATTATGAATCAAAAAATTTGATCATTAACATTTCGTCTATATTTCTTTTATTCTTTCAGGGGATACATTTTCATCATTCAGCATCCTGTGGTGAACAGTGAAAATGCTATCCTTTCATGTTCTCATTAAACACATCTATGTTAAATTGCTATGGATGTGATTTTGTTCAACTCTGCTGGGGTGGAAAATTCTTCTGTTTAGAAGCTACAAAACCTGCTAGTTTTCTTATGACCTAAACCTTTAATTGTTTTTAATAAAGTTATTTTATGCATGTAAACTGCTTCGGTTATATCTCATTGTACTCCGTGGTCCAGAGCCACTTACATGGCCATAGAGGTATGCACAAGGGATTAATTATCATTTGTATAAAACCAAAACAATAAATTGTTGTGGATCTTGCATTGCTGACCCCAATCATAAAAGTCCTTATTTATAAAGACAGCGAAGAACACAATGGGGTGGTGGCAAGCTTACCTTCTGGGCCTGTAGTCTGGGATGACCCTATCCAATGAGATCCGGTCACTCAGTTGGGCATTGTAGCCATACTCTTCATACTTGCCACCCTCCACCTCATGGGTATGGTCCTGCAAGCTGGCAGCAGCTCCCCCCTGGCCCAACCCACCAGGACCCTCCACCAGACCCATGGGCTTGGCAAGACCTGAAGAAAAAAAGAAATGATCATTCCAATGTATGGAGTGATGGCAGCAGAGTGCCAGGGTGCATTCAGAACCTGGAATCACCCACAGTTGGAATCATAACACTGCAGGTCTTTTGGCCATTACAAATCCAGACATGCTGTTTACATCGCACAGTGTAGTCATATTGTCACATTATCATACTGACAGTATAAATGAAGGGACTACTGCATGTCTCTAAACATCTTCAATAGCCAGTTTCTTTTGCTGTCAGAAGAGAAGTGCTTCTTTATTGGAGTTTTACTAAAACATGTTGGAACTCTGATTGGTAAAACTCTATGCTCCTGCTAGCATCACAGAAAGATTGACATCACGTTTACCATAATTGAATGCCTGTGGCCAGCAGAGAATAACGTAAAAAAGAGAAAAAGGAAATTTTCCTGTCACTGGAAACTGAGTCTACTGACATGCACAAAGTCAGAACCACATTTGGTTTTTACTTCAAATCTGAAACTGTTCTGCTTCAGCCCCCTCCCACTGGGTGCAGTGAACACGGATGAATATGAAAGTTTCCGGTCTTCAGTCTCACGACTGCTCCAGAGACAAGGTGACAGAGAAATAATCAAAAAATGGCTAGCATTCTTTGCCTGTGTCCATCAGAAGGGAGATTTATAACACCTGATATGCTAGCATTATACAATCATTTGTTTGTATTGCCACCCTTGCTTAAAACAATGGGACTGTAGTCAGACCCACTGAAAAGTACAAAACCTTTCAGACAAAGCACAACACTGCAGGCACTGAAGAGTCTACTGATATAGTGAAAGAAAACACTTTGCACTTCTTCCAATTTTTGTTTACAAATTTTTCCACATATCCTGAAACATTCTAGTGGCAGGTTTTGAGTTTCCATGTAACAGATGGATGAGGATGGGAAGTAAACAATGACTGAAGCAGAGGCTGTAATCCAAGGGGTCTGCAGAAATGTCATCAATTGGGAACCTGTCCATGAGTGTTCATTGAGGATGACATATGAATATTGGACACAATCTGTCAGCTCCCAAAAGAAAGCGTCACACATTTGATTTTACTGTAAGAGAAAGGACAATTTATATTGTGCATGAAGGTAATGACTGACAGAGGTGAGCACTGGAATGGTACAACATGTTTTGCGAAAGCTGGTGTCTGTCCTAGGCAGTGTTATGACTAGTTATAACACTGTGCAGATAAGCTGCATGCACTTTTTAAACTTGCTGACATGGTACTAGTTAACCTGGCAAATATATATAATATAAAAATCTGCATCTTCCCTTCATTACACTTAACTAATTTTCGTGTCCAGCATATGGCATGCTAACATTGTTTGGGTCTATTTCAGAGCTTGGCCACCACATTCTGCATATACCATTTTATTTTTTGTAAAAATTGCAAAAGTTTCATGTATTCAACCACATTCTTAACATGCACTAAAATGTATGACAAATATTTTGTTTTGTAGGCTAACCTCAATATTCTACTCATATTTTTTGCAAACCATGAAAAATTGCAGTAGCATTGGAGTAATACATTTTTAATTACTATCTGTATAATCTTTAGCATAACAGAAAAACAACAGAAGGTTATCAATTTATTATTATGACACAGCTGGGCCTGGAGTACCTGTAATTAAAACCAATATGTGGTGAACCACAAAAAAATGGAATTAAAAGACTGGGAACGCTTAATGTGCAACAAAATAAAATTTACCACCACCCAAATACTGCTCATCTTGAGTAAATGATTGTGCAGCGGAGGGCAAAATAGTGGTCTAGTATGGTAGGGGTCCACATAAACTAAGGCTTTCAGTACAAAATACAGATTATGAAACTTAAAATGGCAACATGAGACTTTTAAATCTCAGTATAAACTAGAAATCAAATCCATCCATCCTTCCAATCAGGGTCGTGGTGGTTCAAGACCTATCCTGGAATCACTGGGCACACCCTGGAGGGAATACCGGCCCATCAGAGGGTAGACCCTGAAACTGTGGTTTTTGGGGGACTCTTATTCTGTCAGATCAGCAGCTTCCTAGTTCTCACACCAGCCACCACTGTAGGAGTGTAGTTTGCCCTTTTGATCAAATACAGCAAGTTGTCTTTGAGAGAAATGAAAATGCTGTCTATAAAATTAAACCCCATCTAAACCCCATCCTGTGCCATGTTTTCACCCGTCATCAGCTCACATGTGAAATATTTAAACATATAATTATGAAATTAGAGGAAACAGAGATGATGTGATGAACAACTCACATAGGAAGGACCATAATTACAACAGTGAGTGCTTCAGAAAAACACACCATACTGAAAACTTTTCATCTCTGATTGACAGAAGAAACCTTTACTACCTCCTAGACAATGTGCCACATGGAATAAGCATCAGTGACCCTAAAGGGAGCAAGAACAGCAGCTACACTTTGAGACAGGTCACACTAGGCTAGAGAAGGGTACATCTGTTGTTGATGGGACTGATTCCACCCACATGGATGCTAGTTGTCCTCTACCTGTCCTTTTATTTTATCCTCACCTTTTTTACACACTGTTGTCTTTCCCAATCTTTGTGTCGTCTGCCCAAAGTACAATGACCTCAGTCTCAACATTTGTGCTTCTAGTAAGAGTTCTGGCTTAAGTGATATTGATTCATGTATTTTTCTTCCTGGTAGCCTGTGGCCTTCTCCAGAAGCGCAGTTCCAAGTTTTTCTTATTCCGTCTCTTCAAAGTCCAGCTTTCATATCCATACACTGAAAATGTAAATAGGATCAACTAAACAATTCTCATCTTGTTTTTGTTTATACATAAAATCACTTGAGGACTTTTCCCAGACTATTCATTACTGCTCTGTAAAGCGCTGGTCTTTGGGATATTTGATAACTGCTAGATCCATTGTTGCCGATTAGTGATTCAGAAGAGACATAAGTTGTCAATGACTTTTGCCTTTCACCATCAACACTAGTTTGCTATTCATAACTGCAGTGTTTTTCTTTCGGTTTGGGCTTTTTAAATACGATTTCAAGGTCTTCTTCTGCTGTTAGTGTAGGTCTATTAGTGCGCGTCATTAGCTGTTTAATAGGTCAACTCCCTGTAAAAAATTATTTGTTCCTTAATGATATAAATGAGGGAAACATTTCAGAGACTTCACTGAAAAATTTGCCTTGACCTATATTGTGATGCAACTGCACTGTAACTCAAACCTATAGGGACTGAATGGTTACAAGGCAGTTAGTGTATTAGGTTAAATACCACATTCCTTCATACAGAATTCATGTTACAGTTGTTTTCTTTTAATCCTGATGGCTAACAAATTAGTACATTCCCATGGTTGTTTTAATCACTGATAAACATTTGTTGTATTCAAATGCTCAGTACAATTATGTGCTAAGCAATAACATTATTAATGCAACATTTGCTCTGCCTTCATCTCTACTCATGAATAATTCAGCCCCAAATGTTAGTCAGACGGTTGTCCAAAATCATCCGTACGCACATTCCCCATCTCACCACTTATTTTCACACTATGTTGTAGACCTACTGTCTGTTTCTTTTGTTTCATGATGTTGAGGTGTAGCGCGATAGAGAGAGCACTAAAACTCAGTACTGCACTTCTGATTACAGAAATTGTTTTGCCAATTGAATTTCTCAAATTCAGATTGCACTCTGACACACACATTGCACTACATTACAGATATAACAATTTTCTGTCTGCTGTGAATGGCTCTGACAGGTTATGCCTATGACAGCGTAGAGCAGGTGTTCAAGTGTAGTCTAACTTTTGTGTCTCAACCACTGGCACATATTTCGATCTATAGTTAGAACAAAGGAAAATCAAACACACAGCAGAGTTCTTCTCAGTTCCTTCTTCAAAGAGATTATTGCAGGTGATGATTGAAATTTGTGCAGAGTACATTTCACATTTTGTGTTCCCAAACTATTTGCTGTCTCCATTTATTTACACCCCTCAGGGTTTCTGTGAACTTTAGTGAGGAGCTTTTCAGCTGCGCTGCTGTCGGGGGAAAGATAGCGTGAAAATACAACTCTTAAGATGCTACCTTTACTGCATTCTAAAAAGTGAATCCCCATGATGCATGATTGAGCCCCATGTCATAGAACTCATATGGTTATTCCAAACAGACACCAAAACTTCCAACACTGACTGAAATTCAGTGCAATAAGCATTCCCACTCCAGTCCTCAACCAATTTGACCAATAAGCTTGAAATTATGATCATGGGAACTTGGATCCTTGGACTACCATTTTCTAACCTAAAATGTAAACATGGCACATACAATGGCATTGCAAACAAAGCCAAAAGATAACAGATATGGTAATGTTGAAGACCTTAGATTTAAGAACAATGTTTTAAATTCACGTTTTAGGAGAGAACACCTTGTTCTTCCCTTGTGAACACAAACCCAATATGCTTCTGTAAAATATCCAGATTTAGTACAAATGTTGAGCTGCAACCTACCTATGTCATTTTGGATAAAAGCATCATCTAAGCAGCTAAATAATAATAAACCATATTTTTTCAGCCATGCTCTGTTCTGTCCTTGCATGACTTATACCCGTAATGCAACTGTGAACAAGGCTCTATGATTTGTACATGGCTATGGAATAAAGTCATGACTCCCTAATGTCCTAGTATTCTGTGCCAAACCATTGTATCATAGGGTTCTCAGACTTACAATTGCAAGTTACCACACTGACAGCATTTTTAGTTGCTAAACAAAAAACTCACATGAACCTCCAACAGTTTTTCCTTCTGTCAAGGCAAATAACAGACAAGCAATAACAACAGGTAATATTGAGAAAGAAACAGGAGTCACAAACAGAATTACATCCAGTAATAAAAAATCAGACAACACTTCCAGAGTGGCTAAGAGCAGTGCTCATTCAAAATCGATTTGTGGACTTCTACATTAAAAGCCCCAAAACATAAATAACATAATAAAAGGTTCTCCCAAGGACTGGGACTTGTGAAAGACAAAAGCCTAGCCTGAGACATATGCAGTGTTTTATTGGATCAACTGTAAATGATTTAAAAGGTAAAATGAAAATGTCTTAGAAATAATGATAAAAACACATCAATATGTATGAGAAGGGTGTGAGGCAATCCAGACTCAAGAAAAGTAAATTATTTCATTTGGGTTGCCTACAACATACATGAATGGCAGTTGCACAAAGAAAAGGAGGTGTGACATGTACTTATAATAAACTCCCCTTCTTTTTTTACTGCAACAAAAGCCACATTAGCGCACAGAATCAAAGAGATAAAACCAGCAACACAGGGAAGTTATATCAGCTCCAATGCATCCAGAATTGATCATATACCATTGTCGTAAAAAATAGGGAATAGTGCATATGAGTTGTACAGATAAAATTTTACCCATATTTGACAAAATTCATCTTTTCATTCACCCATACAGAGAAGTTTGGATACAGCTCTTGATTTATTAAAACTAAGACACAGGTCGCACATTTTAAGACTTCAGTACAAAATTCTATAAAGGTGATGTCATGTTTCTTAGCTAAAGCTTTTTTCATATTTTCTTTGTGAAATTAAAAATGCAAAAAAACTAGACCAGGACAGTCCTCAGACAGGTGCATGGGTCAGGTGCACAGCTAGGCAGTTGGTAAGCACAATCAATCTCAATAGGAGCAAAATTGGTCAACAAATGAACCCAGGAACGTAGTTCGCCCTGCATAAATTGTTTCAAAGAAACATCACCTTCAGTGTTCTCTGGAAGACCCACAATTTTCACATTATTACAGCAGATTTTATATTCCATTTCATCCAGTTTTCACTTGCTGCGGCTCCACCTTCTGCTCCAGTGCAGCCAATTATTTGTGATTCCTGCAATTCCACCAGCTGAGAAAGCCTATATTCAGCTTTGCTGAAGCGGGTCCTGAATTTGTCCATGTGATCAGTTAAACTGGATAGTTTTGTTTCCACAGCCACTGAAGAGGAGGCAAGTTCTTTATTTCAGGTTTAATAATGTTCAAGTTGTCCAGCTTTTTGTTTTATCAGCCACACCAATCATAATGTTCGGATAAGTCTCTAGACAACATGCTACTGATATCTACACCTCAAAATCTAACTGTAAGGGTACGCTGGCACACCCTATGGCCAGAGCTGGACTTAGAGGGGAGGAGCCTGGGCTTTAGTCATTGTTCAGGACCTAACTACACTATAATATGATAAGCTACAACTGCTCCAAACTCAAAAACCGGTGCCATGTAACATCAAGGTTAACAATGTGCAAATATTTACATATATTTGCAATGCATGAACAGCAATCACAACATAAGAACAGTTGGTCTCTGGGCAGAAAGAGAGTATGGAATGTCAAAGCTTAAACTATTATTAGTAATTACTGTTAATAACAACTCCAGCACAACACATTAATAGCAACTGATCCCTCAGCAGTGAGATAATTCGATGTCAAACCTTAAACATAAACTAAAGTACAGTATATCAACCTTCCATTTTGTGTGAGTGTGTGTATGTGTGAGACAGAGAGTAAATAACGCCATAGATTAATAAAAACTAATATTTTATAGATGTGTAAAACTTTTAAAAGTGGGACTTGGTTGATAACCACAATGTCTACCAAAAGCTATCACTGTAAGCAAAGTGAAGATGCTCATAGGTTTTACTAGTTTTAGCTACTTTCTGCATCATAGCATGAACAGACACACTAACATGCAAGTATTTATTATGTATTTCTGTGGATTATTATTTTATGGGCAATAATGATTATTCTCCAATAGGTTATATTTCCTTATGGGACAGTAAACAGTGAACAGTCACAGATGAGAAGAAGAGCAACCAAACAAGCATACAGAATGGTTTACTATTTTCTTCTAATAAAAATACATGTAAAACATAAAGTAATATTAATTAGTCCTCACTAAAACAAAAATGTTACAACCGTCAACACTCTTTTCAAAGCCACCTCTGCTGATGCTGTGATTCATAGCCCTTAAACCAATCCACATACAAAACTAAGGATGATAGATATGTCTCAACAAATTAAAACACTCCCTTCATTGGAATGTGACAAGTGTCCAGCATTTTTTCCAGCTTGAATGAAATTTGTTGAATTGATTCAAATTTAAAGGAGCCTAGCCGAGTCCAGAATGATTAAAATAATAAAAATAAAAAACTGTGAAATAAATTTTTTTATTTATGTCTATAAATTTTAGGGAACTTGTAGCTCCAGGGCCCTGGGCTGCAGCACAGGTTAGCCAAATTATGAATCTGGCACTACAGCTGGCAGGGAGAGGCAAAGCTCCACTGTCTTCTTTCTCCTCAGAAACAGTTAGTGTATCTATTGTATCTTCCTTTGGTTTTGTAGTTTCAGTTGGACTTCTCTCAGTGGACATTGTAAAAAAAAATCAAATGAAACCTGCAATAATATAAAAGATGTAGGTCTCAGAAAAGGAGACAAAGTTTATGCAGCCATTTTGAAAAGAACGACATGTTCGTGAACTTACTTTCTGTAGAAAGTAACGCAAGGTCAGATAAGTCAAACAATGAGAAAGGCAGAGGAACCAATTAAACTAACCAGGTGGCAGGTCTGTGTTTAGCAAAAAATCCCATCGCACTTGACCTGCTAACACCATCTCCTTCATGTTTCATGGTGGTATCTAAAACATCTCAAAATATTTTTTACACCACCAATGTGGTTTAAGGGTATATCGTTTCATAAAGAAAAGATCAAGAAAAAACACAAATTTGTCCTGCTGTTGATACAGACTTTGTCAAATTACTTGACTCAAAGCATAAGTCTCACGATGCCAACAGTCCATGGAGCCAGGCCAACAGGTAACCATAACTTTTCAGCTGCTGCTTCAGTAACAGTGGCCAATATAATGGGCACATATGCTGATGCTCAGATGCACTGGGATCCAACAATATTTTAGGGAAGAATGGCCGACACCATCACTTAATACATTATACATTATCTTTATAGATGACAGAATTTTAAGGCTCTGCAAAAGCCAGTAAATGTGTACTTTTACTTTGTTTATCCCATTTTCAATGCATTATGAAACAAAAATGTCTTAGCTGAAATAATGTTTTTATTGGGTACCAGATTCTTTGAGTCCTCGTTCCTACAGGAACATAAAAAATTGTCAGTTTATTGCACATAATTACATTTTGTTATGATGCATGGCTATAAAACAAAAGTAAATTTAGCTGAGTTATTTAAGTGTTGTTTTAACAGCACTGGAAGAGGCAGATAATGGGGAGTATGCAACTGACAAAAAGACAACACGGGCACAATCCAGTTAAGGAAGGGAACATTGTTCATTTCTTTCAACTCCCCCAAAAAAAGCAAGTATGCTGGAAAAACATGAAGATGTTACACAGTTTAAGACTGTATGTAACACTGATTAAAAAGAAAAGAACTAACACCAAAAAGAGGTAGAATAAAGTCTGCAGTAGGCACTGCTATTGTGCCCCTCAACTGTACATTAAGGCGCTGCAAAATTGTAATCCACAAAATATAATATAAAATACAATACCTGAAATACATCTTTGGACTTTGGAAGGAAACCTGAGTACTGACAGGCACCCAGACAGACGCATTGACAACATGCAAACTCCATACAGGAGTTGCCAGTGTGTTACTGGTTACTAGTGCCAACTACTGTTGATCAGTGTGACTAAAGGGCAATAGGTGTACAAAACAACAAAGCTTTTGACTGCATATTGATGGTGGGTCACTTCTAAAAATAAAAAAAATACTTGAGCATCGAACAGAAAACTAAAGGAAACCAAAATATCCAAAAATACAAATTTTTAAAAAATTTAATTGCTTCTCATATATAAATAAATGGGGTGACACAGTTGTGCAACTGCCTTGGAGAACTTGGGCTGTCCAGAAGTAGGCTTGAATTTGGCTCAATCTCTGTGGAATTTACATGTTTACACTGTGTCTGCATTGTTTTCCTTGTTCCAGTTCCCTCTCTCAGTCTAAAGACATGTGTTTTAGGTTAATTTGTCACTCTAAATTGCCCATAGTGAGTGTGTATGTGTCTCACTGTGTGCCTGGCAGCTTTTTGATGGACTGGTGTCCCATCCAGGGTGTAGTTTCACAGCCTAGCACCCAAAGCTTCTTGGATAGGTTCCGGACTACCACAACCAAGTCCAGGTCAAAGTGGTTAAAAATAATGGATGAATGGGTGGGTGGATGGATGGATGGATGGATGGATGGATGGATGGGTATGAATAAGTAATTAATATTTACTAAGCAAAACTGTCCAGCTGTAAAAATAACTGAACAGTCACTTTACATAGAAATATCAACTGAACTATAAATTAATTCAGTGTTTTTTTTCATCAACCACTACTTCAGTGCAAGAGTGCTGTGATTTGTTATTGTTCTTTTGCGAAAGTGACTTACTTAAACATCTATCCATCGATCCATCTATGTATGTATCCAAATATTTATCCTTTATCAGTAATCTCTTGTGCAATGTGCGGTTGCAGTGGTCCTGCAAAAGGGGTCCTCCAGACTATCTCTTAAGCACAGGGCATGAGACAAGCTACATCTTGGACAGGACACAAGTCCATTACAGGTTGACCATGCACACACTCACTCAGACATACTATGGGCAATTAAGAGTCACCAAGTCACGTAACATTTACAGCATTTGCATGCAGAATGAAACCTACATAAACTCAGACAAAACGTGTAGGCTACACAGGTAGAGTCAGATTCAAATCCATCTGAACCCAGAGCCCAGCAGCTGTGTAGCAAGGGAGCTACCTGCTCCACCACTGTGCTTGTCCATCAGCTAAGCAGCACATTAATAGTAGTTGCATACTGTTAATTTACTTTCAAAGACAAGCAAACCATTCACCGTTTTGCCAAAAAATAGCTGCAACTAGCAGAAAAATGAAAATAAGATTACCATGTACCACAATGAACTCTTACGAACACATATTTACAATGTCCCAAAATTCAGCATAGAAATTCTAGCATGGGAAAAAATTCCAGCACAGAAATTCAAGCAGGGATAGGTTTCAGCAAAAAAACTGCAGCATGATCAGTGAAATTCCATTCCTAAGCACCACTTGTTGGTTCATTTTTCTTGGTGGTAAATGCACTAAGCTCTAAGTGTTGCTAAAAGTGTTCCTCATTTTCCCCCTGAGCTGCTTCTGCGTTTGCATCTGTTAATGTGGCCGTCATGTGCAATAATGTCAAACGCACGAGCCTCAGCCTCTCCAAAACCTGAAATGAGGCTTGAAAAATGTTATCAAAGCAGCCTGCAACCTCCCCGTCTCCTTTTCTAAACTCTGCACTGTCGTGGCAGATATTTCTAAACTTCTAATACTTCAAACCCATTCACACCTGGGCCATCTGCTCTCTTGTGCCAATTTCTCTGCTGTATGGGTGTCAGATGATAGGATTTTCATTTATCAGACCTCATTAAATTAAAACATGAAAGCAAAAATTAGCAAAGTGGCTCTACAACCAGGTTCAGAGTTTTTTCTCCTCCTTCTATTCCATTAGAACCTGGGATGCTTGTTGCAAAGAGACCTGCATGTATGAAACTGTGGGCTTTCCTTAACTGGCTTTTGGATTCCAAGAGTTTACTCTACAGTGTTTATACTAACTGGTGTCTAGGAATCAACGCTAGGTAAACAGTCCTAAACACTGCACACACCATCTGAGACTTCAGTGAATTATTTAACAGTCTTGATTATAGAATGGGCTACAATGTCACATTTTAACCTAACACAAATCACTGCTACTGACTCCTATGTAGACTCTTACCATGAACCGGTTAGTGGAAAGGCCACCAACAAACAGTGAAATTTCAGCCACACTCCACTCAACTTAATGCTAGACTGGAAGAAGTACAGAACAGACATCACCGTGTTTGGATTCTTTTTTAATCTGTATTGTACTTTGGATTATCAGCTCATAATATAAAGATGCTGGATAATTTGAAGATGTATATCCCACCCTCATTTTTCATTTTTGATCTTTTTTGTTCCAAAAGAATATATGAAGTTGTGATATTGATGAATATTTCATAACTTTTTTTCATCTTGTTTATTTTTCTGTATAAAATATAAATTAAATTACAAACTGGGCTACAGTAAAATAAACAATTTCAAACTTTAAAGCAGTTTTGGAAAATTTTTGCCTTTCGTTTTTTTGATTACTCTAAAACTGGTCTGGAAAAAGAAAACCCGATGAAAAGAACAGACAACCCGTAAATAACATCTTAGCTCCTAATAGTCAGACAAAAACACAATGTCTCATTTGGACAGAAAAGGCTTATCCGTTTATGTGTGTTATGGATGTGCAGCGACAACTCATTTGCCAAGGAAACGACAAATTGTCCAACACACATGCTACCACTTAAACAATTCTGTAGACACAGAGGAACATTCTTGAAAATGTACAACCATAGTGGCTCCCATTGAATATGACCTGACAGCCATGTAATGTATAGCTATCACCAGTGGTGTATGGACCAGAGAGGCCCTTGGTTTACTGACCTGTCACAGCAAAAAAGCTCAGAGGGATTATCTGAGCTTTTTACTTGTGATGAGATGCAGCGACCCCCTGCAGACCACCACAGCATGACCATCCCTCACTACAGCAGCAAACTGTTAAAGCCAGTTAAATTACTCTAAAACTGTGTTCTGCACAAATTTGATCACAGTCCTTTATTTTCTATGACTTTTAACCAAGTTCCCCCCTTCGTTTCACACAATTACTCCCCAATTTATTTGTGTCAGGGACCTTGCATAAAAACCACCTCAAAAATGCAATATAATAATTAAAGCGCGGCAGTTTCCCATAGCCTTAGCATGGTTTCCGAACGTATGGATGAGCCGTGGAATGTGTGAAGAGAACAGAGATGGAACTGTGATGGACATACGTCCCTTACAACGTTCAGCGATATCGCTTGCACGGAGGTATAGAGGACATACAGCATCACGAAGCCCATTCCTACGGAGCAAGAGCTCAATACAAGACTACGAAACAACCGGAACTCGAATTAGCCAACAACAATATGCATTATTATTATTGTTGTTGTTAACAGAAGAATAACTAGTTTGAAAAAAGAAGGCTATATTGATGATTGATGTTTATGTTGGTCATTACCGTTGAGCTGATTGTACACGATGTCTTCTAGGTGTTCTAGACGCTCAAGTATCGCCTGCTTGTCCGCTACGTTGCCCACTTTGCCATTCTTGCCTCGGACTCTTTGCTCGGAGCCCCTTCCGAACTGGACGAGCTCCTCCGAGCGGTCCTGGATCCTGCAGTATACCGAGAACAGTATGATGCCCACGAAGATGAAGATGTTGACCGTCAGCAAAGTTTTGATTCTTCGTGCCACAGCCATGGGACCGGGAAGGTCATCCGCACAGGAGCGAGAGTGGCGGGAACGGGCGGCGCGCGAACATGAGCTCCGTCGCGGTTCACTGAGTGTGCGGTGCCGCGGTGCCGCTCTCTCGGACTAGAGACGCGCCGCTTCGCGTGGAAGAGCTCCAGCAGCGAGCAACATGCCGGATCCGAGTATCCTTCCGTCGGCGCCTCTCTTTATGGCAACACTACTACTAATAATAACAATAATAATAATAATAATAATAATAATAATATCGCGGGGCTCTGAAACAGCCCGCTAACGGGAGCAGGCGGCTCCCCTCATCCCCGCGCAGAGTCGCACGAAGCAGTGCTGAAAACGGCTCGTGGCGCGCGCACTGTCCGCCTGCTCCCTCGAGACATGGTGTCCCCCAGCCGCGTTCGCTTAAATACACACACGCAGCAGTCACGCACGCACAATACGTGTGTAGCTTGATTCAGTGTCTTTTGGTGCAATGAATCATATTAGCAAAACTGGCTTTACTGAAAGCACATGAAGGTCGAGGTTGTGTCGAAGTTCGGAGGGAGCTGTTCACCGCGGTTGTGTGCGCGCGAACCGCGCCGCGCCGCCGCTCTCTGTATAAACCGTCTCCTCCCTTCCCCTCCGTTCTCGCCTCCCTCTCCGCGCTCTGGTCGGCCCTCCCATCTCCCACATCCACCCCCTCGCGGTCGCTGCGTGGTAACGGTGGAGGAAACACGTTCATAAATATGCATTTCAATAAATATGTATGCATAGATATGCAGCTCTCGGACCGTGCGCGGCAATGATTTCAGGTGGTACGCGCGCGACCAGGTGTTACTACATCACACTCTCAAGGGACTCCACTAACATTGCGCTAACCACATCATTTATGTGCCGTGGAACCATTTTAATATATGTTAAGTGAGAAAATGCTATATTTGGGGGGGGGGGCGGCAAGGATCTTTTCCAAGCTGTGAGCTGGAGGTGCTTTTCACTCGCGATGGTCAACAGTGGTCATGGCTAAAGCCAGTAAAATGGGAGATCTTAGTTTACTGTAATAGATCATGTTCTACACCATGCTTTTTTAAAAAGGCTCCATCAGATTTATGAATTTATGAACTGAATTCCATGGACAACTGGCATCACCATAAAACCTGCTGTAGCAAAACAACATGCCACAAATAAATTTGTATTCTTTGTATTGTGTCTCACAGCTCCTGGGCTATAGGTTTGAAGGAGAGATTGAGGTTACATTTTCTCCCTGGGTTCCTATGGTTTTGCTATAGCTGTCCCACAGTCCAAAAATCTGTTTCAGATGAATTAAGGAATCTAAACTGCCTGTAATGTGAGTGTTTTCCTGCAAAGGACTTTACCACAACTTACACCCTATGCTCCCCAGGATAGTCTCAGGGCCACCATGACCTTTCACCGGATAAGTGCTTCTAAAAGCTGATGGATGTTTTTAACACACTGGAGTAAGAATTGTGCTCATAGTGTTCATAACCTACTACGTTTTTTTTAATCATCACTGCATGTAAAATTGCAGATCTGAAGGTAGTTTATAGCAGTTACGATAGCATAAACAATAGCATCGATCAGAGTAAATCACAGACACCAAAACAAGCCCTTAGGTTTTTATTTGCAGTCACATTAGGGGAGATATCATGTTTTACATCCCTTCAATAACATAAAGGTCTCCGTAAAACCATAAGTTTTCTTACTTTTAGAAAACAATAAGACCCTGCTTTAGTCATGTCTAATGAAAAACAGTGGCCTGCATTTAAACTTGAAACAAAAAGGAAACAATATTACACGTAGAAGTGAAATAAAATAAAGTAAGGCAAAAATCAGCTTTCTCTGCATCAGATCGAGATTTTAAATAACACTTTTCCCTGGATAGACAGAAGTAGTACTTCAGGATTCAAGTGGGGTTCAGAAGCCAGTAGCATTCGAAAACACAACTATTACTGCCGTTCCACTCCTTCCTGGCACATTCTCCAAATAAAATTAATTTTTAGGACATATTTCTCTGACACCATTTCTAGAAAGATCTTTCTTCAAGCGTGGGTATTTTTTATTTCATCCCAAGGTGGCCTATTCTCACCTTAAACTGAATGAAAATTGAAAAGAAGCACCTTCACATTGTGTTGGTCCACTGACAGGTATAGTTATTTCCCTGGTATGTAGAAACTCATGTACATGGTATGTCAGGTTTGCGGTTAAATAGCAGTTCGGGGTAGCCTATGCTTCAGTTTTAACAGCAGTGTCAGTGGAGTATTTGAACCTTGAGTCTTGTGGTGCAGCTCCCACACCAATACACCACAGAGCTGTCAGCTACAATTGCAATGCTAAAAGCAGTGCAGCATTTTTGTTTTTGCTGCTGTGAAATTTTTTCAGTCATTCCCCCACGTCCTCCAGGGAACCCAGGAAAAGCAGAGAGCTGCTGAATCCATGGTGCTGTAATGAAAGTCAAGGTCCCAGAGGTCTGGGCCTTACATCTAAATCGGCCTCCAGAATCGATTATTTGTCTGTACAGTATACAGGGCACAGTGAACTCGTGTGGATGTTTATGGTCAGAGCTGCATCACATTACAGTACCGCTTTAAAAATGAAAAAAAAAAAACCATTCACACATGCTGCCTGTTATCATCATACGTGCTTTATCTGTTCTGTAAAGGTAAATGAGAAAGTAAAAAACATGAATATGTATATCTATGCATAGTGGATACAACTACTGGTGACTCATTATTTTACATGAGAAACATGTCTGTTATAAAGAATTCGGTTTTCTACCTCAGTAGGCCAGGTGAAAGCAGCTTGGTCAGCAAAAGTTCTCACTGTGATTCAAAACAAAAAGGAGCTGTCCTGTCATGGGCTTGAAATGAAAAAATACAGGTCGACATTTCCTTTACTGACATTTTAGCATGTGTATTATTCAGTGTCAGTAAACTATTAAGTACTGTATTAAATTCTGAATTTCTCCAATGAGTAAGAAAATACTAGGAGACATTTTTGACATGTGCAGTATAGAATATTTTTCTTTAATAAGCACTGGGGTTCCAGTGTTCAAATTAAACTATGTACATCTTTGTTATGTGGTGCCATCAAGGCAACAGGTCTGCACTGAAGAGGTCCAAGGGAGCTGAAAGTAAGCAAGTCAGATTTTGGCTTGGAGCCTCTTTGTGTCTTCTTGCCAGAAACATGAGGTGTGTTATCAAACTCTCACCCACACACACACACACAACAGCACATGGTTTAAAAGCTAGTCTGTGCTCCCTGTGGACACGCAGCAGAGGCAGACACCCGTAGAATATGGAGACAGTTAACTATGCATTTGGCACTGAACTCAGTCAAGATATGCATCACAATTTACATGGTGACTTATGTATCCTTATAGTTCTTCTGCTTAATATTCAAGAGGGGAAGCAAAGAGGCTATTGTTCAGGAACAGTGCACAGTACAGATACATGGGATTTGCATCGCATTTCTTTATCTTTGACAACAAGCAAGTTATTCCAAGAGCAAAAATATAGTATTTACTCCTTTGTCCAACAGTGGGAATGTTCACCCTCACTGGTGTTACTGTAAATGTTATTAGCTGGGGGTGGTGCAATAGAGGCACAATGGCGCTTCTAGCATTAGTGCAAGCTACTGAGTCTGTTCCTGACCTGCATGTAATGGTTGGTTGTGTCTGTGTGCCTGACTCTCATCTTATTCTCTTGCAATTCTGCAGCCAGGCTAACACTGCCAGAGTAGCAAAGTTCGTTACATCTACTAGCCTCCAACTGAAAAACAGGACAAGAGAGAACAGAAAGGGAAACAAAAAATAGGAAAGCTTTGCACAAGTCAACTTTCAGCATAACTTAGTGCACGCTGGGTAATGGAATATAGCTATGAGGGCTCATATGACCAATGTCCAGGTACCACAGCAGTGTTTTGCTGGGAGAGCAGCTCAGCCAGAGAATCTCATCCTCTGGTGCAGAAAAGAGAACTAAGAGCTCATGAGAAGTGCTGCTAAACAACAGAAAGTCCCAGTTCTCCAAAGGGCAACTGTGTGCCTCTGTCTACTGTCCCACTTCAAACACTGGTTCTATCCTCAGGGCAACATTAGGATGCAACTTGTAAAGTGTAGCTGAGGTGAAAGCTACCACAGTGCTGCATCCACTCGACTAAACTCGACAAGAAGTTGTTCATCCAAATAATTTTAACGCAATTTCTTTGTCAGGTGAAACACTATATAATACCTGGTGTGTGCATTTTTTTCACATGCAGTTTAAGAGTGACCAAAATGACAGACCGATGTAATAGAGAAACCGGGGAAAGTTTTTTGCCAGTAAGATGCAATTGCTAAAACAGCATTAAGCGGTAAAAATGAAGGAAGGAGTGCCAATGTAATAAAGTTATTTCACACCCAAGCACTGGAAGCTGGCAAAGAGATCATTTTTTGTAATGGACCTGATTTCAAGCCCCTTCTGAGAGAGAAACGCGATAGCAATGAGGGTCATCTGGTCACAATTGCGTCCCGTCAACATTTATTGATTTAGGTTGTGTTCTTATCACCAGTGAGTCCTGTTGCTTTATATCTGCTTAGCAAGCACTTTTATTTAGTGCAACATGCACAGCTTGGTTTTTCACAACTACACTTTTTTACCTTTGAGTAGCTTTATCAAGTTTAACCTAATAAAGCAGAAGTAGTTACATTCAGATTTAATTCTATTAAGTCATTCTAAGACTGGAATAGGTTTCTCACAAAGCAAGGAAAGAAACTGGGATATCTGAATAAAGCATCTTTCTCAAGAGTACGACATTAGAATTAAAATTTGAAAGCGTATGCCACAAGGCCAAAACTTTATCTATTATGGCGTGAGCTGCCTAGCAATTGCCATTATTGCAGCAGATGTGCTCATCTGTATTGGTTGTGGTAAATGGCTTTAATGTGGTTTCGTGTTTTTGAAATTTTTGATAAAAACAGTAGGAGTTACAGTGTAAAAGCATTAGAGTGATATCTAAGAATACTTCAGCCTTCAGTCTATTTATTCGAACCCTACTGAACCTGCCTGCCTTTTTGAGCCCCACATTTCCTCCGGTGAGTGTTTGCTCTGTTTCTTCATCTGTATTGCTAATCGATTAACAAACTGGCAGGATTATGTCTAGTTTTCATTGACAGGAAGATGAGTATGTTCTGTCGCACTTTTGGACCCCATTTCATTAGTAATAGCAGATGAGAGCAGCGGTCTGCTTGATACAGAAAACATTCAGTTAACTGGCAGAGCCTTAGCTCATACATTGCCATGGCCTACTGTCTTGTTAAATAATGGCAGTTACTGTCAATTTGATTTTGGTGTTATTTTTTTCCTTTGAATTAACATAAGACTGATCTCTCACGGTCTTTTTTATGTTTTTTATGCAATTTAACTGGATTTTTTTGATCTTCAGTAGTCATTGGAGGATTTAAAAGGTAGCACTGCCAATAGCATCATACCCTCTTGCACATTATACACCATTACATGTTTCTGAGAACATTTTATTTCTTTTTTAATACTGCAGATAAATACCCACCTCCACTGTCTCTGCATTTCATTTTGCTGACTTGCATTTTCAAAAGCAATATACACAGCAAAAAGATATATTTTTATTCCTTTACACTTAAGTAATTTATTGAAACAGAGTCTGGACTCACAAGTACAAGTGCAGTTTTCCTTCTTCATATTTGAATATGTTGCACTTGTGATCAGAAATGGGATCCTTAACCACTGTACTCTCTGCTGCTCCTTCGCAGACCTGACTTGTGTTGAAATAGCAAGTTCTCAAGTGTCATTACTCACAGGACCAGGCGAGTACACCGGGTGAGTACTTTTGTTGCCTTCTAGAAACACTTATTTTGAGCCTCTGGGTAAATCAGTCTAAGTATCCAGAACCTGCACTACAAAAGGACAAAATAAAATCTTTGTTCTCCTTTCATCCTTAAACAGTTGCTCCTCTGATATTCTTTCACCAATGTCACCTTTCTGAGATTTCAGGGATTCTGGAATACTTTTATTCAATAAACCCTATTGTTATCAGTGAAAAGACTTGAGAATTATAAATGACCATCTTTAAATAACTACATACTCAAGGTTATTTTGATCAAAGTCTGTATTGGGAAGAATGGGGTGAAAGCTGGGAAGCAGAATACCAGCCTGGTGGTAATCTATGAATCTAGAACTTTGTTCATTTTTGTATACAATACATTTTCTATACATATAGTTCAGAACTTCAGAACCCAAGACATTAAAAAAACTTTTGATCACATTTGAAAATTTGTAGTGAAAGTCTGTTTTAGTTAAGTCAATGGCTTTGCACCACATTAGAATATTAACTTACGCCTGAACAGGACCTAAACTTATCTGCACTAGATAAGTACCTGTCAATATTTTATTTTTCTCTGAAGACAGTGAAACATCTTTCAATATTCACTGTCATTCATATTATTTTACCTGAAACTTACAGTCACTCATTTACACAACCCAGTATATTTTAATGACTCTATTCAGGATAAGCATTTTAAGAGTATTAGGCTATAGATGCTGGTGGTGTTTAAACCAGTGACTGGTAGATTCAAGGCCACATCCTTAATCATTGCACTACCTATTTGCACTATTAAAAAAACCGTGGACACAGCTCATGTCCAGGAACACAGTGTTGGCCGGTTTGTTGTTATATTACTTTGAACTTGTAAAAGAGGAGTGCAAACCATACAGGCAAGTTGCTGACATAGGCTGTGTCTCATTCAACCGGTTACATCACTCATACTGCAAAGGTACAAAGAAACATTGACTGGTTCAGTGGCAAAACATGTCATCAATTCTCCCGTGAATAAGAACTCGGGGTCTGTTTTTTTCTGATTAATAGTCAAGCCCATTGTTCCCTTTCTTCACTTATAACCCTGCCTCAGAGCAGTTGTGACACTTCCTATTAAAGGAAAAAAAAGCACAACTAAACAGCACTTTCAAGATCACATTAGGTAGTGCACATAACTAATTATACCTTTTCTTTAACCAGTACCTACCATCCAAACACAGACAGCTTGGTGATTGATTTTCCAAAATCCTAAAGTTCAATTAAATGTCATGGAATCTAACCCTTGCCTGCTGTTTATAGACGTGAAGATGAGAGAATCTTTCATTGCTCTAAATTTTTAGCCAGTTGTGATGCTGTTGGCAGGAAGCAGACGTGTGCGGGCACGAGTTAGCAAATGGTGTTTATTGTCAAGGGAAGTTCCAGAATCGTGGTCAACACACAGGCAAGGGTCAGATCCAGAAGTCACCGGAGTCCAAGAAGTAGTCGGGCTAGATCGAAGATCGGGGACAGGCAAGGGTCGAATACCGGAAAGGCCGACAGGAGAAATGCTCGATACGCTCAGTAATAACATGGGCAATACTTCGCAGCTGCCTGTTGGGCTACACAGGTTTTATACCTTGTTCAGGGAAACAAGGAGCAGGTGCTGGCAATTGTGGAGCTGGGCGGAACGGCGGGCGGAACGGCAGGCAGAGCAGGGGGCGTGACAGTACCCCCAGGGAGTCGGCGCCGGCCGCACAACGCGGACGGCCACGACGACCCCTAACAACGCCCCCAGAAGAGGGGCTCCGGGTTTGCGTGCCTGAGTAGTCACTTGTCTGGGCAGATGAGGTGGCGGTTCGGGGCAGTTCCACCCTCCTTGTGGTCGGGGTCTCACGAGTGCCACTGACGTTCCTTTTGGGGCGTCCCCTAGGCCTGGGCCCCAGCTTCTCAGGGTGGCACCGGTGAAAATCTGCTACCAATCCTGGGTCCAGTACATCCCTGGCTGGCTCCCAGCTCCTCTCCTCTGGGCCGTAGCCCTCCCAGTCGACCAGATACTGAAGGTGTCCTGCCCGTCTTGGAGAAGCCAGCAGCCTGTTTATCGGGTATGCTGGAGCACCTTCTATCTCCACCCGGGGGTGGAACGGCTGCGGGGAGGGCCTCATCTAACAGTCCCGCGACTATTGGTTTGAGCAGGGAAACGTGAAAGGCAGACATATTAAGGTTGACTGGTAAGTCCAATTTGTACGTCACCTCGATCTGCTTCGCAATTCGATAGGGACCCAGGTACTTGGGAAGGACAACCAGACTTGGTCTTCAGGACGATACACTGGGGCCTCTCGACGGTGCGGTCCTTGTAATGCTAGAGGGTCTGTTCAATATGCTGATGAGTCTGCTCCCAGACCTCCCCATTCCTTTTCAGCCAGTTATCCACTGCCGGGATGCCCGTAGGATCTGCTGTCCACGGCACCAAGGGGGGTTGATAACCCAGGCAGCATTCGAAGGGGGTGAGCCCGGTGGATGAGCTTACCAGCGAATTCTAGGCCATTTCTGCCCAGACCAGACGCTCAGTAATAACATGGGCAATACTTCGCACCGGCCTGTCGGGCTACACAGGTTTTATACCTTGTTCAGGGAAACAAGGAGCAGGTGCTGGAAATTGTGGAGCTGGGCAGAACGGCAGGCAGAGCAGGGGGCGTGACAGTACCCCCAGTGAAAGGATTTTGGCCTTGGAAAACAATAAATACAATTCTTTTTTTTCCTTGCATGGCCATTTACCATAGAGGTAAGTAACACTGTCAAAACTGTCTAATGCTGGTGTTTAAGAAGTTGTCTGATATCAGTACACAAGAGCCACTTATGTTTCCATTATCTGATGTGAAACTACATGTTGACAGAAAACATGTACCAATGAAATACATGCTGTATTTAATACCCCTTGGCCTGTGTTAATGTGAAAAGTCCAGCATTGGAGTGATGTTTTGTGTGGTGATAATAGAAAATAAGAAAATGGCCTTGGCCATCAGGTCTCAACTACTGTGGGTGTAAGTTCTCTATGAATAAGCTAACTATAAAGGTCAGAATTTTATCTTATGCCCTAAAAGATGCATAGCTTAATGTAGCTCAACTTAGCTATTTCAGGTCTAGTGATGGTTCCGTCATATAGTTAACTAGTTAAGAAAGATTTAGTTAATTGCACTGCAGCTTCAATGGAGACTCTTTACAGAATCAGGTGTTGTGTTTTCGAGAGATCTGGATGTTGTACACAATAAGATCCACAGTTTTAAGTTAACTCGGGGAGAATGTAGGTAGATAATTTTAAAATGATCGTAAAATTTAAATTAAATCATGCATGTATAATTTAGATACATCATGCTTGAATGGATGTCATTCAGAGTTGACCACTTGCCCCCCTTCTTTTTCTGTGTTTATAAGAATATGTTACATACACTGTAATCCATGATGATTCATACCAAAACATAACCTTTTGAAGGAGAGATTTTGGTATCAGTTATGACTTATTTCTTTATTTTCATGTATTTTCTATAGAAACATGTCCTCGGTTTGAAACTCTTATGAAATCTTTGTCTTTCAACTAAGTGGATGACAATTTATGAAGACACAGCAAATGCATTGGAAGTTAAGCAATGCTTGCAAATGTGTTCAGCTTTACAGCTCTTATACAGGAACATTATTTGGAAATTTTATAAGCATAGGTTACAACAGTAGTAACTGGCTTTAGAACTGTGTTATAATAAAGTAGTCTGGTTCTTTATAGAATTGGTGCGCTGTAATATTTTTATGGTTCTCCATCTTGGCAAGATATGGCGATACTCTTAGTGATAAAGGCTATTAGACTTTGAGGAGCATATTCAGTATTTTTGGCTTTAAAATGCTTGAATGTCCTATACATTTCCTTTATTTTGATCATAATTTAATTCATCTATATGATATGTAATATATTGCATGGTAACAAGTGTGGCTGACAGCGATGTGTATCACAGAAAAACAGTTAACCATACTCCAACTATGACTACAATAAAACTTGAACATAAGGACCAATTAATTGTTTAATATTTTGTGTCTCTAAATACCTAACACTAGTAATGAACTAACAAAATAAAGGCAACATCAAAACCATTCCAGCAGTTATATTAATATTAACATAATGCATGTGCTGAGTCTTCAGTATACTTATTGGTTTTTAAAAAAGCTCATCTCCTTTGTGCATATCAGAGTTAGTGCAGAGGGAATGTGCACATGATGCCGATTTACAAGCCTTTTAAGTACTCCTTTAAGTGTTCAGTTTATAAGCCCATTCCAAAATGTAGTGTATTCATAATATAAACAAAATGTTAACAGGATGACTAATGTTAGTGAAAACTCTGTATTGAGAATATGAACTGTGATCAATGAGCACGGCTCTCAAAAATGCAAACAAGAAGCTGCACCTCTGAACTGTAAAAAGTACAGTTAAGTATTTTAAGAAAGGACTATTCTGAGAACAATAGCTTTTGTTAACCCATTTCTCAAAATGACACCTATTTTACACTCAGTGATAGGAAGGAAAATTGAAACTGAAACTCATGGCAGGTGATAAATGATGTCTGGTGACGGATTCCATTTATTTGCATTGATTCAGTTGTTTCTTCCAAAACTAACAGAAAGTCATTATTTCACCCGCCATCCTCACACTAATAACGCTCTACTGTTTTCTCATTGTTCAGCAAACCAAGAAGCCGTGTTTTTAGAAATCTTTAATCGTCCCAATAACGTTTAAACAAAACAGTTGATCATACCTGGTCGTTTCGGTTAAAAAATGGTCCCTAAGGACATTCTTCATTCTGAAAAAAATATATCACAAAAAGCTGTGATTTCGCTATGAGATTTTACACGACAGTTCCACCCTGTTAATTTTTGCCAAACAGATATCAGCTATTGACTGGCCTACATTCAGCATGATTCCATGATTCCAGCCTTGTCTACTTGCTCTCCGGCACATCTGTTTCGAGCCACAGCAGCCAGGGCTACAGGTTGGGTAGCAGATTAGCTTGTAAACATGCACAACTGCAGCATTTTTACAAAGCATGAAATTCAGCCTGGATGCTCGCTGTACGGTGAATACCATAAACAAACTGTCATGGTTCTGTTGTCTGGTCCCCAAAATGATTGCAGAGCAGTTTTAATGTACTCTGCAGTTAGTTTTCCATATTATTGTTTTATAATGTTGAAAGCGTTATCGCAATAATGTACCAGCGTGACCAATTCAGATCAATACAAAGTCTGAAAGGATTATTGCAGAAAAGTGATTGCATCTGCTGTGTATTTCATAACTCACAGTATAAACTAAATGTTTACCCAAACCTAACCAATTGATATTTTCAAATGTAAGGCTTTTCGAAATAGCTCCATAAGCTCCTTTTTCTTTGTGTTTTTAAATGGAGCAGTCACTTTTATTAAGGCCAGTGCCAGAGTCCTTGAAAGCTGGAGAAAAAAACAACAGCTGGGCTGGTTAATGAGTTTACCTTAAGTGCTTTCCATTTTCCCACAATATGTTAATTTCATGCAAATAGTTTTTTTTTTTTTTGCTTGGAGGCAAAATCTTCTGGTTTAAAGGAACCTGCTGCTTGTCACACCGATTTCCTGTGGTCAGAAATCTCTAGGTGCCTTATACCTCTGGTAGTCATGTCTGCTACTGTAGTAGTCACATCAATGAGCTATATGTTATTATTAAGATGTTTTAGTTATTTGACAGCCACTATTACCAGAACAATTTGCATGATCTGCATAAGATCTGATTATTTAAAATCTGACTGTAGTCCAGACAGCATTACTGTAAACAAAAGCATGGCCCCTACTTGGGAGTGATGAATTTCATGAATTTCAGACAAACATTAGAGCCTTAACCACAACACTGCCTTAAACATCAGAGGCATCAGCTTAAGCACTGCTGCAGCTACCATAGGCACTCAGATTGTCTTTGAATGAACTGACTTTGTGTTGTTTTACAATTATTGGGAAAAATCAACAAAAAAAAATCAAACTACGCATTCTACACTTCATGCAATAGGTTAGCAGTTAATGCTTTGTCCCACCTCATTCTGGTGTGGGTACAGGGTTCTATCTTCATTTAATCCGCCTTTAGCCAGAGGCTCAGCATCTGGAATTAGCCATTCACAAGAAATCAATAGAAATGATAATGCACATGTTCAGCGGTCCCTCTGCCCATTTCAGATGATGAATGTGCTGCATTTCACCAGTAGGATCAGTATCCATCATTGTGTGCCTTGCTAGTCTTGAGCTGGAGATACATGCATATGAATAATTCTATAGACTTCATATAAGGTGCTAGAAGCGCATATGAATGTGTACATAATGTTTATATGGTTCATATTTAAGTGACTGTTGTCACTGTTAATGGTGGGCAGATTGGGGAAACTTAGAAACCATATGCATCCAGAATAACTGGTTGGCCTGTGAGGAGGGAGGGTGGGGGTACAGGCTTCTCCCAGCCATTACAGCTCTATCAAAACAGACTGTGATCACAGACACCTGAGGTTAAATTACAGCTGTCATAATACATTTGTCAAGTTTAACAAGTTGATTTCACAAGGTACACCTAGGCCTCTGTCTGTGACTGCCGTCGCTATAGCAATGCCTTAGCCAACGTCATAAAAAAATCCCTCTGATGCAGTACAAGCAGAAAATGTTACATAGACAGGATGGACCACCTGTGAGTTCATAGCATCAACCGACCAACTGAGAAGACCTCAAGACAACGGCTTACTTTTTCACTGATACATGTCATACTTCATTACTCACTCTGAGAAGAAATGACTCATTAAACACAAAGCAAGCAGTGAGACACGTGGCAGAGACGCCCCACACACAAACAGCAGGCGTTTTGGCAGTAGCAGAACAAGTATGTACCATTGTTCATTTGGTGGCAACAGGAGGCAGCAGCCCTAGTGGTTAGAGCCATCACCTTGCACTCAAAAGGCCCAGGTTCCAATCCCACCACTCCCTGGTATAGTCCCCTTCAGAAAGATACTTCTTCCCACATCTGAATGGGTTTCTTCCTGCAGTCCAAAGACAACTGGTTGCTATAAATTGCCCGGAATGACTGAATGTGTGTAGCCACCATGTGATGGGCTGGTCTTTCATTCAGGGTTTAGTTTCCTAGTCTAGTGCCAGTGACTGTATTGCCTCTGAACTGCCACAACTCTTATCCTGGACAAGCAGTTAATGATAATGGATGGATGGAGGTCAAGTGGAAGAGTAAAAAAATATTGTGTGTGTGTCACTTCCTGTGCTGGATGTTTATGGTTGTGAACTGACATCTTCAACCATTCAGGCAGTGTAGGCCCTGTGACTTTAGTCCAGGTGAACTTCAGAGCCACTGATAAAACACTGTTAAAACAACTATCTTGATGAATTTTACACAGCTTTTTGGTGAGAATACATTTATTCAATAACATTTCAGTTTTAACGTACTAGACACAAAAGGTAGGGGTTAGGTCCTGTAAGATGCTTTTGCAACTGATAAGTGGAGCATTGCTGTAGAACATTTACAACTATTTATCTACCTGACACTTTTCACCAATATGATTTACAGTGTTATTTATAATGATAAAAGCATAATGAAAGCATCAGTTAAAAAAAAAATCAAAGGGAAAAATTAATTGATAATTTATCCAACAAATTATTATTACTAGTAGTAGTAGTAGTAGTTCACACATAGCCAGGAATACTTCTCAGTAGAACCAACAGCAATATTTTTAAATTTTCAAGGTTTTAAAAGTGCGAGTACTATAGTGCTAAAATTGTCTAATATCCCCAGCCCCAATACTAGACAGCATAAATCGCTTTGATGTTGATTCCATACTTCTGTTCTGCCAAATATACTGATTTTATTTGCAGACTCACAAATCAGAAGTTTAAATAGGACAGGCTCATTTTTATGGGGTCTGTCCAGTGCTGTTATGCAGCATGATGCTTAATCCTTTTAGTTTAGTTCTAGAAAGGACACTGATCAAGGACTGTAGTCTCTGCTTCTCAGATGTGACCTAGCAGCCTTCTGGTTACAAAACTTGATCCCTAACCACAACACTGCCAGCTACATAATGGCCTGATGTGCATCTCTCAGATTTTTTCCAAACTCTGAAATCCGCCAAGGCACAATCATTCGTGGACAGACACAGCCATGCAACATGACTACAGGGCAGGTTGGATTAACAGTGGGTTGGCATGGACAAGTTTTTGTGTTACCTAGCATGAAGGAAAGACAGAAAAAATGTCACATTCAACATTTTTCTAACCAGGAGAGATTTTAGGAGATATCTGGGAATCTCAATTGGACTATTATTATGGTCTCCTACTGCCCTTAACCCATTACGCCTCTTGACATTTAAACAATTTTGGCTCCTATAATGGATCAAAAGTGTGGTGGATAGTGGATATGTGATGTCTAGTTGCAGATGGAATATGATCCTTTTGAACATAACAGAAATGATCTAATGAATAATATTTTTAATTTCTATAAATGCAATTTCAATATTTTATCATAGCCCTAGAAACACTGAGCAGACAACAATCAGAATTAGCAGTGGAAAAACTACTCATCGCATCTAACCAAAACAGAGATGAGATGGATACTATCTCTACACTATATACTGTTTTAATAAAAACTGGTAATTGTTATTATGTGCCGAGAGCGACACAAGAGCATAACCTTGGCTTCTCTTTCAGTGACAAACTGATGGTTTTCTATATATGCAACAATGTCCCCTATCTGCACCTCCCTCAGCATCCAAGGACAGAAGTTCAAGCTTCTGTATTTCCATGGACATCACCACTATATTCTAATTGTAAGGTTGCTTCTCGCATTTTGTGTAAAGCCACAGACGTGTTTGGTGAGTGAATACAGGTACAGTGACATTCTTCACGACTTCAGTCAAACACAAGATACAAAAGGGAGACAAATTTTGAAGTATTTCAAGACTGGAGAACTGTCTCTGATGGCTTCTTTTTATACACATTTGTAACTGGCTGATGCTGGTGAATTTTGACTTCTGCAATTCTCATATCTATCGCTGTGTCATGACCCTGCGGTGGTAGTGTGCAAGGTGCTCTCAGCCAGTGCTACATCATGGTGATACATGTAGAGTAATCCCTCAGTATCCGAACCAAAGACATCCACGAAAACAGATTGGATGCCGAAATTTCAGTACCTGAGATTAAATTAAAAATAAATAAATATTGTGCGCCCAGCCTATCCAAAAATAACTAAGAAAATAACTATTAATTCATGATTTCAGCACAATAAAACACTGTAAACATCAGCTAGCTAATTATAAAACATTTAACTTTGTCATTAATTTGCATGTTTATAAAGCCTGGGTTTATAAACCCTATAAAGGGTACGTACAGTACACACTTGACTCGCTACCCCCCGCACTGCGTCACACACGGGAGGGAGATAAGACGGCGCATGCGCATGTATGGTATTCTCTTAATCATCAAAAAGTTTGATTTGTATTTGTTAAAACATAACCCAAATCCAAATTATGTTGTGTATGAAGTTAAGAAGTCAACTTTATGTCACTTACATTTGGTAAGTGTATTTTATCACTACGGCCCACATCAGAAACTGCGTGTACAAATATGTTGTTGACCCAAGTTTCTGCTTTCTCCACTTTTTCCACAGCCTGCATCATAATTCAAAAGATTCAGAAATATTTGGTCACCATTTCATAACTTCTTACACAGTGCGATGGTACCTGGTGGCTCAGCAAGTACTGCTAGTGTCTCACGCTGCCTAGGCTGGTTGAGTATGAGTTTGAATCTGGCTCAGTCTGTGTGGCATTTGCATTTTCTCCACTTGTCTGTGTGGGTTTCCTCCAGGTGCTCCTGTTTCCTTGCACAGTCCAAAGACATGTCTCAGGTCACTGTAAACTGACTGCAGTTTGTGCGTGCAAGGGTGTGTTGCCACCCTGCGATGATCTGGTATCCCATCCAGGCGTTGTTTCATAGCCTAGTGCCCTGTGAACGCAGAGTAGTCTCTGGATCCTGACTAGGATACAGTGGTTAAGGAAAATGGATGGATGGATGAATGAATGATCCTGTTGTTGTGTCCCAATTCTGTTCTGCTCTTAACTAAAGAAAAAAAAATCTTGTGTGTTGCAATACATAAAAGTATTAAGACACCAAAAGATTTAAAAGGTTTATTATTGCCACCACATTCATGACAAAAATACTGTCTTTGTAATCATAATACAGCACTATTTACTTTTGTCCAAAGGGCCCTTCAGTAGAATGTCTACTTACAGCACCCAGGTTTTGAGGCTCCTCCACCCTGTACAAGTCACCTGTTATTGAGAGCTGCTCACAATGCAGCCTAGCGTGAGCCCGATTTGGGGACAAAATGAAGGTGTTTGATTTGATGCCACAGTATCACTGAGACAAGACTGTTCAATCCTCTGTAGGAAAACACACTTCAGCAATTCATAAATCATCCCACCCAGAGTGCAACTGAACTTAACTGCACATATTAGCCAGAACACTTCTTCTCTACATTAGTCCAGTTTTACAGATTGTTATAGCACTTCTTTAGTTCCATCTGCATGTCATTTTTTTCATAACACATATTTCATGAGTATATGTATTGTCCTTGTTAGGGGTTGTGTGACAGCATAGATTAATCCTGCTATCCAGAGGGCATCACCACGCAGCAACGCTGGTTACTCAGCATGTGTGATCTTAGCCCAGGTGCCACATAGTGCTTCCCACAGGTGAATACATTTAAACTTTGCTGACAGGAAGAATAAATGGGCAGTTTATGAACATCAACAGTCATCTAGCTTGGTGCTGCCCTTTGCCACCATAAGGCAGAAATGTGTGCGGCACCAGTACACTCATCCTGTGATCTGTGGCCAGATTCTTTTCTGTTTCTCTTTTCTTTTAAAGCATTCAACTTGTCATCTGGATCAGAGTTTTTGGTGATGCAAGATTTGAAAGAGGTTTTATAGCCAGAGGCAGGTTTGTGAAGGAGCTTCATAAAAGCTCATAGAGAAAAAACTCAGCTTGGCCTGACATCTGCATTTATGAACTAGACAAATGTGCTCCAGACACTTAGCTGTATTGATCTACAAGACGCTACTCCTTCTAAATGTACTTCTCACGGGAACATGCTGAACCGGGGTTTCGTTCTTTATTTTCCTAACAATGAAACCTGAGGGATCTGTAGAGTTTTTGTTCTGCGCACAGTTCTGAAATCGCCAGAGTCTCTGCAGTGTCACCTCCTACGTTTAAATGTGAATCGAAGACTGGACACTTTTTTTTTCATTTAATAGCAAATAATCATTGAAGACTGAAAGAAATTGAATTTGGGCATTTATGAAGCATTGAGAGAAAAACGAAGGGGAAAATCTGTTTGGAAAAATGGAACGGTTTTGTTTTGTGTTATTAGTTTTTGTGTTATTTTGTTTTCAGTTTTTCTCTTGTGCAATTTGCTGGAGTGCAAATAAGATAACGTCCATGAATGCAACATAAGAGCCTTATTTTGCTTCAGCAAAAAAATTTTACAGAAAGATGTGAATGACAGAATAAAAGCTGTACTGATAAAATTTTTTTTGTTTTTTGTTGTTTCTCCCACAGCTGCCCTGCTTTCAAGTGGTCCTGGTGCCTCCTGCAACTCCGTAAGACAGCTGACATGAAGCTACCTGCTCCATAAACGAATAATCATGATAGTGATTATTTCCTTTCTTAAAAAAGGAAATAAAGGTCAGAGAAGTCATTGTAGACCCAGGACTTTTACATGAGCAAACACATGTATTCAGCATATTCAGCAGTCCATGAAATATCAAACATATATCAAAACTATTTATGTTTCTGGAACACTAAGCTTATGTAACTGTACTTATTCAGTGGAAATGACCCCTTTACCATACTGTTGACCCAGTTGCATTACCACCCACTTCACAAGCATTATGAACTTCCAGAAGCAGATACTTACGCCATCTCAGGGTGCTTGTAACGCACATAGATGCCCCGCATGAAACATGCGAGGTGATGAAGGCCCAGAGGTTCCCCAGCGGCAGCTCTATAGCACTTGCTGTAGGTCTATAGGTATTTTCTGCCCCCTGCTGGCGAAACCTTAATATGACGCCCGCCCTCAGCTGACCTGCTCTGACTTTATTGAAATGCAGCCGCATTAGTCACGCGTTGTCAAAACGCTACATAAATCTGTGCTTCTCGTTTAAAACTCTAATTCAAATATCTGATTATATTCCTTTTTCAAAATTTAAAGTGATGGATTACATTTCTTTCAATGTGAAACATGTACTAACACCGTTTTACCACAGAGGATCAATCTGTGTGATAAAAATTAATAATGAAAACCACAACACTTTGTTTTTATACGAATTATGTATTTAGTAGTAGAATATCGTACGTTGAAGAACATATAGTAAGGGGTGGTCAATACGCATATGTGGCGCCCCCCAGTGTTCAGACAAGCCTCTTGCCTGCAGATACCGGAGCAAAACCCCTCTGAGTGCCATTGGCAGCGTTTGTGGCTCACCTGACAAATTGTCACAGTGTGAAATACGATATTATCTTTCATAAATACATGCTGTATGTATTCATGTACCTATTGTATCACCTCTTGCCCGTCTGTGACCGGTCCCAGTAGACCACTTACCATTAAACTGTCCTCATTCCTCATTATTCACTGCAGTCCTTGTTTCTCCCTGTCGGCATGACTATTTGTTTTTGTCCTCCTCATAGTGGGAGGTTGGCAGATGCAGCATCAGGGGTCTTGCCTCTTACTGAATAGTGGTGGTTTTCCAGAACCAAATATCAAATTCCAGTTTCCCACTTGCTAGCTGGGGGTGTTATCTGCTATGCTGCCCAGCCAAGGCTTATCATATTACTGGGCTAAATCTTGGGATGTGATGTAACTGCAAACCTCAAAAGGTTTTCAGTTCTTAATTTTGTGTAATAATTTAATGTTTTTAAGCAGGCAATAATTCACAGTGCATATAAAAGTGGTTAAAGTGGAGACATTATGCACTTGGCCCTAGAATGTCCTTCAGTGGCAGATATTTTCTCCAGGGCTATTTTAAAAAGCTTTGGAGGTTTTGCATTTTTTATCACTGTTTCCCAGTTAACATACCCCTCAAACACATCTACAAGTAAAAGGTACATTCCTGCAACTCTTGATAAATGTGTTAGTGTTGTATCTGTTGTTTTAAAGCAGAAATGGGCCCACTGGAAACATCTGCAAGTTCCTACAGTTTTTTTGACTTCCAGGGAAACTGTGAGGCCCTTTTCCTTGAGAATAACATGTAATAAAATGAAAAATCCACGAAATATATTAAATTTGTTTCAAACCTGTTTCAGTATATTTTGAAGATTGTTGAAAATAAATTTTATATCTAGTTAAAATCCCCATTAAAAATAGATATTTAAAGCTATTGCTACACATCTAGTGTTTCCAAAACCATTTTGCTACTCAGCTGCCACCTTGTCTTTATAGCACAGTTTTCTAGCCCAGAATGGCACACAGACACCTGTATGCCTGCCCTTTAGTCAGTGCTTCCAACCACCCATAGACAGCTCCCTTACAGAACTCGAGCCATATGTGAAAGTCACACCAAAAGGTTGCCGGTTTATGCCCCAGGCAGTGCCCTGCCCTGAATAACTCTGAGTATTTCAGCAAAGTAAATGGTTAAAAAATGTGTAATACTGTGTATTACTCGGGTCACTTTGAAGAGTCACATTTGACAGCAAAACAACAGAAGAAATCAAGTTCATCTGTTATTTAACGGATCTAATATTTCTACATTACGAAGCGAGGAAATACAAACTTAACAATCTGACAAAGGGCAGGTATGAGAGGATAGATTTTTTTATTACAAAGCTGTGCATGTCTTTTCTATGAGATAGATTTTAAAGTGAAATCCAGCAGCCCTCATATTCCCACCTGCATGCAATAGAAAATATTTTATTCACTGTCAAGTGGACAAGCACTGGAGCACGCATTTAAATACATGATAATGGGCTGCCCAGTTCTTCAGCATTAAAATGGTATCAGTTCCATGATGCATTTCATTATAGGCGTGTTAAGGGGCCATCAGCTGAACTTTGCTGAAAATGTATTCTTTCAGATTTGATTTTCACAAGCACAATCTTACTTTTGCAGCCACAGCTGATAAAAGAACTTAAATTTTTGACTTGATAATGAATAGATTTGCCTCCCGGGATTCTTAAAGCTGCAGCCCATTTCAGAAACATTACAAATTATTCAATAAAAGAAAAAGATTTAAAAAATTTAAAGGTTCTAAATCCTTATCCCTAGAAAGACCAGAGAGGGTGTCTCTTTAACTTCATTTATACAAGCATGACAGAGTAAACAGTGGTGTAAACCAGTGACACTGCAAAGACTGACTAACAGTAATAGAGACGGTCGACTGCTGGGATTGAAATGTTTTTTTGGTTTAACCTACCGCATGAATTTAATCAAAGCATCAAAATAACTGCAGAAAACCACATAAAAAGGAAAAGAGAGGTGTGGCACAAAATGCGATACAACATGTTATAAAGACTACTTAAATCTTAATCTTCTGAGAAGTATTATGGCGAAATGTGTCTTCCGCTGATTTCGTGTCCATATAATTTGTTTTGCTGCATCGGTGTGGGAGAGAAATGGGTTGTACTGACATCTGGCAAACATTGGTGACACAAACAGCTGAAACAGCCATTCCTGCTCCTGTAAAGCTGACTGGTTTCCTAGTCGCTGTAAACACCGTGAATCCGAGGATTACGGGTGGCTGAATGACGTGTTTGTTCTAGTACTGTTTGCATGTGAATGTTCTTACATTTCTTTTATTTTGGAGAAATGTAGTTTAACAGTTTTTCAGAGGTCATACCATAGTGATGTTGTACCTGCTGTATATTTACACTACTTTGCTAAGTCTCTAAATTATAAATATTTCAGCTTTGTTATATTTGTTGTAAACTATAAAATGAGAAAATGACTCATAAGAAAATAACGGTGAATATATTGGACAACAGATTAAAGGAAAGCCTGTGCGGGAGAATGAATCGTTCACTGTGAGACATGGTAATGACAGAAAGAAATGGTTAGAATATGATTGTCTAACAGCTGAAAACTGAGCAATAAATGAGGACTGTGAGGAGATGAAGTTCTAACCATTCTGACAATGTGGTTACATCTAATAACACATCTGATATCACAGGGTGAGCTGTCTAGCCAACAAAAGGCCCAACTATGGCTTTCCAAAGTATAGTTTTACTCCTGCACAAAATAATTACAACTTATTCCAGAGTAGAAAAATAAGACATTTTTGTTTAATGTGCTTTAATAGCATGAAATTCTAGGGTAGTAAAAGGCAGGAGATAGCTTTATTGGTGACCTTCACCCGATATCCTCATTTCTATGTTACATCTGTCTTTGCAGTTTGGTCATAAGGCACCAATTTCTTCATATATATATCACACTGCAAGGAAGAGACATTTCCTGGCATTTAAATGTCTTGTACAGAGTCCAAATGGCTGCCAACCCATGTGTGTCAAAACATTTTTCTTACCATGCTTCTGTTGTTGATGGGGGGGCAGTGTGTGTTTTAGTACTCTGAAATTCTCCAGTTTTGATTCAGTAAAACTGATATTATTATCAACTCTTTGGATTAAACCTTTGTCTGTAGTAACTTATAATATTATGTTTGCATTTTAAACTATTTACTGTGACCAACCCATTTATACAGCTGTTTTCCTGGACCAGTTCAGGGTGAGTGCCTTGTTCTAGGGTGATGCAGCAGCAGGAACATGAACTCAAGTCCTTCCAGTTACAAGGCGATGCAGCTAACCACTATGCCACCTTATGTAGACATAGACTGTGTTAAAAACAGGATTGTTGGTGTTGTTGATGTTTTATTCTCCATGTTTCTTTACCCTCAGTTAATAGTCAGTTATAGTCAACCAAAATCTTCTAATAAATATTATTCATGCACATCTTAAATTAGCTTCCTTTAGTTTGAAGAACCATGGGAACTGTATTTGCTTTATGGCTAGGGGTGTTTTGGACTTGGTCCTGGTCCCCAAGCGCTGTGTGCCGGGGTTTTAAAGGGCACCTGAGCACCTGAGCACCTGAGTAAATTAACTGCTGCCCTGACTGAGCTGGATAATCCCTTTTCACTAAGTTGTGTGGCTGCTGGTTGTTTAAGGGAGCCAAAAAAACTGATAGACAGAAATAGGATTGGGATGAGAGTACAGACATAGTTCAAATGTGCCAAAAAACTAAGTTTTCAGTGTGTAAAAACAGACTGATATGGCAATGTCTCCTGTTTATTTTGTCCGGTATTCCCATGTGCACGCAGGGTATTGGCACTTTTGAATTTTGGACCCTCAAAAGATTATATTTCTCTTCACCTTCTGGTTGGGAGTTTTTTTGTTTTCTCCTCACTTGCCAGCTGGCTTACTTTATACAGTTGTGGTCAACATCACTGCATTTTACATGCATCATGTATAATATCTTCAGAAATATTTGGAAACTGACCAACTTTTTATCATCTGAATATTTTAATATTATGTCCAGAGTTGTAACATTGCAGTCAACACAGATGCATGCAGGTGTAAAACAAAGAACTCTGTTTAATGTTAGAGGTTGTTCCAAAGACATAGTTACAAGACAAGCGTGGGTCAAAACCAGGAATCAGTCCAGAACAAGCGACATAACAAACAAGGATAAAGCACAAACAATAGCCGTGGAACAAGACAGGTTGGTAACCGGAGTAGCAAACAGAAGGACCGCGCGGTACGCGTGGAAAGATCATGGCAATACTTCACGACGACGACTTGGAAACACAGGTGTGTATATATAGGGACGAGTGAATGAGAAACAGGTGCTGAGAACTAATGATCAGGAGAGGCGGAGTCCAGACCAGGGGGGCGTGACAGTAGCCCCCCCCAAGGAGTCAGAACCCGGGACCGGGTACTGGAACTGCCGCGGTGCTGGTCAGAAGAGCCAGAACGCCGACATTCCTCAGTGGACCGCACAGGAGGGTCATCAGGGTCTAACTTGTATGTTACATCATTGATCTATCTTACTACTTTATAGGGAGCCAGGTATTTAGGTTGCAGCTTTCTGCAACCCTCAGGAAATTTAAGTCCTTGGAAGACCACCTTACACGATCTCCTGGTTGATAAATAGGAGCTTCCCGGCGGTGCTTGTCCACATGGGCCTTGTAATGATGGAGAACCCTCTCTATCTGCTGATGGGTCCTCTCCCAGACCTCCTCACTCCTCTTCATCCAATTTTCTACAGCAGAAATGTCAGCAGGCTCTGCCATCCAGGGCATCAGAGGTGGTTGATAACCTAAGCAGCATTCAAAAGGCGTTAACCCAGTGGAAGAGCTGACTAGAGAATTCCGCGCCATCTCGGCCCAAGGCAGAAACCGACTCCAGTCCGAAGGATTCTCATGACAATATACTCTCAGGAATTTCCCTAAATCCTGGTTTACCCACTCACACTGACCATTGGACTGAGGATGATAGTCTGAAGTTAACCCCTAAGCATTTGAAGAAGGCAGACCACATTTGAGGTAAACTGAGGTCCACGGTCAGAAACTGGCCTCTGGAACACTGAAGAATCTAAACACTGTGGTTTGGAATGCTCTGGGCAACCCCTTAAAAGGGATAAATCGAACTCTGTGTGAAAACCTATCGATCACAGTTAAGACACAGGTATATGACTGGGATGGGGGAAGATCTGAGAAAATCTACCACAAGGTGAGACCAGGGATGAGAGGGAACAGGAAGGGGAACCAATTTCCCCGCAGGTAAGGTCTTCCGGGTTTTGCACTGTGCGCATGTAGTACAAGAGGCAACAAACCGATGGACGTCTTGAGCCACGTTCCCCCACCAATAACGTCTAGAGAGCAACCGGTAAGTATGTGCTTCCACAGGGTGGTCTGATGCCAGTGACACCTGAGCCCAAGTAATGAGGCGATCCCTACATGTCAAGGGGACATATTGCTTATCAGCTGGACATTGTGACAGAACTGTGGTGCCTTCTAACTCCCTAGTGATCTCATCAATTTCCCACCTTATGGAGGTCACCTGGCAACCTGGGGGCAAGATGCTTGCAGGCTTTTCATCCCTAGGTTCACTAGGTGAAATGTACATTCTGGACAGAGTCTGCCTTTGTATTGTGAGTGCCTGGTATATAAGTGACGGAAAACTAGAAACGTGAGAAGAATAGTGACCATCGTGCTTGTCTGGGGTTTAACTGTTTTGCATTGCGTAGGTATTCTAGATTTCAGTGATCGGTTAAAACCTGAAAAGGGTAGTTAGCCCCCTCTGACCAATGTCATCATTCTTCGAGGGCCAACTTAATGGCCAAAAGTTCGCAATCTCCTGTCCCATAATTCCTTTCTGCTGGTGTAAGTTTGTGGGAGTAAAAGGCGATTGGGTGTAGCTTCTGGGGATTCCCTACCCGTTGAGAAAGCACAGCACCTACTCCCATGTCAGAGGCATAAACTTCTATAACGAACGGCTTTGACGGGTCGAGTTGTTTCAAAACGGGAGCCGTAGTGAACACCTGTTTGAGTGTCTTGAATGCTTGTTCCACCTGGGGGTTCCACAATAGTGTTCTGGACCCCTTCTTACCCTTCAGTAACAAAGTGAAAGGTGCCGCCTTACTACTAAAGTTTCTAATAAACTGCCGATAAGAATGAGCAAATCCTAGGAAACGCTGCAGTTCCTTCACATTCTATGGGATGGGCCAATTCAGAACCGCCTCGATTTTAGAATTATCCATTACAATCCCATCGGCACTGATAATGTAACCTAGAATGGAAACTCGCCGCAAGTGAATCTCACATTTCTCTCCCTTAACGTATAACTGGTTCTCCAAAAGCCTAGAGAGGACCATATGGATGTGGGAAACATGGGATTTCAAGTGAGGGGAATACACTACAATATCGTTGAGGTAGACTATGAGAAATTGTCCCATGTCGCGAAGTACGTCATCAATGAAAGACTAGAAAACGGACAGGGCATTACAGAGACCATAAGGCATCACCAAATATTCATAATGACCACTCGGAGCGATAGAGGCCATCTTCCACTCGTCGTCTTCCCTTATCCGGACTAAATTATAGGCACTTCTCAGATCAAGTTTAGTAAAATACTTTGTTCCCCGAAGCTGCGGTAGGACCTCTAGTACTAAAGGTAAGGGGTAAGGAAATTTCTTAGTAATCGCATTGAGGCCTTGATAATCTATGCATGGTCTGAGCCCTCCATCCTACTTCTTCACAAAAAAGAAACTCGAGGCCACTGGTGACGTAGACGGATGAATAAACCCCTGAGCTAAAGATTCTCTGATATAGGAATCCATGGCTTTCGGTTCTGCTTGGGTCAGGGAATAAATCTTAGACTTCGGAAGGGGCGCTCCCTCTGTGAGATCAATCATGCAATCGTATGAACGGTGAGGTGGTAGTTTGGTGGTGTTCTGTTTGTTAAATTCTTCCTTCAAATCAGCATATTCGGGGGGGGGGGGGGT
>UFQX01000407.1:204063-260732 GCA_900497675.1 Arapaima gigas | reverse complement strand
GGGGGGGGGGGGGGGGGTAGCTATGGAACCAGAGTGGGGACTCTCTACAGTAGTGGAATGCAAAGAGACAAGAGGATTTCGAATGCAGTTCTGGAAACAATAGAGGGACCAAGAGGTTATTTCTAAAGTGGGCCAGGAGATGAGGGTCATGCTTCTGTAGCCATGGTAGCCCCCAGTATCACCAAATAGGTAGCTTTGTCCACTGCTAGAAAGGATATCCGTTCCGAGTACAATGCACTGGAGTCCATCCACACTGGATTGGTGACAGCTGATACAAAGCCCTCGCTGATGGGTCTTCCATCTAGCGCCGACAGCCGCATTGGCACACAGAGGCTTTTAGTGGTGAGGCCCAACTGTTGAGCCAGTTGACACTGAATGAAGTTCCCCTCGGCACCGGAGTCGACTAACGCTGGAACTGAGGATCAGGGCAATAAAAAGTGATCTGTATCGTAAAGGACTTGGAAAACAGCCCCCCCCCCCACCCCCGTTGGGCTGACTCACCGCTCAGGCCCGTGGAACGGAGTCCACTCGTTGTTCAATGTGTCACGCCTTGGGACGACGTTTACAGGTGTGCAGGATGTGACTGGTCTCCCCACAATATAGGCAAAGACCGTTGTGCAGCCAATGTAGCCTTTCTTCTTGCGCCAAACAGGTCGAATCACACTCCATGGGTTCTGGCATGTTGATATCCTTGGGAACGAATTCTGCTGGCCTCAGATCCCTAGAGTTGTTCTTCACCTCTCTCTTAGGGCATGTAGACAGCATGTGATCTAGCCTAATGGCTAGGAAGATCAATTCCTCTAAACCCAGTTCCATGTCCTTGCATGCTTATTCTGTCAATTTCAGTTTTCAGACCATTATGGAAAGTTACTAACAACGCTGGCTGGTTCCAGCAGCCAGCATATAGAATTGTAACACATAATCCGAAACGGAGCGATTACCTTGTCGTAACCTAGACAACAGCTCCCCATTACTCCTGCCCTCAGTAGGGTGGTCGAACACAGTTCCTAACTCCTGCTCAAACAGACGGTAAGATAAGGTTTGAATTGGGGGCCATACTGCCGTAGCCCAATCTAACGCTTCTCCCGCTTTGTTGATGTGAGGGCCGTCATAGACTGTAGAATCCCTTGAACAATTGTTGACGCTGTTTGAGGATTCTCCCCCGATTCGCACTCGCAGGACCTGGAACCTCCATACCTGCCATCTGCTTGGTGGCAAAGTATTCTGTAACATTGCAGTCAGAACGTAGACGCGCGCAGGTGTAAAACGAAGAACTCCGTTTAATGTTAGAGGTTGTTCCAAAGTCATGGTCACAAGACAAGCGTGGGTCAAAACCAGGAATCAGTCCAGAACAAGCAACGTAAAAAACAAGGATAAAGCACAAACAATAGCCGTGGAACAAGACAGGTTGGTAACCAGAGTAGCAAACCGAAGGCCTACTACACATGGAAAGATGATGGGAATACTTCACAACAATTTGGAAACACAGGTGTGTATGTATAGGGACGAGTGAATGAGAAACAGGTGCTGAAAACTAATGATCAGGAGAGACGGAGTCTGGACCAGGGGGCGTGACAAGAGTTATCCAACAAAGTCTGTTGCATGTAGTTTTTTTTCACAGAAGAAAAAAGTATTACCTGGGCAGTATTAAAGGCCCCTCTCCTAATACTTGGTTGCACAACCCTTGGTGATGATGACAGCCCATGGCCTTCAAACACTTCTTGCAGCCATCTAAAACATTTAACGTTTTTACTGATTCCACAAATGTTCTTTTAAAATTTTTGTTTTATCTTGTGCTGCTCTGTATCAAAAAAATGAGCGTATACAAATCAAAGTTGTTTGACCGCCCACATTCTTTCAGGACATATTGTACGTGAATGTATGTAAAATGCAAGGCTGTCGATAACGTTGCCCAGAACTATAGCTTTTCTGGCTATTACACTGTTTCATGGTCATTATATGTAAAGCTTCCTCTGTGTCTCTGCGATCCTTTGTTCGGCACTCTGCATCACCGTGAGGGAAGAGAGCTTTATAAAAATAAATTGAACTGAACTGAATTGAATTCCGAGTCAAATAGCTGCAGGCCCTACAAAGCAAGACTGTGTTTGTGGCAGTGCAGACACAGCGGTGTCCACTAGGTGACGCTGGGTGCAGTTATTTGTGTGTCTATAATTCCGCCTTCTGGTTGTGCTTTGTGTGGGTAATGAGGATTTGTCAAGATGTCAGATTGTGTCTGGAATACAGTCTGTAATGTCAGCCTCCTTTGAGCCCCCTTGTTATTTAGTATATTAATTGTGTAAAGAGCGCAGCGAGAAACCTTCACACCTACACATGCATCCTGAAACGCTGCTGAGTTTAATACCCACAGTGCCGTCGTTTTACACCACAGCTGTCAAATAACTAAATGGCTGCATTTAAATCAATGAAAGCATAATTCAGCATCCTAGTATCAATTCAGCCCTACCTGACGCCATAGGGTGCAAATATTACCCTAACCAGCTGTAGTGAGGCCAATTTTACATTGTAAAACAGTTTGACCTTTAGACGTTGAAGTTATTTTTGCTGCGTTATTAAACGGTTGTTGATGGTAGCATGTGATCCACAGCGTTGAGCTCTGCTGTCTGACGTCGCTCTGCTGGTCGTGTGATCTGAGCTAAGAGAGCTTCGCAGCAGCTCTGATTTATACCTTAATCACCGTGGTCTTGTTTGATGATATTCGCCCTGTATTGTGTATCCGCTGGAAGGTGTAAACCAGGCGAGGCTGTTTATTGGAACAGTGGTGGAATCGCTGTCAGCTCACAGGAGATGGCAGTCGGAGAGGAGGAACATCTGCCCGCTCAAAGGGGAAATAATTTGTCTGGTGGTCCCAGGAGGGAGTCAAAAAAGGTTATGTGGATGGGTAAGGGGGGCTCCAGCCACTGGGAAGATATTTCCCCACAAGCACAGTCTCATTGAGGAGCTGAAGGAGGGGAAAGCTGGCCACAGGGTACTGTAACAGCACACTGGCCTGCAAGCTATGAGCACTGTAGCCCTGTCTCCGTGTTTGTGTCCAAGTCAGAGGAGTGTTTAGGAATTCTGGCCCCCCTGAAACAATATTGCTCTACCGCCCATATTTCAAATAAAATAAATAAACCCTTTTGTGGGCCCTCACCACCATGCCCCACACTAGCAACAACTCTGGTCACAGTAAGTGCAAGCTGACAAGGTCCAGTCATCCCTGTTGTGGACAGTATAAACACTTTCCCAGCTTTCACAAAGAAGAACTTATCCGTCTTTATTAAGCCTGGGCCTTTGTCCATCTTGCAGTGTTAGAACTGTACAACAAAACACTACTCACAGTGATTTACTCATTTACACAGCTGGCTACTCTTAATAAATAAATTCATGCAAGTAATGTACATTTTTCATGGGTACTACAGCAGGATTGGGATTCAAACTAGGTACCTTCAACTTACCGTCTCTAACCACTGAACCCCTGCTGTCCCATATATATATATATTCCTTAGATATTTATCTGTACATTCGTTTCAGTATGTTTGTGTTTTCCCAAAAACACGCTGTTTTGAAACTCATTGAATTAAATCGACTAACTTAGTAATATGAAAGGCTACATCATAAAAAGCAGAAGAAGCTGCTTTTATCGAACCAAAGTAGTGCTAGTTCAGGCAATTCCCACTCATCCCTCAAAGTGCTGTCAATCTTAATCTTACGGTGGGACCCACTGGAGCCCTGCTGCATCTCCTTCATGCTGAATTAGCTTCTGTTGTGGTGAGATGAAAGGCCGCTTTGTATCGGGGGCAATTTTCCGATTAATTCCACAAGTTCATCAAAGGATGAGCTGATGCAACAACAGAGGGAAGGAACGCCCAAGAAGAGGTGGGCTAACGTCACGGCTCTAGACAGCAGATACTGAAGAGATGTGCTTGAGGTCTGCGACGAACACTGCAGTGCTATCAGGGTACAACTGTGATTCCCACTCTGGAATATGAACCTTCTCTCATCCTCTTATTATCATTAACTGCTTAATCCTGGTCAGGGTCACGGGGTCCAGACCCTGTCCCAGAATCATCGAGTGCCACACCATCACAGGGTGGCTACACACAGCCACACACACACACACACTATGAGCTGCAACATTGTGTTTCCAAATCAATACGCTTACCTCTGTCCTTAGTGGGAGACAAATTCGCGTACGAATGTAAATGAAGGCACAGTAGGACATTCCTCTAGTGACATGTAAATCACTGGGAAACAATTGTGCTTTAAAACGTGTGAAAAATCATCAGTTTCACTTGGGTTTGTTGGAACCATGAGTCCCCCCCCCCCCATAAAGAGGCATATGCTTCCTCTTGTGTCCGTTTCAATCATTACTTTATTCTGTTCCATAGTCCACGATTCATAAAAAATGAACATGCCAGACATCCATGGTCCATTGCTTTGATATTAATCATCTGGGAGCATCCAATCCATCTTTCTCAATTATAGCTGCTTTGTGGAATTAAACAGGACTCCCGTGACAGATTAGGTGACGTTCCTCCACACCAGCTTAGAGGTGGCAGTGAGAGCCACCGTTTCTTTTTTATAAGGTGTGCAGCTTCTTAAATGTTTTAGGATGTCAGGGTTGGGAGTGATTCTGCACAAGACACAGTGTCTTTCGGTGTACCTTTCATCCTTTCTGATCATCTCAGACACCCGCTAAAATATAGCATGGCAGAAAATCCAACAGCAGGGCACTACAGGATTTCATAATAAGCAGGTCTTACCTTGGCCTGCATTTCGTGGCAGCTTCAGTGACAGTCTGTATATCTATAAGCCCCATATTACTGTGAGTGGGTGATGCAGCAGGTAGCACTGGTGCCTCACAGTGCTTGGGCTGCATGGTTGGAAATACTGTAGGTTTGATAACCACATTGTCTCTGTGTACTTTGTGTGTTCTCCCTTGCGATCATATGGGTTTTCTCCAAATACACAGAACAAATATGCACATTTCAGCTGAACTGGTAAATTCCAGAAAGAGTATGCGTGGACGAATTTAAGTATTTTTGCGACTGTTGTATGATACAGGGTGTAACCCTGCCTGCATCGGTCATGCCCTTGTCAAAAGTGACTAACATTTTAAGTGTTTCACTGGTTGAAAATGTTTTTTGTGCACTAAGGTTTATGCTGTTTTGTTACTCTGGCACCAGTTGGAGACTACAAAGTCATCATAGTACAGTGCATGGAATGAAGAAAAACATCTGCTAAATGAATTAATGTAAATATGATTGGAAATGTGAATTAAATACAGTTGCGGGATTCACAGCGGAGCTATGCATAACATAAGACTGTGTGTTACATTCCAACAAAAGCAGTTTTACATGGTTCTCTTCCTTTTACTGCTTATTAGTGACGCTGTATCTGTAACTTGCTTGACCTCGTGACTTGCTCACAAGCTAAGGCAAAGCTCTGAAAAATATCAATGAAAATAATTTTTTACAAGAAAAAACACTGCATTCACTGCACTTGTGATTTTATTACAAATTTAGATTTAAATGCAGTTATACCTCAGATAGCACCCAGGATGCGCTCCTAGAAAGTGGAGCAGTAATCGAAATGGCGGTGAACAGGGTCACGTTATTTGACAGATGAGCTGAAATGATAGTCTGTTTTTTGACTGCTTTAATTTTTTACATATAAATTGAAAACACCAACTAAGAGTACCATCTTGAATGTTATACATTAAAGAAGATGCTACATTGCCATAACATGTTTTCATTGACAGGAGTATTAACTACTACAACTAGTGGAGCCAAATTTCACACATCCACAGGATAACTGTGCCCCTGTTGTGTTGCAGCACCACAGAAATACAATCTTCCATCTTAGGCCGAATGTTAAAGGGAAATTGTTGACACCTTTCCTATAGTGGGGCTTATTCCCACGTTTCTGAAGCTTGTTGCTGCCCAACTCTCATTGCATTTCCTTTACAGACCATGAAAAAAGTTGTGTTCTTGTTTAAAATTGCTCAGGAGTGGGGCTGAAGGAGAAAATGCTTTTAGAAAGTGTTTTAACTTACAAACTGAATTATTCTGATTTTATTCTATCGTGTAACAGTCATTTCAACATACATTGATTTGTGGACAGAGAATGCATAATAATGCATTAAAATACTACTTAGTGATTTGTTCTTTTGTTCATGGCTGTGTCATAATGAGTTTGTATGATGTTGTTGTAAAGATATTCATTATCTTTATTTAAAACTGAAACAACATGACGCAATGTTAAAGGTCCACGTACTATGCCTGAATACGCTTTTAACTTTGTCCTTAAATCACCAGCTATTATGGTGTATTTTTAGCAGCTTATTGTGCTAAAATGTAGTTTTAAGGCAAAATGCCAAAGGTGAGGTTGTAGAGCCAGCAGTGCTGTCAGGTAGAAGGAAGCGGTTGGATCATGACACCAATTTCAATTTGACCTCTTTACACCTAACTCACCATTGCTTTTTGCTGCAGGCAAAACACACTTCCATGCCCAAAGGGCTTTAAAAACATTTTCAGTACCTGGTGGTGCCCTATATTATGAGGCTTGTACTTGTCTGTTCTCATATGCATTATCTTCTGGTGGCCGTGGAGCAGCGCAGAGGTGACAGTTCCATCTCCAAAGCAGAAAGTGTCACGAGTACTGTACTGTTAGTCAGTTCTGGTCCATCTGCCATCTCTGTGAGGATAGGGATGGAGACTGCGTGTTCTATTCTTATCAGTAAATCCCCACAATTTTTCTGCATGTTTTTGAGTCCTCATTTGCTTAAATAACATTACTGTCAGAGGGAATGAAATGCAAACCTATCGTGGAAGTGCAAACAAAAACGGCAACTATTCTTTTGTGCTCAGTGTGTTTTTTTAACAAGGTGCTTTTTCATCATGTTTTTATTTTTAGTTGTTTTGGAAGATGACTTCTTAAGGGCTGTGGCTGAAACAGTGAAACAAGTGAAATCCTTAGTTTTCAATTTGCACAATCGTGCCATTGTAAACTAAATGACAAAATGGTGACAATATAATTGTACATTATTAGCATTTCTATTGTCCCTTTTGTGTCCAATCACCGGGTTTGTCAAACAGATTTGTTTTTCCTTTGTCCTGATGAATTTAGGCACTTAGAATCACTGTCTAATCTAATCCATCAAGTTGACGGACTTGAATGGCAGCCAGTGTCCCTCACAATCACATTCCTTGTCTTGCTTTTGCTGCCCCTGCTGCCAACAGCAGCAGGACTTGTCTGGAACGCCTGGCAGAGCCCCAGCCTGAAGTGACTGTGTGGTGTGAAAGCACTGCGGTCGAAGGTCAACAGCTCAGTGCCTTAGACTTTCTCCTAGGCTCATGTTTATGTTTCCAGGGGGCCTGATTTGAAAAGCTTCTGTTTCAGTTTAAAAAAAAGTGACAGATTTTCTACAAATAAATATTTTATCAATAATTTAACAGTAAAATGAAGGTTACAAACAGAACTGGGGAATGAGTTTCAGGAGCTGTAATGACACCATGACTAAAATAGCTGGAGGACAAGTGATCAAGAAGCTAAACCAAGCAGTTGCTGGCTGGAAATCAGTTTTATGTTTGAGAGGAACATATGTCTATGAGCCACACAAAAATCCAAAAACTGTAAATGAACCTTAGCTGAGAAAAACCAAATAGTTTGTGCTGTGTGTCCTGTGTTTTTCTGACATTTTCCTGGTGCATAGATCAGGGTGAAAAAACAAGTCTGCAAATAAGAACTTGGATGAAAAAATGTCCTCTTTTTAAAACAAACAAAAGGGAGTCAGCAAACACATCGGCACAGCAAACTGATGAAGGGGTTGTGCTCACTTGGACAAGTCAAAGAGCTGCAACAGTTGGATAGATTGACTCAAATGAGGCATCTATTGTGGTATGCGCACTCTAAGTGCGTGCCTGGTTTAGTGGAATGTGACACACACAATAACTGCGGATGCCCTGATGATTTACAGTAGCAGCTGAGCAATGCGTTCTTCTGAACTGGAAAAATACAGCGGTTTAAATCCAGTCCACGGAGCAAGTTGGGAAAAACAAAGATCACAATTTGATGAGCTCCTCATAAGTTCCCTGCCGTCTCTGGGAAAAAAATCAATAAAGTGGGTTGAACACTGACTCAAAATGACATTAAAGAGAGAGGGGCTTCCACAATTGTTTTGGTTTAATTTCAAATGGGCAGCTCATCAGAACCAGCCTTACTGTGGTCACAGAGGCTCAGTCTTCTAAATTCTTCCCTGAGCATTGCACCTAAGATATACCACATCCTAGAGAAGAGACCACCCACCTCAACAACAGGGAAGTGTTTGAATGCATCTCATTTGTGCTTGAATGTATCCCACACCTTATCTTCAGCATATGTTAAGTAGCTGGAACGCTGACACAGCAGGTAGTGTGGGTCTCACACAGCACCCAAACTCTGTGACGGAGTATAGGTCTATGTGGAGCTTGCATGTTATTCTGTTATGTTTGTGGGTTTCTTTCAGGCGCTCTGGCTTCCAAACACACGTGAATTAGTGACTCTAAAATTCTACTGGCATATTTAAGTGTGTAATTTCTTTGGAACGGACTGGCATCTCATCCATTGTGTTCTCTGCCTTGTTCCCTGTATATCCTGCATAGGCTCCGAAGTACTGAGCATTGGAGAAGTTGTTATCAACAGCGAGTAGGTTGTTAAGTATTGACTTGAAAATATGTTTGCGTACTAATGGTTGGTGTGTTCTGTTGTTTCTGAAAAAAATGCAGCCAAGTGAGCTTATTAACTGCACCATTACATTTACATCTTGCCACTTCTTACAATAAAGGAATCCCAGTTTGAACAACTTCAGCCTTTTTTCCAGGCTTGTCAAGCTCCTCAGGCCAGCACAGCTAAGAATGTTTACTGGGAGGTCAGTCAGAATATGAGCTCTTAAAAGGCACTAATAATTTTACTTTGATGTTATATCTTGTAAATGATTGACCACAAGTTCGACGTGTCAAAAGATGTTACACTAGAGAAGAAAGAACTCTGCTCCAGAATGTAAATAAGTTGACAATGGTCTCACCATGGAACCAGTTGTTGTGGAACTAACTCGATCCCTTGTTGCTCCAGCTTATGTAACAGCCTCAGGCAATTGGATGGTGTGATTATGAGGCTGTGGTGATTCAGTGCAAGGTGTTTTCCTGGCTCTGGATGCACAAGTATGCCAGGTGCTGATGTAATAGTTTGGAAGAGTCCCAGGCTCCAAGGGATGGAGCAGAGATCTGTCAGAGCCATCTGGGAAGCCATGCTTCTAAGTAAGCAACTGGCTATTAGTGCATATACTGTACTTGATATTCGTACCCATGCATGTGACCATTTGCATGGAAGGGCAGAAGTGTCTAAATGACTAAGGGACTATACAGGGCCAAAAAGCGATGGGTTAAAACCTTAGGATGGGACCCTTCTTTTGTACCCAAAAGTATTTAACCTGAACATCTTCAGTATTTCTGAACCCGGAATACACCTTACCTTGGCTTCGTGCAGGTGGGTCTCTGCCCTAATCTGGTTATTTACTTAGTCATTGTGCATTATCTTTCATATACAGATATTTTGTTCTCACAGTTTTAATAATTAACACAGCTGTCTGTCATTGTAAGCAATTCAGGTAAAATATTTTCAGGAAGGACAGCAGCGCTTCTCAAGGGAACTGCTAGGGAGCTCAAAGTATTGTAATTTCTCAATGTTCAAATTGGTGCAGTAGGACTGTCAAAAACTGAAGTAGGGTTGATCCTCAAGAACTGCCCAAAGCACTTTGGTTACCAAAAAGCAGCAGAACTGGCACAGCCCCCGAGGAAGGTTTCCTGAGTTCAGTTAAAAAGAGGAAAGCACAAACAGCAGCCTGACATCAGGATTAGAACTTGCGAATCCAGGAAAAGCACCACAGGGTGAGGGATGAGTCTGGTGACCTTCTATGCCTGGCTTCAAATCATCAGATGAGATTTAGTGAATATTGCATTCTAGAAGATGTGGAGGTCCATACAAATTATAGGAGTTACAGGTTTAAATTGCATAAGCAACTGTCTCACAAGACCCAGCAGACTTGTTGATAAATAAATTAAACAAACTGACAACTGGGCCTGGCAGACTTATGGAACCAAAAGTGTTCCCTAATAAATGAACACAGACAGACAAAGACTTGGGTCTTCCACATTTTTATTACATTTTGTTCTTTAACCCGTACGCAGTCTACAAACTTAAATGGTCACTGTGTCGAATAAGTGTATTATACTGTTGGTGTCTCCCTCATATAGCTACAATAGAACTTTCAAGGTTTTCCCCTAAGACGGCACAATCTTTTGAAAATGAGACATATTTCACAATTACATTCACGAAGTTTAAGCAGCACGGGGCAGCTTACATCTTATAACCATCCGCTGATTTCAACAGCACTTCAGCCCTCACAAGGCCCCCTGTCTACACCATCATCTGCTTAGGAACTACTGCCATGGCAACGGCACAGTCTGAACTCTTGCCAGACATGCAGCCGGGAGGCGAGAAAGAATCCATCGCTGCCCAATGAGCCTGTGGCTGGAAATGGCTCTGTTAGTCACTGCCAAAAACTACAGGTTATCACTGACCTCGCTTATGCTGCAGGGATTCACATCAGGAAGGCGTTCACTGGGGGTTTAACTAACAGGAAATGACAAAATAAGTAAAAAAAAAAAAACCGAAGGACTGCACAAATACGGTAGTATGTTTTCAAAGCAGACAGACGGACCAATTGTATGCTAGCCACATGTGGAATGCAGTTCAGGTGGCGGATTCCAGTTCCCCAAGTCTAAATCTTGCCACAGTGCTGGTGTTTGATCTTGAGCCGATGTATTGCAGCTATTGCAAATGGAGGTGAAAAATGTTGAGTAAAACATCAGGACTCGCAGCGAACACAGTATGAACACAGGCTGAATCAAGTATAAGAGCATAGGCCTGCATAGCATAAATTTACTGTGAACTGTTCTTGAATTATCATAACTATTGTTCCATCACTTCAAATGGTAAAGAGCAGAAAGAAAATCTCTGCTGAGCAACTTAATGTGATTAATTCTCATGCATTATGCATGACTTCCAAACCTTGCAGGATTTATGAGGTCTCAACCCCCACCAGAGACCAGAGCAATTCTCCTACTGGAGCTATAGAGACCATGCTCATGTCTCAATACGTCTGACAGTGCACCAGTCAAACTGTTATACCCTCCATTTGTGATATATGTCAGTCATGTGATGACTCTACCCTGCCCCACTTCCTGAGTAACAGCGATAAGTCCCATCATAAAAACAGTTCCTGGACGGTCACGATTAGTATATAAATTCAAAGAGATCATCACCTCAGTAGCAGCTATCGGTTACATGTTTCACGCTATCAAATAGTCTTCCTAGGGAACAGTGGATAGTTTAAGAATACCATCTATGACCATGGTTATATATTAAAAAATATGACATGAAAAATGTTAGAAAAAGACGAGGACAGTGGTGACCTATGACTTAAAGCATGCTAGCTCAAGCAGTGCTGAGAACACAAGGGACAATGGGACATACATTCAGAAAGACAGTATCTGCTATGATCCACTTCCTACGTGTCAGTAAGTTATTCAGTCTATTGTTGTTGATTTGTAGGCTACAATAAATATGGAGAACCTAAAGTGGCCTGGTCTATTCTGTGTTGACAATGTGTCTGCTGACATTTATTGCCTAATAAATAATTTTGTTGCACATGCAGTGAAAAGAATCATATGCCCTCAGGGATTCTAACTTAAACGTGAAATGCAGTGTGCAGATAAAAAAAGAATGAGTACGGTCTGCAAACTGATGAATTTGCACAGTAGTACCTGAACGACCAACGAGTGTCAAATCGGTGATAAGTGATACGTCATTCTTTTACTCAGAGTTAATGTTGCTGCGTTCGGCACCACTGGTTTTATTGACAGTTGCATTTCCTCCCTGGATTAGAATAGACATCTGATGATTTGATCCCAAAAAGGGAGATGGTTTTTGGGCCACCCCACTGGTTCACAGAAATGTTTTCTAGCTCCAGGTGTGGGAATGATGTGTGAAATGTGGGTGAGTTATAACTGTCTATCATGAGATACCTATGATGGTTCCCTTTCATCCTGATACTGGCTGTATGTTCTATTGTGCACTTATGTGTAACGTTTTTACTACTGATTGTGTGTTTGGTTTGGATTAACTAGCTATTTTTCTAGTGTGACATTTTACAGTTTTAGATTAAAGAGTTGAAAATCCTAATCCCAAATTTGATCTTTTGGTCACTGATCTGGCAGAAGAAAGTCATGCTGCCACTGAGATAAACACAAAGCTACAGTACAGTATACTGACAACGGCCTGCAATGAATTTGAGTCAGAGTTATAATAATGACGCTGTAGTGCAGAATTTTATAGAAGGCAGACAATAAGTCTGATACTTTATTATGGAATAAATCCCTCTCTTAGATTCCAGCAGCAGGGGTCCTAATATTTACAGTATAATATTAAATATTTAACATTCTTTTACCGTTTCCAGCCCTTGTATTCGTTGCTGCAGCAGGGAAGAGACCTTTCTTTGTGCATCGTTCCCATCAGTCTGAGACATGATGGATTAGTTTGGGAGGATAATGTGAAACAGAACAAGGTCCATGAAAGGACATAGGCGTGTTGTTATTACAATTTGCTCGGCAGCCGTTCAAAAATTGCTCAGCTTTTTAAAATTTTTTTCTTTACTTTTGTCTTTCTTAATGTTAATTGTTTTTTATGAAACGTATACTTATTTCTGCTCAACTGCTCATTCTCTAATTCCATGCTGGCTCCTCCTGTGTCCTCAAAGGCAGGAAGAAAAAGGAAAATCGTGCCGTGTCAGGTAATGGCGTCAATGCCGGACTGCGTAATTTGATGTGGAATAAGGAGTACAGCGGCATTCAGCCAAGGAAAACATTCACTTCTGGGGTTGTCTGAGGGGTCAGTAGTGCTGCTAACAGTACAATGGTCACCAGGGAACAACAGCTTCTTCATGGAGGCATATGGCTCTGAAAATGTTATGAAATGGGATACCAGGGCACAGTACAAGATGGTGATGGCATGACACCGATTGCGGAAGGGAGATCCGGGACTGCTGCAGCACTGACAATGTGGTGCGGATCAGTTTCACTTGAGCAGTATGAAGAGCTCAAAAAAAGTTCCGGAAGACACTGTACTCCACCGTGTCACCTTGACCCAACATTTACACAATGCACTTACTGCTTCTTGTGTTTCGGTAGGCAGAGTGACACCAACAGAGCGTGATTCTCAGAATCACAGATCTCTGCTGTCTTCTAACTCTTATTAAAGTAAGCTGCTGTGCATATGTAATGTTATATAACATCAGCCTCTTAAGATGTGAGACAGCTACGTTCTCTATCAGGTCGATATAGAAAAAAAAAAGTATTTTCAGCTTTTTGTTTGTATATTCAAAGTGCCTTGCTGGATGCGAGTATTTCTAACAACCTTTTGCAGGTAATTATGAGAGTGGATTAACTAGGATTCATGGCCTGTGGGGGGCTTCCACACACAGCTTCCACACACTGTCCATTAATCTGGATGGGAGACAAGGGAGGGAAAAAGGATTTCTTGTGTAAACACAATTAGGAACTAACAACAGTGTGGTCTCTGGTTCAGTCTGGGAGTGTGGCCAAATCAGTCTTTTGAGGCAGTTTAGAAGAATAAAAAACTGACTTGAGACAAAAAGTATGACCTGCTTGTGCTGGTATGCCTCCAGTACTTTACCTGATTTGCCCCAATAAGCTCTTGTTTGAGTGAAAGGATAAGTTTGCAACCTAGAGAAGAAAACAACCAGGTATCTGATTTTCTGTGAAGGTCCTAGGTATAATAGTAAGGCTGTTCCTGGAACAAAACTTTAGATTGTAATTCTGTGACCTTGCCAGTTACGTTAAACTTTGACACTTCCTGCCTTCAAAGGATGGTTTGCGCGAAAACTACCAAGGCCACTACAACAACAAATAAATGCTCAGAAACATCATGTGGTCTGCCTTTCTTAGAATATTGCAATTCCCGTTCCTTTCCCTCATCATGCAAATGAGCACATATTTGCATTAGGCTACATTATGCTTGTTTAACAGATGCTTCTTGTCCAAAGTAATGAACATGGCAAAATAGGACTAAGGCACACAAGCAAAATAATTTTTTTCAGTTCAACTAGTCACCCTGTGACAGGAACTGTACTTGCAATTAACAGTTTGCAAGTTCAGGTCCCAGGAAGAGTTTTGATTTTGTCTGTTTGGCAAAAGGAAAGAAGGAAGCTGAATAGGGTCAGCAAAATAAGTTAGCATATTGACAGATGTGATGTGGTAAAAGATAATTAAAACCACCCACTTTTATAAAATTGCTATTTATATCTAGGTGACACTGAGAATATTCCATCAAATTTTTCTTCTGAAATAATACTTTTTTCTTAAAAATACGTACTTTTTGTGTACTACAATGGAAATGCAAAGAAACAAATTTGGAGATACAAGTTAAGTCATCCCTTTTCGTGAAATGGAAGAAGTTGGATGTGAAAGCTTTAGGAGAACCTCCATCAGTTAATTTCGGACGTGTCTCCTAATCACCCAATAGAGAAGAACTTACCAAACAGGAAAGCATTTAGAAGTGAGACTCCTACATAAGGACAATGTCAGCATGAAGTCATGTATTGCCACAGTCTTTGTTTCTTCATGGCAGACTAACTAGTTTAAACGCTTCTTGTGTGGAAGTGCAGCAACTGTAAGGATCTTACACATATCATATTAAATTCTTCCCTGTCTGCTTCTTTGAATGTCACTCGTACGACTAGGCCATCCGATAAAGAAGCAATTCTTGGGACTAGATGAAAGTGGTCCACAGTGTAGTGGATCTTATAGGAGGTTACTAAGGATGCAAAAATGCAAGTTTTCGTTTGACTGACAGCCTGATGTATCTATGGCGTGGCTTAGCTTCTAAGTTTGATTGCATATGAAGGGTCTCTGCCTCAGCTGGGGGTTGGGACATTAATCCACAGAACAAAAGCCCTGAGCTAGAGTGGTGATGGATGGGAAGACCCTTTAAATGACAAAACCTATTTTTCAGCATCACATATGGGAGAAGAGATGACGATGGGTTATCCGTAAAAGCACAGAATGGGTAAATGAAGCAGGATATATGCCAAATCAGATGACAAAATTCCTGTTCTGACTCATGGTTCCATTGTACTTTATTTTGGTTTGCTGTTTCCAGTACCTAATTTTCTACCCTATATTATTCATCACAGATCCTGTCATGTCTTTTCTGTTTATGTGAGACAACATTAAAGTGCAACGGGATGTATATGCTGTAAACAGGCTAACTGTGCACAATTTACCTGACAAAACTTAGGTTCATAATTGTTATGCATGAAGATAAAAGACCACAATTTATTTGAAAATGAAAACTGAACTAAACTACCTCAAAAAATTCTCTTTCAGCCGTACAAAATGACCCTGGAATTCTCCACCGGGTCTGTCTTTCAGGTCATTAGCTCATCAGAGGGAAATTGCACAGAGTCGACCCAGGAGAACACGACGGGAAAAAGCCGCAACCGCGTACCGAAAGGTCAAGCTCTTCAGTCACACTGTAGCAGACGTAATATCCCCAGACAACCCTTTCTTCAGTGTTGCCGTACTTCACTCCATCAGTCGTTCAGAACTACACAACTATGAATCTGCTACTGTGTATTTAGGGTACCAGTTAGATATATAGGCTGAAGGATAGCGCAGGTGACGTGTGACCATTCGGTCCGAAGGCCCACGAGAATGCAAATTAGGACTGATGAATAATTAATTACAAACATGCTATCATAAGTGGCACATTCTATCATTAGTCTTGGAAAACGGCATAAAGAAAATATATCCGTTTTTATACATGGGGGGGATTATCCAGTTGTATAAGCGGTAAAAATTTACATCAATTTTGATAAATGAGTAAATAAAGGTAAGGTGTAACAGTTATGTGTCATGAGCAACGGATATGTCTGTCAAAATGTCCTTGATCTGGAAACCAATCAAGGTGTCTTTCAAAGGAAAGCTTGAATATTTGCCTCTCAGGAAACCTCCTATAAGATCCTCTACATTTTGGACCACTTTCACCCCAAGGCTATGAACCCTAAAGCTTTTCCTCTTACTTCTCATTGTAAAGTACAGATGTCACATTTGTATAAGCAGCAAGGCATGCAACATACCAGCTCCTTAGAGATAAGAGAGAATACAGCCAGAGAAGAATTAGACTGATTCTTAGGCACAGACAGGCCTAAGGCAGTGGCACGCACAGCACACAGACAGGCCTATTTGCAAATGTTTTGCATCAATTGGGATGTCATCATCAGCACAGAGAAAGCAGTGCAAACTGTGGGTTTATATAGTTCCCAGCAGGTGGGTGGTCGTGACTGGCTGTTTGGTTTGGCTCTGACCTTGACCATTGATCCACCTTCCTGGATATTTTGAACTTGTCCACTTCAGCTGCATTCTCCATCTATCCTCTATTGATCATAGCTGCAGTGCATAACAGCCTGACTCATCAAAACCTAACATCAGTTCATGGGACAGGTTACCATCCCCCATTAACACACCCCGCTCTCTACCTTTACAACACACCCACCCATCCATGTGTCACACTTAGAATACTGAGAGAGGACAAAGTGGGAACATACACTGGCAGCTTTCATACAAAATAATCAGTTGCAGAAAAGAGAAACTTATACCCCTGTACTTCATTGTGTGACTCCTGTGTTCCCAAGTACTTTTTGACTAAAAACATGGTGAAACAGAAAAGAATAGTTCTGATGACTGTCAGTCAAATGGCCAATGATAATAGAAAAACAGAGGAGCAGATAACATAAAGAATGGGAGCTGCACTGATACTTGCATTCATCAACTCAAAGAAATATATTTAAATTCATTATTTCAAACAAATACAGAAAAAGTAAAAGTTCAAATGGCCATTTAAATTCTAGAAAGTAACATCCCTGACAGCTGACATGTACCAGTGTGTTTTAAATCATATTAACACATTTGCTAGCTTGGGAAGCTACCTTATTTGTTACAGACTACTGACGTGAAAACAAGGCCAGCTTTACTAGTGGAATTGGCACCAAGGAAAAAAAATGGAAGAAGGGCCACTGTTGAGCAGGCTGTGAAAAGGGAGCAGAGCTTCTCCTGGGAAGGGGCTGAGTTTTCACATAGTGGAGCCAGCAGATAGCATCAGTATGGAAAAAGTAACCTGATGAGTATTACTAGCATAAAATTTTACATGAAACAAGGGGGGGGGGGTGCATGAGTATGAAGACTTTGCTGAATACATTGCTGACAGAAAATGTTTCATCAGCCCAGAGGACCTCCGTGCTTATCACATGAGCTTGTTGATTCAACCAACTGTTTTCTTCACAGAAACAGGAAAGGAAGAATAGTTTTCTGCTCTTTTGTTGAATTTCATGTCCACAACAACAAATTCCACACAAAATGTTGCTTAAAGTCAGAAGGAGTGACCTAAACACAACAAAACATTTATTGGAAGATCCATTTATTACTGTCCAGGACAACTTTCAACAATGCTGGAGATAACAGACCTTGCTGTTTTTCTGTGTCATAATTGCCAGAACCTGCAGGAGAAGTCAGACAAGTTCATCAGAGCGTAGAAGAAATGCTGTAGGGGCGCAGGAGAGTGAGGGGCAGTTCATCTAGCGTTACTCACCTTCCTATACTTTATCTGTAGTGGTACCGTAAACTTTGAAACAGCACACCATTAGGCATTACAATGTCACGGCTTTCCACAGAGCAAACGTGTATTTCCTGCAAGTCCAACGAATGTCAGGTCCAGCAGGACCCAGCAACCAGGCAAATAACAGAACACGAGCGCCAGGGTTTATTTCATTTTTGCATGAATTTGCATTGAGTACCCACAGTGCTCGCTGAGCCCTGCACAGCTCTAGCCTGGGGCCAGCAGTGGTATGGAAACCTATGCACCCCGGAGAGCAAGCAGCTGTTGAAAGCAGAGGTGAGTTCATTGCACATTCACCAGAGGGGAACTATGGGTAATTATACTCAGTCTGAAGTGCTGAGTTTCTTTTCTAATCCTTTTTTCTTATTTGCTTGACGTCCCCTTTAGTATACAGAAAAATCATTGCTGCATTAGATGAATCCGCATATACTTGTAATAAACAGATCTTCATTGCCACGAATCTTTAGCTCTGCAGTTTGTCTTGGGAATGGCTTGCAGGGCATAAAGATAGAGGGACAGCAACCTTGCCCTATTGATCTGTTTGCACAGTCAACTGTGGAACAATTCAGCAAAAATCTGCAGCGGCGTAACATGGTCATATCACTACCAATGCTTAGCCAAGCAGCTGGGCTGGAGTTTTGTTAAGCCAGCATTTTCTGAGGTCAGTCACAACCTCACCAAAGGCAAAGACATATACATCCCCCTACCATTGCCACTAGTTCCCTCTCCAACAGCCAGCACTACACCTGCCAAGTGATTCAGGGTCTGCAGCTCTAGACTTCTTTTCTCTTAGCAGGCTTGTCATCACACACAGCTGCTTTCCTGCTGAATCAGGTGTTCATCCGGCAGCCATCACTGACAAACGGCAGCTAGACGTTCTAAAAATCTGTGTTTAAGCATTCTGTGTTTCTTTCTGCTGTGATTTTATGAATTCCATATTGTTAAGCAATCAAATAATACTCTAACTAAAAATTGAAAATAAAAAAAGCGTTTGAATACTAATGGGTTTGGGCATTATAAATTAGGCACCCGCTGACAAACAGGCCGAGATTTTAAAGTAAGACAGCAGCATGAGCTTGACCAGCCAAACACTACTCTTTGTGCTGAACCCCTAATCTCTTGGAAACCCCAATTTAAGACTACTCCTCATCTGAGCTGTTCTTCGTTTTATGCTGCTTTCTATTTAAAACCATGCTTCATTTCCTGTCTTATTTTCGCTCTCCCTTATCATTCATACCTTGCCTAACACTATACACTACATCTTTATTTGTTTCTGCTTTTCTTTACTTTGTAGAAGTAAACCAGAAGCCAAGTTTTATCTGCTCCGATCTAAGATTGTTTCTAAAATCCTTTTGTTCACCAATCCCAGTTTATTTCCTGTTCTTTCGCATCATGTGAGGTTCCACTCCACCAAACTACCAAAGCCTCACAGTAGGCTTCATTCTGAAATGTCACACAGACATGCTAAAGAATTCAGGGTGAACTCATGAATAAGTGAAGGTACTAGTGTATCAGCTGCCCTCATACAAATACCCAGTGCTCAGGGTGACTATGGCTCTAGGCTGCACACATACCACGCTACCAATTTCACATATTACAGTTCATTTTCTTAAGGTATTCTGGGATGCTTTTGTTGGAACACCCAGAACTATAGAGTAGAGGTTTATCAGAATTAGAACTGGAGTCCAGTTTCTCTCTAACATCTAAGACTTCAGTTGAGTAAGTCTGTATTAGCATTGTTTAAAAAGGACTTTTTTTCTGCCACGTATATTATTGAATGTCAAACAAGGTTACAGTAGGAACAGTGTCACAATGAATGTCATTAAACGATAAGTAAAGCTGAAGGCACTGAAGTTTCACATACTGTTACCATTCAAACACGGAGCTTTCTAGGGATGCAACATGTGGGAAGGCCAGGGTGTCGGAGCCATTCTTTATCAATGTAGCTTCGAGCCAGAGGGCCATGGGTTTGTACGAAAAAATATCATGTGCTCCTGTATTGAGATTCTGAAAGGAGATAATTTTATCCACTGCTGAAAAGTGGTTTATCTCCTCTGCAGTGGTTGTAAACAGGAAGTGAGCAATGCTTTTATGCCTCATGATGGGATGCTTCAGGTGGCGGTTGAGATATGTTACAGCAAAAGTGGAACACAGTAGTAAGTATACTCCACACCAAAAAATGTACTCCATTTTCTAGTGCTCCTAACCCTAACTAATTTATATTCTATTTCATTACTATACATATTCATGCATTACTTCTGCTGAAATCCTAGTTTTTTCTGACAATAAATTCAAAATCCATTTTAACTTTCTTGAAAACAAGTTAGAAATATCTTGAGTATAGAAAGAATTTATCCCAGCAGGTGTTAAATACAATTCAGCTGACAGGGTCAATATCTTTTCAACAGTGCTCTTCACACTAAATACGATTTTCTGCCCCTTACAATTTAAACATTTGTTTAAGCCATTAAACCTTTAGGCCAAGGCTACAGCTTAGACTTTCATGCCTCAGCTGCAGAAGAAGATGAGCTGTTGGGCACAGCAGCCCAGGCTCAAGTGTAAATGGCAAAGACTTACCCCCCCCGTGTTCGATCTCATGAAGCCGTGGCTCATGAAACCAGGGCTGAGGAACCTGCTGAAAAAAGAATGTATGTTCCTTTGGAGCAGGGGTAGAGGTGAAGGAAGTAGGTGCAGGCTGGGTTTTTCTGGGTAGATCTTCAGCTGACAGATGTTAACTGAACATCAGCCTAGCAGTGGTATGGGCCCTGTGAAACTTTTGCATCATTCTCTGATGCATGTCCTGAATCTACTTTCTGATGTGCTTTTAAGAGAATTTGGACTGGGGTTCTTTTGTATTGCTACATATGCACAATGTACTCTATTTTTACATTTCATTTACATTTCATAGTGTACTGAAAGCTTTACATAACATTTTTTAAAGAAGTCAATGTATTTACAGCATAGAATACTTTCAATACACCTCAACGCAATCTTACCACACGGACAGTGAAAAAACCTGATGACTCATAGTCAGAATCGGACCGTAGCCAGCAGTCGTTCAGTAAGGTATTTATAGAAAACCTTAAATTGTTTCAGTGTATATGAAGTTGTATAACTGGGTAAAAGCCAACTTAGGACCACCTGGGAGGTACAGCTCGCTAATGCTGTTGCATGTATGTGGTCTCACTCGCCATTGTGAGTGTTCACATATTATTGAAGCAACATAGTACTACCCAGGGCTACATTTTAACAGTACTACATACTACAGTTTTATATTCTAACCCATGTTACATTTTACCCACTGCTTCATTGTACAGTTTTACTCTGGGTTAATCTGGCCTGGAAGCATAACAAATTGTAGAAACTCTTTGAGCCCAGTCTCATTCTTCTCTTTCTTCTTTGACTGGGGTGGTCTAGCATGCTATGTAGATCCCTCACTGCATCAGTGTAACACTGAGAAGAAGTTTAGTTTCAGCAGAAAAACCAGGTTCTTGTTGAAAGACACTTCATCTTAATATTGAACTGAGAGTGAGAAGAAAATGCACTGTTATTGCAATAGATCCTAACTTTCACCAGTAAGCAAGAGGTGTAAATAAAACCTGACAAAAAAATACTTACATGTAGTTGAAGTACAAACATTTAGTCAGGTGGAATGTGATTTCTCTGGGCTCAGGGGGCAGCACTGAAAACTAACATAAATCACTTTGTGGAGAAAGTAATAGGGTTTCTTGAAGATATATCTCTGTCTAAAGAGAGTGTAAATGAAGATGCCTAAATAGCACATAAAGTAAATTTGAACAAGTGCCACATGACATACACCGCATGGCCAAAAGTATGTGGACATCCCTTTAATTAATGTGTTTGGCTATTTCAGTGACACCCATTACTAACAGGTGCATAAAATGAAGCATATAGTCATGCAAACATTTGCAGTAGAAAGGGTCACTCTACACAGCTGTGTAACTTGCAGTGTGACACTGTCATAGGCTGCCACCTTTCCAATAAATCAGTTTTTCAAATTTTTGCCCTGCTAGACCTGCCCTGGTCAACTGTTCGTTCTGTTATTGTGAAAGAGAAACACTGAGGAGCAACAGCAGCTCAACTATGAAGTGGTAGATCACACAAGCTCACAGAAAGGGACAGCTGAGTACTGAAGTGTACCGTGCTTAAAAATCACGTGTCCTCAGTGGCAGCACTACTGAGTGCTAAACTGCCTCTGAAAGCAACATCATCACAAGAACTGTTCAATGTGAGCTTCATGAACTGGGCTTCTAAGACCAAGCAGCTGCACACAAGCCTAAGCTCACCAGATGCAATGCCGAACATCAGCTGGAGTGGTGTAAAGCTCTCTGCCATTGGACACTAGAGCAGTGAAAACATGTTCTCTGGAGTGATGAACCACGTTTCTCCATCCGGCAGTCTGATGGACAAATCTGGGTTTGGTGGATGCCAGGAGAACATTACCTGCCTGCATGCCACCTGTAACGTTTGGTGGTGGAGGAATAATGATCAGCGGCTGTTTTTCATGGTTTGGGCCCCTTAATTCCATTGAAGGGAAATCTTAATGCTCCAGCATTCAATGACAATCTAGAGAATTGTGTGCTTCTAACTTTTTGGCAACAGCTTGGTGAGGACCCTTTTCTGTTTCAGCATGACAATACGCCTATGCACAAAGTGAGGTCCACATCCGTACCCGACCTCACTGACACTCTTTCTTGCGTCTGAGTGGGAACAGATCTCTGCAGCCATATTCTCTCTCTCTCTCTCTCTCTCTCTATATATATATATATATAGAGAGAGAGAGAGAGAGAGAGAGAGAGAGAGAGTGCAAAGCCTTCCCAGATCAGTGAAGACTGTTATAGCAGCAAAGGGGGGCCTAACTCCATATTAATGTCCGTGGTTTTGAAACTAAATATTCAGCAAGCGCATATGGGTGTGGTGTTTGTGTGTCCACATAATTTTGGCTATGTAGTGTATAGTAGCATAAGTTTTCTATTTTCACAGTATTTATTTAGCAGATGTCATACTTTAACTGCTTATAAAATTAGGTATGAAATGAAGCAGATCAGCTTAGCCAATTTGCCATGCTATGGAAAACAGTAGTAAGGAAGGTTATGTAATAGGGGTTGGGCATATCCCTGCATTTGCATTTTATTTGTGATCTTGTATGTGTAATGCTGGCAACAGGAAGCAGACGAGTTCAGGTACAAGTTGTTGAATTGCTGTTTATTGTAGAGGGAAGTGCCAAGGTCGTGGTCACAGAACAGGCGAGGGTCAAAACCGGTAATCAGTGTAACACAGGTGGGGTAACAAACAGGGATGAGACAAACAGTTGTCACAAGAAAGACTAGCAATAGAAACGCTCGGTACGCTCAGACAAGTCATGGGCAATACTTCACACCAGTTTGTTGGGAAACACAGGTTTATATACTCCTAGGGGAAACAAGGAGTCAGCACCGGCTGAGCACCGCGGACAGCACGACGACCCCAAACAATGCCCCCAGAGGATAGGCTCTAGGTTCAAGTGGCGGAGTGGTCAGGGGTCTGGACGAGCGGGGTGGCGCTTCTGGGTTGCTCCGCCATTCTTGAGGTCAGGGTCTCACAAGTGCCACTGATGTTCTTTTTGGGACGTCCCCTAGGCCTGGGCCCTGGCTTTTCAGGGTGGGACTGGTGAAAATTTGCTACCAATCCTGGGTCTAGTATGTCCCAGGCTGGCACCCAACTCCTCTCCTCCAGACCGTAGCCCTCCCAGTCGACTAGGTACTGAAGGTGTCTTCAAGAATCTAGCAACCTGTTCACCACATATGCTGGAGCACCTTCTATCTCCACCGGGGGGGACGGCCGGATGGCTTCATCTAATGGTCCCGGGACTATTGGTTTGAGTAGGGAAACATGAAAGGTGTCAGACATATTGACGTTGACTGGTAAATCTAACTTATGTCACCTTGTTGATCTGCTTCACTATTTGATAGGGACCCAGGTATTTGGGTTGGAGTTTCCTGCAGCCTTCTGGGAATTTGATGTCCTTAGAGGACAGCCAGACTCGGTCTCCAGGGCAATAGATTGGGGCCTCTCAGCGGTGTTTGTTAGTGTGGTCCTTGTAACACTGGAGGGTCCTTTCAATATGTTGATGAGTCTTCTCCCAGACCTCCTCACTCCTTTTCAACCAGTCATCCACTGCAGGGATGTCTGTAGGACCTGCTGTCCATGGCACCAGGGGTGGTTGATAACCCAGAAAGCATTCAAAAGGGGTAAGCCCAGTGGAGGAGTTTACCAGAGAATTCTGGGCCATTTCTGCCCAAACCAGAAACTGACTCCAATCTGATGGGTTTTCATGGCAACATAATCTTAAAAACTTTCCTAATTCCTGGTTTACCCGCTCACACTGCCCATTGGACTGTGGATGGCAGCCAGAGGATAGGCTGAGGCGTACCCCTAAGTGCTCGAACAAGGCTTTCCATATCCTGGATGTAAACTGCAGACCTCGGTCTGAAACTATGTCCTCTGGTATCCCGAAGCACCTGAATACCTGGTTAAAAAATGCCTCAGCGGTCTGGAATGCGGTGGGCAAACTCTCAAACAGAATAAAACAGACAGCACGTGAAAACCTGTCAACAACAGTTAAAATACAGGTATGTAATTGGGATGGCGGAAGGTCCGTGACAAAATCTATGGCAATATGAGACCAGGGTCGGGAGGGGATGGGAAGGGGAACCAATTTCCCTGCAGGTAATGTTTTCGGGGTTTTGCACTGCGCGCATGTTGAGCACGAGGTGATAAACCAGTGTATGTCCTGCGCCATGTTCTCCCACCAGTTACCTACGTGACAGCAGCTGGTAGGTGCAGGACTCCCCGGGATGTCCGGAAACTAATGAGGCATGTGCCTACATAATGAGGCGATCTCTGGAAGATGGAGGGACGTACTGTTTTCCAACCAGGCACTGAGCTGGAGATGGAGTATCTCCGAGTTCTCCATCTACATCCTGATCTATTTTGCATTGTATGGATGCTATTTGACAGTCTGGGGGTAATATTCTGACTGGTTCATCTTTCGTAGACTCCTCCGACACTTCGTGTATCCGGAATAACGCATCTGCTTCGGTGTTACAAGACCCTGGTCTGTAGGTTATTCATGGCCAGCAACTAAGGGCACTAAGGCACTTGGCCAGCAAGTCACGATTTCCTATTCCATAGTTTTTTTCGGCCGAGGTAAGTTTATGGGAATAAAAAGTGACCAGGTGTAACTTTGGGGGATGACCTACTCACTGTGACAAGACTGCCCCTATGCTGACATCCGAGGCATCTACCTCAATGACAAAAGAGTTAGGGTGTACCGAAATGGGAGCTGTGGTGAAAGCCTGTTTAAGCTTATTAAACGCTTGCTCAGCCTGGGGATTCCATGATAGGTACCTGGACCAGGTATTTGTAATGTCCATTCGGAGTAATGAATGCCGTTTTCCGCTCATCTCCTTCCCGGATGTGAACTAGGTTGTAAGCACTTCTGAGGTCTAGCTTTGTGAAATACTCTAAGTTGTTCTAAGGCTGCCGGCACCAATAATAACGGGAAAGGGAATTTCCTTGTTATCGCGTTTATACCTTGATAATCGATGCACAGTCTGAGACCTCCGTCCTTCTTAACAAAAAAGAAACTTGAAGCGACAGGGGATGTGGACGGCCGAATAAATGCCTGATCTAAAGACTCTTGGATGTACTCTTCTATCGCCTTCAATTCAGCCTGGATCAGAGAATAGATCTTAGCTTTTGGAAGGGGAGCCCCTTCTACTAGCTCGATCGTGCAGTCATACGGGCGATGCAGAGGAAGTTTGGTCAAATTTTCTTTACTAAATACCTCCTTCAGGTCGGAATACTCGGGGGGAATTGTTATGGCTTCGGAGTCGGGACTTTCTACAGAAGTAGCACACACAGTGACCTGAGGGTGTCACATAGAGTTTTGGGCACAATAAGGGGACCAAGACACGATATCTAACGCAGACCAGAAAATATGTGGATCGTGTTTTTTGCAGCCACGTTAACCCTAATGCTACTAAATGACTGGCTTGGTTAACCACAAAAAAGGATATGGATTAAGAATGCAGTGTACTGGCGTCCATTTGCACTGGGAGGGTGGTCAATGTCATGAGGCCCTTACCAATGGGTCTTCCGTTGAGGGCGGTTAACCGATGTGGTACACGGAGGTCCCAGGTATGGAAGCCCAACTGCCGTGCCAGCTCCAAGTGCCTGAAGTTTCCTTCGGCTCCAGAATTGATTAGCGCTGTGACAGACACTGGCTCGGGACAGCAGAAGGTGACGGGGAGGGTGAACGACTTGGACGGCCTCCCCCGTGGGGTTAAATCAGTGGGCAAGCGTCTGGGGTGACCTCCATGTGGTGTGGTTTCGGATGCTGGAAGCCAGCGTGCATGGTGCATCCAGATTCCTTGCCATGCCAGTCATCCTGTGAATCAAGTCTCCATTCCTTGCGGGGTCGTTCGGCAGGTTCCCACTCCAACGTGCCTCCGGTCAGATGGGGAATCTCAAAGGGAGATGGTTCAGGAGCTTTAATGGACTTTGCTGAAGAGAAAATTCCTCAGTAATGCCCAGCTTCCCCAGGTGAGTGTTGGTTCGGGTCGGTCATAGCTTCTTTCAGGTTTTCCATCCCCTGCGTCAGCTGCATTTGTGAGCTCTTCAATCAGTCGTTCGTGTTGATTCAGTCTTTGTGTCATATCATGAGTGCAGGTGTGTGGGCGCTCCATACCTGCCGTCTGCTGAATGGCAAAGTATTCTATAATGCCGGCAACAGGAAGCAGATGAGTGCAGGTACAAGTTGTCGAATCGCTGTTTATTGTAGAGGGAAGTTCCAAGGTCGTGGTCACAGAACAGGCGAGGGTCAAAACCGGTAATCAGTGTAACACAGGTGGGGTAACAAACAGGGATGAGCTATAAATGGTGTTCAGATACAGGCAGGGGTCAGTCACAAGAAAGACTAGCAGTAGAAACACTCAGACAAGTCATGGGCAATACTTCACACCAGCTTGTTGGGAAATACAGGTTTATATACTCCTAGGGGAAACAAGGAGCGGGTGCCGGCATAGCAGGCGGAGCGGGGGGCGTGGCAGTATGTAAAAGCTTTCTTTAGTTGCATGAATTCTTTTTCCAGCAAAGCCCATTCTTGTTCTCTGTAGGCATAATTATGAAAATAAGTGAACTTGACTTTGTTTGTTTTATGCCTGTTTGTATTATATGGTCATGGGCATTTGGCCATAACAACCTGTATGCCTTGCCAGTTCACTGCAGTGGGTGGTTATAAATATTAGTGGTCAGTTCTTCCCAAACAGCAGCTTTATACACGCTGGGAATCATAGCAAGTGCTCCTGCAAGACACTTCAGCAGTGAATGCTCACCCCTGGCTCAGAGCCACTCTGTGATTGCCTGGTAGGGCCCTATTAGACAGGCATCCAACCGCAGGCCCCACGCAGGCAGCCTCCTGAGTCAGAGGGCTTGCCAGACATATATCCAGCTTAGGGACCCACCGAACAGCCATCCAGCTCCATGCACTGTCATGCCGCTGTCCCGTTGCTCAGAGTGCAGCAGTCACCCATGAAACATTTAGGTACCATCACACCTTTTAGTACATAATGGACAACTTTTTAATGGAATTTACTAAAACTCAGTGATGGAAGGTTAAACAGTTAGAGCTCTTTTTTGTAGTTTCAAGTTCTTTGACTCATTCCTTGGATGTTTCCAGTTTTATGACTCCAGAGCTACCTAATACAGATCAGTCCTTCCCATAGGTTTCAGTAGGCTGCACCAGCTATTTTCACAGTATGGTACCCACTGCAGACCCACTGCAATTCACACAGAAGCTGCAGGAAAATCCCACAGGTCCAGGTACACCCAGATACGGTAAAAAGTAGTTTAAGGACTACAAATAGGACACACTTACAACAAGTCCGAGAGTAAGGCAAACATAATCATCACTTAACTCCAAAATGAAGAAGACTTTTTTAACATTAAATAAAAGTTACAGTAAAGTTTTTTTTCCAAGATGCATTTTTGGCTACAAAATGTTCTGCTTTACACAAAAATAATGTTTCTAACTGCATCCCACTGAGATCTATATATTTGTCAGATGACCTCCATTTAAGGATTCAGCATTTGTTCTAAATTAATCAAACTCTTTTATGTGTCATCACCTTTTGTACAGCGTAATTGTCTTTTCCTGAAGCGTTTCTGATTCATTTCTAAACCGTTTCTAAAGTGTTCTGAGTAAAGCTTTATCTCGTGCCAGCCAGATTTTCATTTTTATCACAGCTCCCCCAACCCCCCGGTCTGTGCTGTTTCCTGGCAACACAGTTCCGGAGAGGAAATGCAACCGGCCTGAACGAAAAATAGTTGTAAGCAATCACACTTGAACCTTAACTGACAATCAAGTGTAACAGGGCTGACAAGGAGGCGCTGATCATAAAGTTAATGTTCTTAGCGACCAAGCTGACCATTAAAGCTTGATATATGGTACACCTTTAGAGTTTTTCACAATAGAGTCTTGGAGCATGGACTATCTGCTGAATGTGTATAGCACAACCAGTCGACCCAGTTTCCCAGTTTGAACAAGCTACTTATGGACACTGAGGTGGTCATTGCCTAGCACACCATCTGAAAACTGTATAACTGCAATATCTTCTCACAGCCTCTGTTTCTCCTTCCATTCAGGAATAAGGGTGTATGAAGTTTCACATCTGGTTTTCAAAGCTGCTTTAATCAGTTACACGTTTGAATCACGGCTAAAAGCCAGCGCAATGATAAAAGGGATAGATATCCACAATAAAACTATCCTTTGTCTGGCCCATTATGTTGCTTCAGCTTTCGCAAGCTAAAACTTCAACTGGTGGTTCAGAAATTTTAACTGTGCATGCAGAGAATTAGTGTTCTTATGTCTTGACAGAGGGCAGTATGATGACGCAGTAAGTAGTGCTGCAGCCCCAGGGCCGGTGGGGTGAGTTCGGATCCAGCCGTTTCTGTGCTCAGTTGCTTGAGTGGGTTTCCTTTGGGTGCTCCCATAGTCCACAGACATGCATTTTATGTTAACTGGTCACTCTAAAATGCCCATAGTTTGTGTGTGTTGGCACCCTGTGATGGACTAGCACCCCAAGATTCTGGGATTGGCTCCAGATCATCATGACCAGGGAAAAGCAGTTAATAGTGAAGGATGGATATCTTGTCAGAAGACAATAGGTGCATCTCAAAAATTTTGAAGAAATTAAGTGGTACACTTTTTCAGGCTATACTATAATGCTTTGTTTGGAGAATGGCTGTTTCGCACAAAGGAAATATTATACCATTGCACCCACTGAGCAGTTTATGTGAAAGTCAACTGTTGTGTAACTTTCACAGCTCACTGAATTATTCTCAATAAATAGATGACAAATTTGCATGAGATGCTTTTTTTCCAGTGAATTTTCTTAGCAAAAATCTTTCTTGAAGACAACTGGTGAAGCACCAATTTACATTGCTGGGTATGTACACAATGAATTCAGGCTAAGAAACTCTTTGGAGTTTTAACAAACATCTCTTGAGTTTTATAACTGTTATCCTTGACTATGTTTCGGGTTCCTCAGGCACTAGGCCCCCCACACTGCCAACGTGACCAACATGCTGTGCAGTCTGAACTCAACACAGAAGTGCATGACCCTAATAGTTCAACTACGCCTCATCTGCTGTGGCTCACTTAGCATACCGCTGTAAGAGCACATGGTACCTTAGCTGATGAATAGTCCCGGCAAGTCTGGCTCATCATTATTAATGAAACACCCCAGTAAGTGATGGATGACCTCAAATGGCAAGAGGCACCGAACAAGATGACGCCTTTGTAGAAGCAGCCACGTTTGTAGTAGTAACATCTTGCTCTCCATGTCAGTCATTTTTCGTCACTCCTACCAAGAGAATATGACAATAAATAGGTGCTTGTGCAGCACAACTGTAGCGGAAGACACAAATAAATGTTTACAGCTGGTAAGAAACTTCAGAGATGGGAGTCAGGTATGGCAGAAAGAATAAACATGATCTCTGTAACAACACACTGGAAAACTGAAATCAGACATTGGAACTTTTGTTTTTATATTTCTGAAAATCATTTTACATTTATATTTTTACATTTCTGAAATTCAGATTTAGTGGACCAAAGTTCCTCATCTCCCATTATAAATTTCATACAAACAGTTAATATATTGAGTTGCACTGAACTGAATATAAATTATTGTTTTACAAGTGGCATCTATAATTTCAGCTTTATATTTTAGAAACATTCTACAGAAAAAAATGGAACAGTGACAGCTGTCATAATGTATTTTAATAAAAGGAACTACTATGGATATCGATGTACATGATGAGAATTTAGCTTCTGCTACATTAGACAAAATTTACTAACAGTGAATGAAGACACTATAAAAGTGCAGAACTGAAAAACTGAACTTGGAAAAAACACAACTTCCCTCTTTTTTTGAGGTACAGATGGACTTCACCCCAATTCCTGTTTCATTTACACGTTGCTTTAACTCATAGAAGTGGCAGGGTGACGCACTGTAAGTGGTTTCTTGGCCAAAAAAGGTCTGCAAAAAATGCTGTAACACGGTTCACAGTCACGCTGCTTCAAATGTTGAGTCACACAACTGTCGGTTCGGGAAAGCACGCAGCTGTTGTCCAATTATAAAAATAACATCCTTGCCATCTAGCTCCTTACACTTAATCCTTTTATTGACCTGTGAAGCCCAGAAAGGGTATGCTGTGTTAAATATTACATCATGTCTTATTTATGTTTATTGCACCTTTCTGCTGACAGGGCTGCTCACCACGTGACTTGGCAGGCCCAGAGAAGGAAATTTAAATGTCCCTTAGCTGCTGAGGATCTGTCATTATTTTTTGTTTACACGAATGGCCCCCCATTCTGAATGAGAGAAACTGAGTTGAAAGCAAAGGTCAGTTATGATGCAGCAGCCATTCCTATGCTATATGCTCAACCTGTACCTGCCCTGAGAGGAACAGATTGTTAGTGGTTCTGTCTGTGACATGGCCAGTGGTTTCTCCTTCTCACTGTCCTCTTAATTCACACTGGCAAAAAGCCCGTGAGAGATACATGAGGGAGAATGAAAACAAACGGATCAGCTGTCTGTCAGAGGAAATAAAAACATCTTCAGGGAGAAGGATAGAAAAGAAATTCTTTTTACCAGGCAAAGGGATAAATAATGTATCTGTGAATGTACAGTGATCCTTGAATGTATCTTAATCCTCAGTGTACATGCCATGTTGACAAAAAAATCCCAATTCTTTTAAACAAGGCTAAAAATGCATAGATAAAGCTTTGGGGAGACAGCCCCAAATGCTCCTGTCACTGGTGGGACTCCCTTGCTTTTCACCATTCACTATATTATATATATATAGACAGAATTTAACACTTATATATATATTTACTATATATATAGAAAATGTTAAATTCTGTCTCTCAAATGGCTAAGAGAAGCAGGAATAGTGACATCACATACAGCACATAGTCATGTCACAAGCAGAGTATACACACGTCACGCTGATGGATTTTCTTGCTCCATACACATGCAGGCATGCAAGCACACGCTGGCACACACAACACGCATGGCACACATTAGTGATGTTAGGGTAATAAAGTCTGGCAATACACATTTTGTTTTTTTTCCTTTCCACCTTAATACAACCAGCACACATCACTCTCTGTGGCATCTGCCTGTTTGATAGCATTATATGTATAACAATCCCTCAGTATTCAAACACTCTGCATCAGAAATTTTGCGATAACAGCTTGAAAATAATAACTTATATATTGGCATTGGAATGGAAAGATTTACTGTAACAAATTTTTATCCAAAGTTCATTTATGATTAAAAAAATCAACTGCAAATAAAAATCAAAATTAAGAAAATTCAACAAATACCACACAGCGTATTGTAATAAAAATACTACGTGTATTATTATAAACAGTACGATAAAGACTCTTACGAATTTATCAGAAATAAGACACACACGTGTGGATGTTTTATCAACTGCTACCTCTACTTTGGCTTGGTGGGAAAGCATCTGCCCTGTCAATACGCTAATCACTTTTTATAAGTGTTTTGATAGTTTTATAGGCTTGGGGTGCAATATTTATTAATTTAGTCTCACATTTAAAATAAATGCAAATAAGCAGTCAGTATCTGCAATTTCGATGGACTACCTTGGGTCCTGTGAGAGCAGGCAAGGCAAATGAATAAGTACATTTTCCAATTTGACGTGGTGTTCTTTTGCTGTCATGGCATTGTAGACAGTCAGAAAAATGCATCTATGATGTAAGCATCATGGCACAAAGGGCACCTCTGCAGTGTCTGTCATTCGAGTGGAATCAGACAAACTGCATTTAGGTAGCAAATTAAATTGAGAGAGAACTGATTTGGATGGCTCGCAAGGTATAGTCGAAGCCGATTTAAATAGGAACCTAGGCTGAGAAAAGTTTACTTTAGACAGCAAGTTTAGCAGTCAATACCAATTTAGGTATCAAAGTAGATTGAAACGACTTTGTTTTAAATAGCAAGTTGGGTACAATTATGGCTAATTTATACTGTCCTGTGGCCCCTACACAGCAGACGGTAAGATGCCCCTCTCAGTCCAGGTAGTACTAATTTAGTTAGCACAGATTTAGACAAGGCACCTAGATCCAGTTAGTAGAGACTCTCGTTCCAAGCCTGATCCATGTTAGAGCAAATAGTGCTGACTTGGATTGTAAACTGAGATGTCTTGCAGTAAGGGAGTCTGCCTAATAAATGCAGCCCCATCCCCCAAAGCCTGGTGTTCTTTCCTAACTGATGACCCCAGAAAGGAATGTAAGGCCTTTGCCAGTGACTGAACAGAGCGTATACACTTCATCCAGGGAGGGGTAGTAAGGGATTGATGGGATGGAGCAGGGGCTCGATATCTCAGTGCACAGAGGAAGGCTGAAAAGGCTGCACGGCACACATGCGGCCATCCATAGCAGGCATCTCTGGGTTATTATTCACGAAGATTAGCTCATAAGGTAATCCACTGGTGATGGGGATGAACGAATGGCCCTCCGACTCTGCTCTGTTTTTCTTTTCTAAACACAACTACTTGAGTTTTTGTAAGACGGCTACATTTCAGTCAGTAATAAACTGTGGTCCCTGTCATTCGGCCACGACAGTTGATTACGTAGTTAACAAAAGTGTGGTCAATAAGACAGATGCCACTTTCCATGCAATCTAGTATGCACAAAAATATAATAATTTAGCTTGGTCACAGAAAGCTGTCTAGTCACTTTATGAAGCACCTAGGTAATGGCATCTGCTATGCAAAAGGAACAAAAATATTTTGGGAGAACTGAGGTAGGAACAGGACACCAAAGGATTTACAGTCAAAGCGAATCCAGAAGTTCTCAAAGTGAATGATGAAAGATGTCGGTCATGAGGACTGACAAAATGACTCCAGATTTGGCAAAGGGAACTGAAAGCGAACCACAATGGTGGCAGTGTGGTTTTTCACACCAAGATTAAAAGACAAAGAGGACATACACAGTGGATAAGACAACTTAGAGATACTGAAGCTCTAAAGCCACTCATAGACTACAGAAGCCATTTTACACTGAACTTACCAGGGTAATTTGTGCATTGCTTTCTATATTAACCACCTTGATACAGCGAGTGATAGGCCCAACTCCATTTACAAAATAGCATCTTCCTTCAAAAAAGGAAGCTCAGAAAAACAATAAGAAGCTGGATTTTTGTAAGAAATAACATGGTAATAAGTTAAATTTGCATGTTTGAGCCAGCTTTTAGATGTGTGAGAGAGCCAACAGAGGGGCGCATTTAGATGCTACTGTTAATTGTTCATTGAATGCTTATTAGAAGAGCCAAATCCGATTTGTCTAAAAAGACATCTAAGGCCCCTTTCCAAAAAGCTTTGAAGCATCCCCCAGCTCACAGGTGCTGCATTACATTATTTATTTGCGTTGTAGAAGCCTTTGTCCAAAGCAGCTGTTTATACTGCTGGATATTTACGGTAGCAGTCCAGCTGTTAGTTCACCTCCTGTTGATGCCTGTCACACTGTTCCAGTTAGTGCACAGTAGTCATATGTGGGAGGGGTGTATTTGTTTGTGCTTTCGCTGATATGTGTGCTCTCCTGCCTCAGACCTGGCACAGTGACCAAAAAGAGGCTCAGAGAGGGTCAGTGGGCTTTAGTTGAAGGGCAGAGAAACAAGGGATGCTGAACTAACACAGCAGGGTGCCCTCCCACCAACAAAGGGCACATAATTAAAAGTAGGAAAACTCATCTGTCACCTTTGGTGCATCACAAACAGAACGTGATGGTGGTAAATACAAAACATGATGGGGGAGTGGGGGTGGGACAAATATGAGACAGATGAAAGTGGCGCTGTTTAAAGATAGATAGCTGCTATCAAAGCCCATATTATTCCACTCAGATCTTGAGGTGTTGGTGTGGATGTTTGATCTGGAGAAGCAGAGCACACTTAACTAACAGCTTTAAAGGGGCCTCGGGGTCATTAAGAGAGGAAAACACTTTTACGTAGCAGCATGGGAGCATTATGATTTATTAAGTTACCTGACAGCCATGCTCTCATGCGCAGAGATGCTTTTATCTGGTGTGAACCTCACTGCAAATTACACTGCAGGTGCACATATCAGAGTGTGGTAAACAAACCATTAAACTGGAGGCAAACAACACCTCTCGGTGCACCTTAGTTGGAGAGCAGCAGCCCATTAAAGTTGCACAGAGCATGAGAAGCATGCAGGTGAGGGAAAATGGAAAGATCTGGATTTAAAAAAAGTGACACGGCTGCAAAATGTCCCTTCTGTACAACGGCCTTGTGTTCCCAAAATGAAAGTGTCGATTGGAGGGCGCCGGGGATTACTACTTGGGCAGTAAATGGAACTAAATGGAGTGACCCGTCTCAGTCCAAGCAAGTGGCAGGCATTTGCAAGAAAGCAATCAGCACGAAGACTGTTGTTCATACAGTTTGCTTCCTCTTGCCCCATCCTCAGTGCTACCACCCCCAACGACTCACCACTACGTAACAAAAGCAAACCTATAAAAAGCCACATCCTCTTAGCTTTGGTGTAGCTTTCTGGTGTCCTGGTGTGGTCGTGAGGATGAGGCTCCTCCATCACTAGTGTGTTTTAGAAATACTATCTTGTTAAAAACCCTGAAATGAAGGCACTTACCTCCTAGGCAGTTTTTTTAGCAATACCGTGCTTCAAGAATATTTCTGGCACCTTGAGGAATCAAGACTTCGGTGACCACGTAGAAAGCCCACCTCACAGTTTTCTTCTTTGCATCATTATCATCTAGCTTACCTTTTTGGTATCAGGGGTTGGTATCAGGGACTTGTCTCATAGCATTTGGTGTACTACATACTCAACAATGTTGATAAACTGTAAATGAAAAATAAGACACAACAACAGACATTATACAGTGAATAATGTATGAGAAACAGCCATTGTTACATTTTGGCTACTCTTAAAAACTTTTTTATCATTCAAAAGATAAGACAGTTAATCCTATCATATCCTTTGATTTCATCAGACAGCATAGTGACCTTCTATAAGCAACTGTGGGAATATCAGCTAGTATTGTAGGTAGATGAAGTAATAGATACACTGGTGTGGTTTAGACAGTCCTAAAATGTGTACTTCAGAGGAGGTGGAGACATGTTGTAAGAGTACTGTGAATTCCACACCTTAAGTTCTAGGCTTAATGTTTAATTTGGACTCTATGAAACATTTGGTGTCAGTGTGTCTGTTGGATGTCATTTAGAACACTTTACTGACTTTAACATTTTATTTGCATAGTGAAGAATAGCCTCTTGGTTTGTTGCACTTCAGTAGGCAAACCAGAAGGAATGTAAACACCTCTTTGTACTTATGAGTCACAGCCTTGGAATGCATCAGCCTTGGTACAATTAAAGATTCAGATAAGAAGTCTCCTACTTGTGATATCCCACTGAAGAAGGTGTACAGCTAAATTAAACAGATTTCATTCTGGACTAAAGGTCAGAGGGTAACAATATTGTGTGCAGGAAAACAATTCCACACCCCTGTACCTAATGCAAAAAACTGAAAATACACAAATTCTGTAAAATTTCCAGAAAGTGCACCAGTCAGTTTTGGCACAGAATAAAGGGTTGCCTCGAGTGACATGTTGGACCAGAAGCTACTTGTCCAACCAACGATACTTTCCCACTCTAAGACCAGTACTGCTCCCTCTCCCAAACAGGACAAGAGAAATACCATAACATGAACCAACGAGAAGGCAGCAACATGAACATGCTGAAGGAGAATTGGGTTTGGAGACAGTATTTCATGTTTTTGAGAACGAGATGCTTTTGCAAGACGCTTTGTACACCTACTTATGACAAATGATAAGGAGGATACTGAAGAGTCATTTATATTAGTAGTTTAAAATAATTTGAAGAAGAGCAACAATATATTAGTCAGTGGTTCACTAAGTGTTCTTCACTGGCTAAAAGGCACTAAGATAAAACATATCTTTTGGGAAAACCCTCGGCTGAAGTATAACATGTCATTTTAAATATTGAGAAAAAAGTAAATTTTGCATTCTTTTTGATTGTCAGATCTTTAGCTTTTTATATTCTTGTAAGTGTTTCTGTAGTGCAAAAATTATTCAGGATGTGTTTTGTACAGCAATGGAAAATCTTTTTCTATTTCATGAGCTCAAAATCTGGCAGAAGGAAAAAAGTCATTTTCAGTTTTAAGGACACTTTAAGGACCTAAGAAATTAACCAAAAAACCTGGATTTTTTTGCTTGACCTGGTAATCTGATCTATTTTCATCCTATCATTCGTCTTACCACATATTTCATAAATCTAAAACAGTGCAAATGATAAACAGGACCAAGAGAAATATACAACGAGTAAGGTGAACTAAACATTTGTTTGACATGCAACATGAGCCATTTAAGTCCAAGCTACTGTTGTTCCACTGAAATAATAAATATTTTAACAGATTTCTTGTTTGTGGGCAACATACCTAGCTTACTATCAATATTTTTACACTGATTTATATAGATGGATATTTTATTGAATCAATTTAGTCTTTTTACTTTATTCAAGTGTGCAGTGGCAGGCATTTTCCTAGAAAAGAACTCTGTAAGCATGAGTACATATCTTGTTTTATAATCCATAGAATCATTGAAAAACAAATCTTCAGAATTTGATGTATACTATACATTTGTATAGTATCAAATAGCAGAGATCAAACAAGGATGTATATTGACTTACTGTCCTTCTGCAGTACTGTGAAAGATCCATCTTGCTCAGCTATTATTCACTTGTCATGTTTATCTTGATAATATTGTTTTCTGGGGTGGAAGGTTGAGGACTCAACAAAGTAGACAAGCTAAACAGAAGATGTTCATGTATCCTTCTATTTTCAGTAGAAAAGAATCACGGATTTTCCTTTAATTTACATGAAAGCCAGAAATTGTTCAACAAACGTACTACACATTTCGTATACTTATATATAAAAGTTTGGGTTTCCAGTTATAGCATAAGACGAAAAATATAACATAATATAGCATAAAAATACACCAAAAGATGATGGAAACCTCTTATGCTGGAAAGCTGGTCATTTCTGAACAGTATAATACTTTAACAATCCCTTTACTGTTTTTCAGATTTATTTTGGTCAGCTGCGCACTTGCCATGTATCTGCTTATTTATTCATTCTCACTCAGGCAATGCAAAGGGCTACGATAGCAGTTCCACTTTGACTTCCTAACTCTCCTTGGGATCTGTTCTACAGGGATGTCAATCACAAAACTTCAGGAAAATGCAAAAAACTTTAACAGACACATATGAATTATAAAAAAAGAAACAAAACAAAAAAGAACATTTTAATATCTGTAATAAGTAGGATAATAGGTACACCTAATGTAAGTAAAACTGGTCTTTCATTCTGTGCTAGAATATGATAATTATTTTCTTACTTTAAACTGGTTATGAAACATATTTCTTCTCCAGAAAGCATTGTTTAGATGCTTTGCACATAAGTGGAACACATGACACCAAGGGCGCACAATGAGTTCAAGGAAAAGTATTCCTGGGTGGCACATGATAGAGGCCTGCTGCATACGAAGAAGCTGCCTCAGTCCAACGGACACAGTTCAAAAACAGAAATAATATTCTGTGTGAAGTGATGCCCAGTAATGGCGACCAAACTTTTTAAAACAAACGAAAGCAGAAAACCACATCAGACTTGTTTTTATGTGGCTGTTTTGAGTGCATTTGTCTATTCAAACCCTCCCTCCACCCCCCACATACACACACCCCACCCTGGGCAACTGTCCAGTTATCACCAAGAGGTCTGCTCCAGAAGCCAAGAATTCAGCGTGGCGCAGATGGTAAAATTGCTTGCAGCTTGGACTATGCACTATTGTTGAATTTCTCAGAACTTGTAACAGGACTGAGCACGACATGGGAAACTAAAGCATTAGTCTCCATCTTAGGAAAACAGTGGAGGACACATTGACATACCTTAACTCAGCTTTACAAGAGAGGTGCATGCCACCGCTACTCATGAAACATAAAAAAATGTCTTCTTGGTGATCTTTGTGTTCTTTACACCAGTTATTTGGTAAGTGGTGAGGGGTAGGAACAATATATACCCTTTCTACAGCAAACGCCACTCAGTCTTTTCAGAAATGCTTTGTTGCACAACCGGAAAATTTTCCATTGAGGTACCATAGCTTACCTGTGTGATGCGAAACAGAAGCCTATAGAAAGATGTGTAACTGTGCCGAGTTTCCATGGCTACAGAAGAGTTCATCTTTAACAAAGCTACAATCTCTTTTTAAAGAAGATTCTTGAGTGAAGTTAAGTAGACTGATAACTGGAAAATTATACTAGTCTGGAATAAGATTGACTAAGGATTAAAAAAAAAATATAGAACATACATTTGACTCAAGCATTGGGCTGAGAAACTGCGAACCAGCTACAAAACTATTGTTAGGTGCAGTAATCATGCTACAAAACTTGTGAAAATTATCTGCATATTGATTTATCCACCGAATCAGAGTAAACAGCTCAAATAATACAAACACACAAATACAATTCGATGACAGTTCCATAATATGACGCCCACCTAACTTGTAGCAGAGCACGCTATCCAAATCTTATCAGAACGGGCGCTCAGTTGATGCAGTTTGAGTGTGGAAATGCTGGGTTTGAGACATAAAATAAAAACTACTCAAGTCTGAAAGGGTGACAACCGCTGAACTGAAAAACACATAAAAACGATCCTGATGAGACACGTGCGCGGCGATTAGAGAAAATGGTGTATCAGATGTCAGATTCATAACGGGATTTCTATATCATTTTCGTCAAAAGACTTGCCTACACTCATTAGTAAAAACGAAAATTCATTATTCGTCTTCTGAAAAAACAAACAAAAAAGTTTCTGACCACCTACAAACACAGTTAGCGTACACAACCACAATATACAGTAAAAAGTGCTGTAGCTGTTCACAGGCGTGTTTTGAACGAAACTTCCCGCTGCCGGGCATTGTGTCGACTGACAGACAGGCTGCTGACAGATACGGACAAAGTGCAGCATCTGAACAGCACAACAAACTCGGCAGGCGCGAGCAAACAAAGGAGCGGCGCCGCGAAACAGTGGGAGCAGACAGACCTACATGTCGTTTTCTTGGGTGAAAATTTCTTAGACAAAATGAGTTTTTTTATTTATTTTATTTTTTTTGAACATGCAGTGAATATAGAGGCTCACTTCCTGTGGCGATCGCAGAGGTGGCGGAAGTACGTCAGCTGTCTCCACTGTGGGGCTTTTTCACCGCACCGAGTGACTTCAATTTTAGACGCAGGGAAAACAGACGAGATCGGACTAATATCTGTCTTTTAAAAGAGCACTTATCGAAAGATTCGTAGGGAAAGAAAGCAGGAAAGGAGCAGCTCAGCCAAGGAGCGGCCGGATTGCCAAGGACGGAGACGGAGAATGGATGTATAAAAGTACCGCAGGCCTGGGAATATCCGATGGTGTCTTTTCCTTTGAAATGGATGTGGCTTGAACGCGGGGGGTGGGGATGTTATGAATCTTTTTCGCAACCGAATACACGGAATGTTTTAAAACATCACGATCCGGAGGCTTGAGGGTTCCGCGGTATGAACACACTCGTTTTCAAACTATTAAAGTATTAGCATAACTCGGAAAAGGAGAGAAAGGGGCTAACTGGTAAAACTTGTGAATACCACTAGCTAGCCATCGACAGCGAATTGTTGTTTTATGAGTGATATTCGAGTGTTTTGCACAAATTCTGCCCACACCGATGTTTTATTATCATTTAAAAATGATATTTCCGAAACGGCGGTCGGGTCATGGATTGGGTGGTGGAAAAGACAAGGTAACGATGTGATTTATTGTGTTACCTGCTGTATGCAGCAGCTCCTGTTCGTATTGCATGGACTAAAGTTGCGAAGCGAGTGGAACGTTAACATTTTTCAGATCGATTTAACCGCTCAGTAGGGTTTTTTTTTTACACGTTAGAGCCCGGACAAGCCGCCGTGTCGTGAGGAATACTGAGGAGTACAGCTCGGTTTTGGCTCGTTCCCCGGCGTCAGGGGCTCCGTGGAAATGTTGGCTTGTGAGCTCCGATAGGCGCCTATTCAAGGTCATTCTCCGAATCCAGCCCCTGAAATATTGCCTCGAAGCCCGCGAATCGGCCTGTTTCTACGGCCCCCTTCTGGCATTTTAACCGTCGATTCCAGGGAGGGGTTGCGATCTATCGTAACCGAGTCGCCGTCGCCTTCCCCCCCTCCCCCCCACGGCGCTGTTTGAACATGGATGGGAAGCTGAAGAGCCGCCGCTCGCGTTCCCAGCGGGACAGAGTCCGCAGACGGGAACTAGCCGAAAGGAACGCCCGGAACCGCAGCCCCTCGTCCGGTTCCGACAGGGAGCGGAGCCCCGGCAGGAGCAGCGCCTCTCAGGAGCGGCAGAAACGCGGCGTGACAGTAAGCGGCCGAGCTTCGCGGCCCCCCCGCCGAAAGAGACGCGGCTCGTGCTCCCAAGAAGAAGATATCATCGACGGCTTTGCCATAACGAGCTTCGTGAGCCTCGACTCTCTGGAGGTAAGAGGGCGGAAAGGGGTGAATGCGCCTCCCTGCAGGCCTCCTCAGCCGCTCGGCTCTGACCTACGACCACCAAATGTTCAGTATATCCTGCCTGGATATGAAGTTTAAATCTTAATTGGGGTATTTTGTCGTCTGCCTGCGTGTCCGCTTCAGCTCTTTGTGCCGAATTACATAATTGCGGTGGCGGGCAGAGGAGTGGCCCCCTGCTGCGAGGATCGGCTCGGTTTACTGTCACTGACAATCGGCCCATAAGCTGGTAAAAGAAGGCGATATGATTGTCAGTGCCGATAACGGGCACGCGCACGGGCCAGCTCTGAGACGCACATCCAGGACACGTGACCGCGATCACAGAAGATCACCTGACCTCGCGCTGTCCCTTACAGTAACCGACAAATGTACAAACGATCTTAACGCAAGAATCCAAAATAACGTGCTAAGATTGCGTGACACCGTTATATGGTCACAGTATTAATAAAAACACCCGATGGCACGGTGACTAGAGGCAGTGTCTTGCAGTAGGGTTGTGGTTCAGATCTGACTCTTGCTGCACCCTTCAGCAAAGTGCTTACCCTGAGTTGATACAGCAAGAACACATGCTGTGTAAATGGGCGAATAACTGTAAGTAGCTTGGTATGCTGCCCTGGCCTTGTAAGTTGCCTTGGAGTACAACATTGGATAAATTTAATACATTTAAAGGTAAGAGACCACCATGTTATGTGACTGAATTAGTGCCGGTTATGGAATCCTGCTGTCCCTCCTCATGGCTCTCATGGCTGTTACACTTTATACATACACACATATCTCACCCATGTCCTTCTTCATTACATGAATGCAAGAGAACTAAATAGTAAATAAGTGACCATAAAGAATAGAGAACAATTTTTATTTTGGTTTTTGCTCCTTAAGTCCATTTCCATAACCTGTAGTTATCTTTATAATAATGAATAGTAACATGCTATGCAGGGTGTCAGCTTCAGTATATTCCCTATATTTCCTGGTAGTAACTTTTTTCTGTATTTGTTTTTAAGAAAAGGCCCATGCTTTCAAAAGCTGTTGAAGACTTTTTTGCAGCAGTACATCCTTTCCTGGTTGGTTCTATGTCATCTTTGGAATGTATATCTCCACGTTGCCTCTGGCTTGTCTGACTTTATAGGTTTTAAGGTATGCGAGCAAAAAACTTTGTGGACATTTGCAGGGTTTTTGCAGTTCTGGGGAGGGGGCAGTGGCCTGTCAGGGTTTGTTGTGTTGTGATATGTTGTCATGAGAGAATAAATCAGACAGACATGGTTTATGCTCTTTGCACAATATATATCTTTTTAAATCAAAACATCTGTGTTTGGCCTGCAAGATGTTTACTTATGTGCATCATACTTGTCAAACAAAGGTATTTACACAAATTGTTTGACGTGTAAAAAGCATTTGTGTGGATATATTGATTGGCTAGGTTGTTTAGGTTATCAGAGGTTACCGGTGTAAAAAAGTATTTGACATGCTATAGCCTTTCTCTTAAGGACTCTCTGACAATGGAGTGACCAGTAAACCAGATTGATGAGGTTAGTTTTAAAGTCATGCCAGATGACCAAGGTGCATTCTTTCAGATTTGTAAAGTTCTCATGTTCATACATGATGAGTGATGATAGTCTCCTTCATTCTGCTCCAGGCGCTTGTGATTATCAATCGCTGGCCTGGTTCATTTGGCTTGTGCAGACCCAGATTGTGTGTCTTTAAATGGAAGCACCCTTCTTTTCAGCCTCCAGCCTCTCAGTTTTGTGCTTGTGTCAAAGGCCTCTGAGGTGTTTAGATTAATTAGCCCTTTGTTAATGGCCTAGAGCTTCAGATATGCCACTGCTGTATCCTGGAAGGTATTGCACCCTGGAGAGCATGTGGGGGCGATGACACAGATCAGAGTAAAGGGATGATTTCCTAGTAATGAGAGCCACAGAAAGCATGCTACCCTTATAACCTGCTGTGCAGCCATGATGCACTCATGCTTGGCATGAAGTGATGGCTGTAATGTCTTGAGCTGCCCTGTCCAGCAATTAGGCTGGTCCATATGCAAGGCTAGGGGGCATTTGACTGACTCCACCGATAATAGCCGTTATTTTTTCAGTGTATAACACTCATCCACATCAGTAAATGCCATGGTAGCATGTCCCACTCCCCCATTTAACCATGAAATTTTAGTTTTGTTCATAATTCAGTATTTAGGAGCAGATGTACACATCACCTTTGGTTCCAGGTACTCGCACAGAAACTTGATTTTGGTCAGATGAATAATTTATGCTATGGAACTGTCGATAGTTTGCGTTTCTTGAGTGACGAGACTCAAAAATGGATAAATAGTTGCCAAAATAATGGAGGGAGTGGTTTGCACAGACTCTGGAATGATGTATGCAATGTCAGACAGGCCTGGCAGACTCCCACCGCCGACATGTTTATTAATGGTCCTGTGGATCTGAGCTAGAGGAAACGTATCGCTTAGTGTGAACAAGGAGCAGATTGCAGAAGCTGATTTGAAACCTGGCAGAATGCCTTTGTCTACTAAATGGCTGTTCACTAAAGTTAAAAGCCATTGCTTATGTGTGCTGTTGTGGAGATCAATGCTACTCAACAGGTCTAATACTGGGGTTGATTGTGGGGGATGTCTGTTGCATGACGTAGTGTTTGTATGTCAGTGTCAGGAATCTAACTTGGGGTTGCCAGATTACTGGCCCCCATCTTGGTATAGCTCAAATACCAATATGCTTCAGCATTGCATACTGCTTACCCTTCTCATTCTCCTTATGGTTAGCAAGCTGCAAAAAAGTGATGTTCTGGGATTGGGAGCTCAAAAATGCCCCATATGCAGTGGAGTAAGAGGTCATAGTCAATGAAGAATTTTTCTGGAGTTACTTTTTAGAGGGCTGAGATGCTGACATCCTTTTCTTGGTGTTAGACATGAGTCATATTTTTTTTTTTTTTTTGTAGCTTGTGAAAATCTGTTTTGTGTCTGCTTAAGACTAGGTTGTGTGGACAAGAACCTGGTTGTTTAAAGTAGTGGAGGGCAACTGCAAATTTGGAAAAAACTGGTTAACCTTACCTTGTTTCTGTCCACATTCTGGACCTGACTGTGTATTCTGTAAAGCTGAGGTCTGTGTTCATGTTGTCTTTCCCAGTCTACATGTGGCATGTTCAAGCCAGGAGTTAAAGAAAGCATGTTGTTTTTGCTAAGCATCAAGTTAAAACCTGATTTATTGGGTGCTAATTCCACCATATTTACCCATTGAACCACATTTTTCCCCTCTGCTCTTAATCATCGCCCCTGAATAATATAGCCCTTGGCCTGGTTCCCTATTCACTGAAATGCTGGATGAATTACACCCTGACTGGCAGCATGGCTTTGAAAGACTCTCTACACAGATTACTGGACATAAGGAGCTTGAACTGTACACTCTTCAGTGGATGACAAGGGCCAGTGTGTATTTTCTTTGCAGATTGTTACTACTCTCCAGTTCTTTTTGCTTTTGAACCTTCCAAAGGCTTCGACAGGGTTAGGGGCTCATCAGAGTTCATAAGAGCCCAGCTAGCTCTTTTGCATGCTTACATAAAGCCACCTCTTCCTAGGCTAACTTTCAAAGTTTGTGTATGATGGTATGAAAACGTCTGAAGGACTAAAAGGTTTGCATCAAGGCTGCATTTTTGAAAGGGCATTGATTAATTTAAGCTATGGCCTTGGTCAAAAACATTGTCAGCTATATGTGTACTTCCCCCTTCCTGTGATCTTAGTGATACCATACACGCTAATGCACACAAAACACAAATGTAAGAAAGGACTTTTAAAACGTTCTGGTTTCAGTAATCTGTCCTGCATATAGCTGAATTGTTAAAGGTTTTAATAATTGCCAGTAGTTCAGCTTGTGAGGTTTTTAGAGATCAGCTCAAAACCATCTTTTAAAAAGTAGTCTTTGCCTTGTGTAATTTTAAGTAGTCTGTCACAGAACAGAAAGTTAAGTAAAACTGACTTGTGCAGTAAAAATGACTTGGTTAACAGCTGTGTGTATGGTTCTTAGTGCTGAGTGACATGTTTTGCTGTGGTCTTTTTCTGCTGGTCTTAAATTCAGAATTTTATTCCTACACTACACTTTGATAATGGAACAGCCATAGCTATTTTATTACCGTAAAGTAACAGTAGTGCATCTTTCCTTAAAGTGTCATTACTTTATTTGCTTAGTACATGCCCTCGTGTACTTACTTTTTTGCAGAATATCTTTTAACAGGCCTGACTTTGTAAAGTACAAGGGGCCATAACAGAAGTCCCATTTTCAGATTTCACACCTGAAACCTTTCTGTTTTGACATCCACCTACTTCAATCTTGGTCCTCAGTGCCAGCTCAGCTCTTGTATGTGCTATAAGAAAGCACCACTAACAAAAGGAGTTTTGGTTTCTTTCAGATATTGCCCTTTAAATAAATGGGATTACATAAGAAGTTACACTGTGGGTTCAACCTGTCCTGCTTGTATTGTGTGCCTCAGAGCACAGTTTGGCTGGCAGCCCTCCAGCATTTGTGTCCCACCTAGCATCGTAATGATGATGCTTCAGGTGTGTATTTTTTTTTTTTTTTTTTGGCTCATTTGGCATGTGCACACCATGGAAAAAAAATCACAGGGCTCAGCTGTGAGGACCCACCGGATAATTGTAAGGGGTTTCTTGCAAGGATCCTGTACAGGTATGTTTCTTTGCCCTCTACCAGTGGGTGGTGTGATTGGAGGCTTCAAAAAAGGTTGACTATTTGTCATCAGCACATTTCAGCTGCTGTCTAGTTCAAACCAATCCATTCTCTCTGCTGTCGACACACCTCACTGGCCATCTGGTTTAAATACGAAAGTGTAGTCTCTATAGTCATCGTGCCTCACCAGCCATCTGGTTTGAATCATCCATCCTCTCTGTCAAAATGCATCACCGTCCATCTGGTTTAAACAGATTCATCCTCTGATATCGACTCACCTCACCAGCAGTTGTTTGAGTCAACTTACTGTTGGATTTTGTAATTGCATTGTATTGTTTCCCCCCTGAATTAGATTTAAGGATTTAAAATTAATTGTTAATTGTACCATGTAATTTCAGCTAAATATGTTTTGGAATGAGGATTACATTTACAACTGTGCAGCTTTATAATAAGTTGTCACTGATATGTTCTTTTAAATACAGAGGAAAACCCTTGCTAGTGTCCTCCACCTGTGGAGAAGAGAGATTTTGACTGCATGTACTGGTTTTTCCTTTTCCTTCTTCCGATGAGGCTCTATGGTGCACTCCTAAGCAAAAGTACACAGTACCATCACATTACACAAAACAATTTGGAACTTAAGGCTATTTATAACTTGTCTTTTGAACTCCAGTCACTTCTACCCCTAAGTCACAAACAACACATTCATAATATAGACATACATTTATTTACAGGCTAATGTCTATTGTGTAGTTGCAATAAGAAATGTTCTGTCTAGATGGGTAGTCAGAGGACATTTTCACTCCCTGTAAAGTCATGTTTGAAAATGCATTTAAAATAAGGAAACTGTCTGAAAATTTGGAATATGATTGAGGAGGAATATGACTGATTGAGGAGTTTTGGGAAACTCCCAATACCCCCCCCCCCCCCACATCCCCTTCAGAACACTTCTTGTGTGGTGTAAGTTCTATGGAGAGAGGGGGATAGAAAATGGAGAAACTTGCCAGTGGTTTGATGGAGTGTGTAACTGGAAACAGGGTCAGTGTGATCACCTGATCTCATCCTGCTAATTTCACCTCCAGACTGTGATGGGACCTCCCACACAATTTTTCGGCAGTTGCCAAGACAGCATCTGCTGCAGTCACGTAGTGTACTGTTGTCATATTTGGCTCTGAAATTAGGTGCATCCATTCAAAATGGAACTGTCTCAGGTGCCTTTTTGCCCATGTTTCTTTTAAAAGTGGAAAAATTGCTTTTCTTTTTTGACAAGTAAATGCAGACAATGGCCGTCGACCATAATGGTATGAATAGTCCTGGCTGCTGCCCCTGGCCTCGCAGTTAATCCCTATGTTCTGTGGCAGGTCTCTGCCTCTGCTTCTTGTTGAGATGAGTGGTCGTGTCGACCGGCTTCCTGTACTCCTGTTGTGCTCGCAGATCCTGTGACAGGCCCGAGCCGGCCTTGTGCCAAACCCAGCCGTCTCCGGGCCTGGGAAATCGGAGCAGTAGTCAGAACCAGGGCCTGCCCCTCGTGTACCTTCAGTGGTAAAGCCAGGCTCAGAGGCTAGAACTTTAGAAAGGCTATTTGAGAATTTTTGGAGTTTTGTGTTTACTTTTCCTCTTTTTTTTTTTTTTCTTGGCTACATTATACTATCATTCACCAACCTTAAACAAACAGTGCTGTTCTCTCTGAGGGGCAGGGAGAAATATATACATGTTCATGTTCAATAAGAATATGCACACACAGTTGGAGAAGGTACAATGTTATACTGTTTTCTCCTCCACCAGCAGTATCTCCAGAGAGGCTGTCACTAGGACAGTCAGCAACATTTTTCCAATAGAATGCCTGACTCTTACCATGGTGACCTTGTTATGGGTTTTTAGTACCACATTCCAGGTGACACTATATACCTATACGAAAATATAGTTGGTATGACAGGAACAATGAGCAGTTGTACCAAACTGCTTGGTCAATGGTAGCAGTACAAAAAGCTCTCTGCCTTTAAATGAACTCATTTTGTGATATGCTTATTTGTTTTTCTACTGGTGGTTGATGATGTTTGTTAATCCGAAATGTCTTCCTCGCGAGGGAACTATGTTTCGTTATTTTCCGTTTTCTGTGGGCAGCTGCTAAGTGGGTACACAGCATGTTTACAGGTGCTTGGCACTGAGTAAGCCAGGCTCATCTGCTGCACGTGTTGGCCTTGAGATAATGTCACAAATGACCTTTACTTCCTCAGGGTACAGTGTAAAGGTCAGCAGAAGGTTAGCATCTGGCTCTCTGGAGGATGCCCTGAAGCAGAAGTGACGTGTCTTGGATGTTTTTGGTATCCATGTGTTTTCTTTAGCTATAAATGATTGAATTAGAAATCAAAAATGGAAAAATTTCAGTATTTGGGGTCAGTTTGGTACTGGAGGACTGAATAAGTGCCTTTTTCAGTTGCATATTTTCTAAGAAATAACTGGGTTGATGTTTGGGGTTTCAGATGTGATTGCCAATGGGGAACCTGGACTCCTGGCCAGGTGGCAACATAGACAGGGTGATTTGATGATCAGAGTCCTGTCTGAGGCCATGGGTCTTCCAAAGCTACACTTGACAACAGGATCTCTACCTAATAATTAGCTGCTCTGTGCAACTGAAAAAAGTCCAAGATGTTGAACTGGTTTTTTTTTTTCGATTAATGAATCATTGTTGGTAAAGATATCTTCATACCTTAGCCATTTTTTTTCTTCTTGTCCATGACGTGGAACTAGAGCTGGATTTTCAACTTCATCTTCCTAACCAGGGAAACTAAAATTTTAGTCTGTCTGTCTGTCTCATGTAGAACCCACTTTCACTGAAACAAAAAAATGTTCCTCCTGAGATTTGAACATACAATTTATAGGTGCAGTCAATTTTTTTTCATAGTTTGTGACCTTATGCCCTTTTTTTTTTTTGGTCACTTTTGGCTGCTCAATGTCCTTGTGACACTTCTATGAGGAGGTGGGTACCATGATGCAGCGCACTGTATTAACATTTGCAGGAGAAAGCTGCATCTTAACTCTGAGTCATACAGTGTGTTCAGCCAGGAGAACTGGGAGAAAGGCATAAGGAAAGGACCTAGCTGCTTGACCTCAGTTGTCATCCAAAGCACAAAGTAACAGTCTGAACTACAACTTGGCTCTGGTGTATTCTTCCTGGAGCACAATGACATTGAATCCAACCACAACGTTACTCTGTTTGTTTCTTCCATTACTTTGGTGCACAAACTGATGCCGAGTGAACCTGAAACACCAGGTGTTGAAATGGATCCCCTTTTCTCACATATTCAATGTCCAGACATGGAGGAAATTCTACACTTCATCCCCCATATTTTTCTGTGACTTTGTATGCCTGTAAATTTGTCTGGTCCTTCCATATTTTTTCCTGGCCTGCCGGTACTGAGACTGGTGGTTTGGCAAGTGGGTTGTATATGTGTGTTATTTGATGGCTAATGAAGCAGTGGTAAGGAAGTGCTTGTGTGACAACCACCTTTTGGAGGAAGATGGTTCATTGTAATCTGCTGAGGGAGTGTTTTTACTTCAAAAATGGGGCCTGTAATTTGATTTAAAGCCTTGTTTTTATCCTCTTGAGAATGTATTTTCAGGAGCTGAGGCTGTGTTGCCATTTCATTTGTATCGGAATGAAAAAGTTTAAGCTTCAAAATTAGGTCACTTTTTTTTGTTTACAAATACTTGTACAAAGGGTGGTCCTTAGTGTTCAAAATCCTCTTTCCCTGTTTGACTAACACCTTTAGTTGTGTTAGGGAATCCATAGACTTCTCACTTTTCTAAATTGGTGTTTATATTTGCTTCTATACTTTTTTTTGTGTCCTGCTCACTTACAGAACCCCGAATAATACAGGTGTCCTTTGCTACATGAACTTTTGTTACCAGAATACTTGCTAGAAAATGTGTACCCTAAACTTCAGTATCTGAATTAAAAACCCTTACAAGAAATCTTTGTCTCAAGAGAAACTAGTTACATAAGGTATCATATGTGAGTTGCACGAGGGGAAGTAGTGTTGGGAATGTGAAAATATTGCTTTAAGAAAGTGCAGCATTATGGGAAGTGAATGCAAGTCCAGAGAAGTGTCAGCCATTTTGGGGTTTTTTTTTGATTGATATTATGGATACATTCAGCACAGACCTCAGTTTTAAAAATGCAACATACCCAGCGGATCAAATCAGAAGTCCTGTTTTGTTTCATGTCACTGTTGAGAGGACATGTTAAAAGTGGGAATAAACATCTCATGCTTGTTACTTTCTTTAAATGTGTTGTGCAGTAATCTTGTCCAAATTATAGGAGAGATATATTCATTTTATCTTTAGTATATTTCTTTACTTGCATTACAGTACATGCTTGTTGCAGTGTAGAACGAAAATGTAATTTGTATCTCATACTATACAGTATTACATACTACAAACATAGCCACTGAGTTCATGAAATGATTAATAATTTGGTCATTGGGGTTTTAAAATCTTTATATTAGGCAGAAATCCTTTGTGGACTGCTATATAGGTGTTAGTAAAATTTGGGAAAATTGGTTGCAGATTTTGAGATGAAAATAATGGAAGGTATCCCCCTATCTGACATGTTTTCAGGGACAGGTTTGATTTGTTTAACCAGGGGTACTGAACTACACTATGGCACTGCCTCACGCCATCTAACGTTCATGCTCCAACACACCGGCTTAAAAGTGATGAGGCCTGACTTTCACACCTTGCTTTTCAATATTCTTTAACTGTTGCCTAGTTGCCACAGCTATTGGGCAGTTTTTACCAAAGCTGGTTACCAGCCAAAATAAGTGAAATGAAAGTTAAATGTGTCCAATATTTACAAAAGCCCTCTTTACTGCACATCAGCAGTCACTGAGACAGTTGGCAGGCATCTACCTTAGCCCCCATTAAAACAACTAATGGACTCTCTTTGCCTTTAGGAAGCACTGAACCACTTTACACACAGTGCTATCACAGTAATACAAATTAGCATTTAGCAAGCATGGACACAACACAAGTCACATTAAGATGCTGTAGTTTAGCAGATTTGCATACAGGTATCCCTTAACTTTATGTTCATTCCATACTTGAATTGCAGTGATTAATTCAGGTGAGGTAATTACGAAACATCCCCACCAATGAGTTGCCCCAGTCAGATGCAATTGAGCACGCACACCGTAGGTACAGGTAGTATATGAGGCTACCTACAATTTAATAGTGTCATAGAATGACAGTCAAGCTTTGGAAATATTATACACAATAGAGGGGAATGTTAAGTGTTTACATGTTTTGAGTGTTTGTGTATGATATGCAAATTTAGTTAAGTGTGCACTGAGTGAGTTTTACTGGAATGTGCTTCAAATGCATATGTTTTGTGCTGAGGCCTAACTATGGCAGACCTCTTTTGTCACACTCAAATTTACAAGTTATGGTTTCATTAGTTGGGAGGAAAAAAAGGCACTTACCTGAGCCCTCTGCTAAAGAAGCTGTCAAAGTGCTATGATGTACCCTTGTGCTCCTTTTAACATTCCTACTTTGCAGCTGTCCTGGCTCTATATTTTAAAATGCCATCCTATGTTAGGGGCTACTTAGATGCTGTTGAACGTGCCATTGTATACTTGGGTTGCCTTGACCATGCAGGCATTGGGATGAATAGTATAGCTGCTGGCCATGGTGCTCTGTGAGTAACCATCTCACACATGGGCATTTTCACACGTATGTCCTTAGTTATCTTCTCCAGTGTCTGTGTGACATGGGAACCTTCCACCACATTTGTCCTATCATAACAAATTGTTGTTGTGCTGTGGCTGTCACACTTCTGCTTAAATGGTTCATCTTGTGTTCAGAAACTCTGGCTGTCACTGAAATTATGCAGTGACACAGCCTTTCCCTGCTAGGACATTCTGATCTTTGAATTTTTGGCCACCTGAAACTGCGCAAATCTCAATCATCTAGTCTTGACTTTTTGTACTTGCAGACTGTGCCCCATTTGCTCATCTGCACTTGCAGATGACCACGTTTTTACTGAAGTGGAAAAAGGTCTAGTTAATAGAGTGACTTGAGCATTGTGGATGATGTGAAGTGTGGAAATGGATGAGTTTGAAGATGGACCTGACTTCAGCTTCAGCGCTAACATCAAGAAGTAGGCTACATCTTCTGTTATCTGTGGAGAACAGGTTGTCAGGCAAGGGCTTTGACCTGTGTTTTGCAAATGGTTTCCAGAGGTCCACATTTATTAGCTTTTTTTTTAAAACTTTTGTTCATCTGTCCAATTTGTCGCATATGTGCTCGATTCCCCTCATGTTATGTGCTCTTTTTAGTAATAATCTCTTCAGTCTACATAGATGGCAATCTAGCTGGTTGACCAAATCCTCTGACTCTTGATGGGTTCTGCAGAGTAAAAAAAAAAGCTACAAAAAGCAAAAAAAAATTTAAAAAAAAAAAAAAAAAAAAAAAAATCAAGCTGGCTTTCTGTCAAACTACTGTGCATACACTTTCTATAATCCATACAGGAAAAGGGACTCTTATTGGATTTTTAAATGGGTAATTACTATATGGTAGGCTGTTCATCATAGCATTAAGGATTTATTGTGTTCATAGTTAGTCACAGAGAAGGCAGTCACAGCATGCATGTTTAACTACATGCTGCAGAACAAACTGACAGGTGTCAGAGTGATTGAGGTGGCATCTATGATATTTTAACAAGGTTCATGGAGGCCCTAATGAACTATATTGCTCTAATTCACGCACTTTCCCATACCTCCCTGGGGGCTTCACAATCGTACTCTGTGACTTTTTTGGGGATTAGGTGGGGTGTGGAAAATCTACTGTTTGTTTAGCCAGTCTGCTGATTGCCAGTCAGGGAACGCAGGATATGTGTGACAATATGTGCTGTTCTCCACGCTCAGCAAAATGTTTAATGCTCCAGCTCCTTGGGTTGTGTGTGACCTCTTATTTTTTTTCTTCATTTTATTCATACAAAGGATTTGATTCATTTCTGAAGCTTGAATCCAGAAATGCATGCCGTTGAAGTCATTTTGTCTGCTTGTCCAGCAAGTCCTTATTGCTTTTTGGAAATGAGTCAAATCTAATCATCTTCCCTTTCCGTGTGGTTCCCGGAAGCAACAGAGTGGAGAATTGCCGAAGGGTCAGCCAACGTTCAGGTCCAGCTGTGGGGACTTGAGTGAGTGTTTTCTTTGAGGACTGCAGTGTTGGTTAGTTGGGATTCAGCTTTGGTTAGCAGTTAACTTGTCTGATCCAGAGAGCTGTGGATATGACTGTTTAAATCGAGCCCCTTCTTGCCCATAGTACAGTTGAATTCCTTTAAGATAATATTTCAAGCATTATGGTAAAACAAGCTCAGCTGTTCTATCCCCCTGCTGTTTGGTTTCTTTTGTGCTCTTCCTCATCCATTAGTCACAACTCTTAACTCTGTCTCATCAGCTTTTGAGCAAACAGATTTTATGTTGCTGCTTTTTGACCACGATCCTCTCATATTTTTGTTGATATTCACAGGACCATTTGATCAGTACCGTCTCAGCTGTGGCTGTGTACTCTGTGGTCAGGTCAAACATGTGTTGAGTTGTATGTTCTTGCACCCCCCTAAAACAAGAGTGTTTGTTTGTTCCATAACCTACTGATCTTGTGCTTCATGTCAATGTTGTCATACTGCTGGAGGAAAGTCATTTTAGTGGGCTTCACCCTGTCTCTGCTGCAGGCCTGCAATCAGGGCTCCAGCTTGCCTGTTTGGCAAAGCTGCCATAGCCACAAGACTCCAGGCTGCTGCCTTTGTCAAACACAGGTCCTGCAATTGTAGCTGGGGGAGATCCAGCTGGCCCTTTTACAGCCCAGTGAAGCGCAAGCTGCGGAACAGTATGGGGCGGGTGGCAGAACAGCCTTGGTTACAGAGGGCCTCAAAGAGCCTTTGAAGGCCCAGTTTCATTAGAGACATAGCCTTAGCCACTGGCAAGCTTTTCTCTATTTAAGGTTGTATATGCTTTTTTTCCCCTCCAATCCACATTTACAATCAAATCAGAAGTCGTGTTTGAAGTTTAACTATGTTGTTGTATTCTGGTTGACAGAAACTTCAAACTGCCAGCTTGTAGTAAAATGTATCTAGTTGCAATTTGTATTTTGATATCTGGGCATCTAGTTTTCCTGGGATACAGAAAATTGCTAGCACTTTGGTTGTTCCTTGATGTTGTGCATCATGCATTCACTGAAGCTGAAAGTTCAGGGTCTCCAGTAGATTCCATGTGGACTGTTGGTTTTGATTCCAAAGCCTGCATATCCTTTTCATAAAGCATCATGTCTCAGTTGTTTGCTTTGTGTAAAATAATTTTATACACTCAATTGACTTGATTATTGATTAAGAGATCATCTGGGTTCAGTTTTCAATATGCAAGGACTCAGTGCACAGTACGTATAACAGCAAAATGATGATGGTGCCAAATAAAGGATTTTTCGGTAGCACTACTGTGTTAACCTGTTAGAGAGAGGGGATGTGGAAACATGAACCTCTTGCTTTATTTGACGGTGTATAGGCAGTATAAGTCCCTCTGTAAGTGTTTACTGTATTATCTTAGCTCTGTTGCTTAATAACAACCAAAATGTGTAATTACTATGTTGGACTGGTTCTAAATTGCATTGAGGGACTCTCAAAACAAGCCCATTAAATATAGTGTATGACTTGATGGTGACTGGACTGAGAAATATGCAGGAAGGCAAGATACTAAACTGTTAAACCATTTTAAGTATTAATGATTTTAAAAAACAGGAAAATTTATTTGCCTGTCTTTTTAGAAATGTTTTGCTAAGGGAGCACAACCTGTCATTTGCACCCAGTTGTAAGCAATAAAACTACCAAACAACTTACTACCACAGTGTTTGCAGCTCCCACCAAATGTTTGTGAGTGTTGGTGACAATATTATGAGCATTGTGAATGTTTGTGATAAATCAGTTGTTAATGTTGAATAAGAGTTTTTAGAAAGGACACATTTAAGTTTTCTGTTTTAATTTTTAAAAAGACTTTAATATAGCATCCCATCCAGGGTTTTCCCTGCTTCATACTCTGTTTTCTTTTTTACTTAATGGACGGCTATGCCTGTGCCTTGCAATGGTGATTATCTTACATCCATAGTTGCATCCACTAAGCGGTGATTAGTAACACTGTGTTATGGTTGTACACGTAACAAAACGCATGTTACCTGGGTACTTCCGTTGGAATACTAGTGGCGACCTAAGCCCATGGTCTTGGTGTGGTGTTACGTTGTTTTAACCTTCTCTTGTTGTTTGAAGCAATCCTTGTTTCTGCCAAGCTGCACACTGTTGCATCAGCACAGCCGTGGAGCTTGTAGCCAATTCTTGTTAAGTGCCTCCTGCTCCTTGGAGTGAAATTAGCAGAAAGGAGGAGGGAAGCATGTTTGCTGCTGGTTAAGGAATCAAACATATTTTCAAGTCCCAGTAACTGCCAATGAAATGCTTTAGTAAACGTCTAGCTGGATAAATGGGTAAAATTGGTGGTCATGTGAATAACTGGATGGGCATGTCTGCAGGATTGCTCGTAAGATATGGCAGAGAACTGAAGTTGGCAATGCAGACTATAGGACAGGAGCACTTGCAGTAGATAATTAGCCTGCCTCCATTCTATTTATGTTCAGCTGGCCATCATGCTCTCCTTGTATCTGTCACCCATGTTTGTGTGAGGGCTCTGCTGTTGCATGGCTGCGGACTTCCATAAAATGGTGAGCATTGTATGGCATTAAAGACTAAAGCTGGGAACACGGTTGGTTGAACAAGCTTTTGGGAATGGTTTTGAGATTGCAGAGCAAACCCATGTGACTCAGATTGCGGTAGCAATTGCTGAGCCACAGCAATGTAATGGGCTATGAAATGTAAGTTATGTGCAGTACCTACAGGCTGGATATAAAAGTGAACTTCTGAAGCATATTGTTGCACTGACTTACAGTATCCTCAGTTTCAGCAGTAGGAAGTGGTTGAATGGACCTTATACCACTCTGAAAATGAATAGGCTTAACGTTATACTTTTAAAATGGAGCCCGATATTGAGACTCACAACTCGCATGCCAACTTCTGCCATTGCTTGTATCTTCTGTGCATGTACTTGGGTGGAACTCGAGCACCCAGATGTGCCGTCTTACTTTCACTGAGACCTTGAAACTGTACCATCATCTGGCTTATGAAAAGTGCTACTTTTGACCATTGCATAGTTATCTGCTAGACATAAACCTGCAAGCTTTTGGTCAATTTTTTTAATGATCACCTTTCAATCATCGTGTGGGTATTTGTGTTTTTGTTTAAAACAGGAAGTAGAGTACTGGTGGAGGAAATTTTGCTTGTGACCAAAAGGTCCTAGGGCCACATCCCAAAAAGGGAACCTACTGTAGAACTCTTAAGCAGATGTTTACTTCTGCAATGCTTCTACAAATGTCAAGCTGTGAAGCTGGATGAAAAGTGTGTAGATATAATTTAGATAAACTGCTTATGAGTGTAGTGCCTCCTTGGCAAATAGGTAATGTAGTGTATTCATTCGATTTGGCTCTGTCATGTCTTTAGCTTATCCATCTGGGAGGGGGCTGGGCAGAAATCATAAAGAAAGCATGTGAGTCACTTCCACACTGCTGTGTAAAGACCTTGTGGAAGAGGAGCACAGAAAAACAGGCTCTATGGCGTATGTGGTAAGATGCCATTCCCACCGCTATTCTAAGCTGATAAAGAACAATCTCGACTGGGCCCCCTTGCGCATTGGCCATCCCGTCTTTTCTGTCTGCAGTTGTTGTGTGCCAGAGGTAATGCTACCATCATGGGGGTGGATGTCTTCATTCATATTGGATTACTGAGGCGAGGGCTTTCGTTGAGTCTGCTTCCACCTTGAGTGGGATTAGTCACTCTGGAGCCAACCCCCCCCCCCCCCCCCCCCCCCCCCCCCCCCCCCCCCCCCCCCCCCCCCCCCCC
>UFQX01000407.1:160592-198088 GCA_900497675.1 Arapaima gigas | reverse complement strand
TTTTTTTTTGGGTCAATCTTTGTCCGTCTGTGAAACACACAATTGCAACAGTTGGAACTTTAATATTTGATTGGGGGCCTGGAGGCAAGTAGTGATTTCCATTTCCTCTGAAAGGTTGCCTTCTCAGATGACCTTCCTTTTTCTCTAGTCTGTTGCCTCATTTGGAATATTACAGGAGCTCATCAAAAGCTGTCCTTCAAATTGTTCCTCGGCTGGTATTGCTTATTTTGAACAACATCTTCCATCCTCCTTGTTAGTAAAGAAGGTAAGATTGTATAATTAGGAAGGGGGTGGGGAGGATGCATCGGGATCCAACTAATGTCTTCCAGACCAGAGACTCTAGTTGCATTGTAGGACTTGAACGAGGTCCACTTGAGAACTTGAGATAGGAGCTCCTCTGAGGTGCACACTTGTAGAACGGAGTGTCTGTTGGCAGAGAGGCAGGTGGAAAGTACTGCGACACCTTGGATATGTATGTGTATTCAGGCCATGAATGATGGACATGTCTGAGGCTTATGTGATGCATGGTATCTGGCAGGGTGCTGCATAGCAAAGGGAAAAGCCTGTTCCTTCTGCAGTGTTGTGAAACGTTTTGTTTGGAATATAATGTAGAGAAGGATATTTGGCTTCCAGGGCTGTGGGGATCAGTGAGGTTGTGATTTACAGTTGTGGGTTGTGATCTGGAATAGGGGGTGTTGTCTCTGGATGCCTGTGTGTTGTCACATGACTTGCATCCCCTTGCTCAACTAGATGAAGTGTGGAAGCTAGAGGCTTTGTAGGTCGCCCCGGCCGAGAGCCTCTACTGTTGAATAACTGGACTGCCTGGTGTGCAGGTGTGTTGTTTCGGTGTGTGTTTTTTCCATGCACCCATGTCAAGAATGTGCTGCGCACTGTGCTTGGGGTTGTTTACATGTTGTTCAGGTTTAGAGCTTTATTGTTGGTAAGGATGTGAGACATTGTTTTCTCCTAGAATATAATTTGGTCCCTGAAAATAATTGTGTGGATCCCAACAGGGCTTTTTTTCCCCCATTTATTTCTTTCAGAAAAAAATTATCCATTCACAAATTCATTCAGCATTATTGTAATCTTAGTCACGGTCATATTAGTTGTCCCTGTTATCAAGTTTACTTATGTTGTACAATGTGTTCGAAGATGGATATTCAACCATCAGAGTGCAAGTTTCATGAAACTGTTCAGTTACAAAAAACCAGTAGTCATGCTAATTTTTAAAAGCTTATTTCAGATATTTTAGGAAAGTAAACAGTTTAAAAGTGGAAAAAGGAAATGGACCAAATCATGTGCACAGTTTATTAATGTCCAGGGTGAAGTTTGTGGCTACAGTGGAATATTCTGCAAAACTAGTAAAACTGTTCTACAGCTATTTTCATGGGACATTAGTTTTCACAAGTTTGTTTTATTTACAGTGTGTAATACATTACAACTTTGAAAGAAAGTGTGTGTACAGAATTTAATACACGTTTACACAGAAGAATGTATCTTTTCCCAGCATCCCTGTATGGCCAGTTATCTGTCCTCATCTACTGAGACTAGTATATATGGCTGTTCAGCCTGCATTTGGTTAATTTATTAAATATATTTACAGGGTAGCAGATGTCTTTTCTCTAAAGCAATTTACTACTCAGAATAAATAAAAAGTAAGGATAATCAGAGATTTAAGCCTTAATAGTGGCCTGAGAAACACATGTTCTTAAATTTTGAATAAATTAAATTCTGTAAAGGGAACATCTGTATAACAGGTATCCAAATGTATTGTTTTTTTGTGCAGAGTGCATGGACATGGTGTTTGTGTGCTTGCTCAACAACCAAAACAATAAGTTTTAGCTTTGCTAAATCAGCCATTTGATATTTTGATTGTGATTGATATTTTGTGCCAATTTTTACTAGATATAAGGATTTAAGCACTTGATATAGTCCCCTAAATTTACAAATTTAGTTGTATTGAGGTTTTTGCAGTTGTATGAGGAAGGCACTGTTGATATTGTAGTGATTAAGCACATGGATTTGAATTGGCAATGTTCAGACTCAAAAGCACAAATTCTCTCTACTGCTGCTGGGCACAGCACTTCTATAGTGTACATCCTGAATTGGCATAGTGTTTGAAACAACTGTTCTAACCTGGGTAATGGGCTGTGGAGGGCAGTGGAAGAGGTTTTTGCAGCTTGTTTACACTGTCTGCTGTAGACAGCTCCCTAGTCTAAACTCAAACAATTGGGAGGATGTGAACAAAGGCTGCTTAGCCCTGCTGACTGTGGTGTCTTTGCACCAAGGCTCACTGTATTTTGCTTTCTCCTCACCGTTCTGCATGCATGTAACCTTGCGTGCCTATGTGACTGTCCCTGAAGTAGAAGGGGTCTCATGGGTGATGGAGAAGGATGTAACCATGTGTTCAAATCTGCAGGGACACCCTCTCTTTCAGCAGTCCGGAAAGCGCATGGTGTCTCAGCAACACTGACCCAATGCATTGTTCTTCTGCAGAACTCAACATTTGGAGCCAGAATAATGTTTGTTTTGTCTTTTGGCATGAATGACCTGTATATCTCAGTGACCAATGAACAGAGTATACTTTTGGATCCCTTTAGTGCCAGGTTATAACACTCTCTTTTGGTGTTTGTATTATAGCATTTGTAGTTTGTGTTCTCACAGTGCATGGTGGTTTAATCCTAAATTTGAAACAAGTTCTTTTGTATTCTATTTGGTAGGTTTCTTCAGTGTTTGCTCCATAATACAGCATGTAACCAAATAAAATATGTTTTCACATTCACAGTACCATGCAGTCCTTTTTGAAGAGCAGAGTAACTATAGGCTAACGGTAAAAAAAAAACTTCTAATAGCCAGGCTCCTGCAACCTACATCTGTATCCAGATTCTTCAGTCTTCCCTTTGTCAGCAGGGAGTATTCTGGTTGTCTGCAGTGGGGGTATTTTAAAGAACCCTTACCTCTTGCCTTTTGGCTGATTTCTGTTTTGTTGAAGACCTATGACCACAAACATTCCTTACAAGATGTTCATTTCCCTTCAAATGCCTTTGGTGGAACAGGAAGTGACAAAACTAGCTGCAGGAAATATCTGCTCATTGCCAGTGATCTAGTTAAATTTCTATTGGAAATGGGAACTCCTAGACACTGGGCCAGAATGTGTGTTATGGCTGGAGTTGCTAAAGCAGCCAGAACCTTCTGCACAATAACAGTGGCTGAAATCAAGAGAGATTTTTACATTCAGACCACCTTCTGCTGTTTGGGGGGGGGATAATCACCCTTTTTTTTTTTTTTTTTTTTTTTTAAACCAGGGGTTTGTGGCTTGTCAGTGATATGTGGAAAAACAACAACTTGCAACACACACACCTTCCATTAGGAACAAACCATGTTCAACAGATCTGTTGGCAAGTTTGAAAGTGCCCTTTATACATTGTTGCTTTTTTTTTTTTCTTCCACCGTGTGTTGTTTATTCATTGTTTAGACCCATTTACATTAGGAAATCCTAACTGGTAAAGAGAACTAAAGCATAGTTGTAATTGCACTCATCTGCTTTCTGGCATACAAATACCAAAGGATTTCACACAGCTTTCATATAACATGAAGCGTAACAACATAACCATTTTAACCTAGATCCATCTGTCTAAACTAGGTAGGGTTTCAGCACCCATTACAGTTCGATCATGGAAGCTTTGACGTTGTAATTTGAGTGAGGTGGATTCCCTGTCGAAAGGCCCTGTGCAGTCATGGAAGAGCTGCTAATTTTCTCTGACATCTGCTCATTCAAAGACGTATACCTATGCTGTTTTGCATTAAGAAATCTCTTTAGGCACAATTTTTTTTTTTTTTTTTTTTTTTTAAATGCAATCTCATATAAAGCACAGTATGATTGTTTTCATTATCATTGTAATAGCCTTTGTGACAATGAGGATATTTTGATTTACACAGGCCAACCCTTGAGAGAATGAACTATAAAGTAAATGGGTCAGTGATTCATTTTGGACTTAGGCACTTAGTGTAGGAATTCAGATTTAAGGAGGGGAAAAAAGAACGAATCCCCTCTTTAAATGTTTGCACTCAGGTCTAGGTCCTTAACCTTAGAGTTGTTAACTGAGACCTCAAAAGTATTGGCCTTGTTTTAGGGATTTTAGTTATCAAGGTTCAAGGGAATCTTATTTTTTGGGATCTTTTTTCCTTCTCACTGAGAGAGAGTCTATTTCTTTTTGATATTTTGGGATGGGGGATTTTTTAGTTTTAGTTTAGTAATATCTGCTCATTTGCTTTGAAATGCACAAAGAAAATGGGTTTGTTATACCTGATTAGGATATATATGAATCTGTTGAATTCTAGCCCACTTGTCCCCCTGGAATCTTGAGAAGTTTCACACTTGGGTGTGCACACACAGGTACACAGACAATTTCAAAATTGGTATCTAGAATAGAATAAGGATGCGTTTTGTTCAAAATGGTAATCCCTAGCCCTTTAGGGTATTGAATGTGTGGTTTACAGACAACCAATACTGTTGCATTAATTAAAGCTAAGTAGTTAATGCTGACTTACCTGTCTTGCGGTTACATAAGATGTAAATTAAAATGCATTTTGTTAAACATGTAGCAGCCCTGATTTTTTCTGATTGTTTTAGTATTGCTTAAAATAGTGTATTATTATGCTTATTTGTTCACATTGCGTGCGTGTTTGCGTGCACGGGCACGCACGCGTAATAGGGCAGCTTGATCTAGCACTACACATAGCACCTGTTTGTGTTCTCAGGGGGCTTACAGTAGGCAGTGTTTAAGGTTGCTGGTTTAGTCCCCAAATACCCAGCTGCTGCAAATCTTACAAGCATGATGCTTAACTTCAGTTACCTTTTAAAAGAACAGTATCCTATAAGACTCAACTGTTATGCAAGTAAAGAAGAAAAACATTAATTGGATGTGAAGATGTTATCAATCTCGAGTGCTTTGTCGTCAATGTCTCTTCCTCATGTTCAATATGAGGTGGTTTCTCTGGCCGGTTACCACACTGGTTCTGTGCCATGTCTATTAGGTTGATCTAGTGACTAATGCATACATATCTTCTGTATATCTGGGTCCATCTGTCTTCCTTTTCAGTGTCTCATCCTCTTGGTTGATATTAATGATTCCTCAGTACAGTTGGTTCTCTGGGCAATTAGACAGCAGATTATTTGAAAAGCCACAGTTTACGTGGTGATTTATTATGGTGACACGTCCTAATGAGATGCATAATTAGAGACAATAGGAGCAATTCTGCTGCAGAGTGCCTATTCTCTGTGGCCTTCAAGCAAGTTTAGCCAGTGGAGTGCTTACATTTGACCAGGACAGATAGTAGTATCACAAGGTAGTCACCAGTTAAACTCATAGCTGGATGTTGTTGGCATGGAGTTCTATGAATTATGTTTATGTACAGAGTGCAATTTACTGATTGGCTATATTTAAGAATTAAAAACAACCATTTTTAACTGGTTTCCCATTTCACATTGCAGTCCATTACCATCCCTGATGCATGTGTGCTTGTATGTACACGTGTATGCTTTTATAATGCATCAGGAAGCTCAGTAGCTTAGAAGCCCCCCTTCTCCCAAGCAGAAAGCTTTGGATTCCCTGCAAGGGAGGACTGAACCACTTTGCTCATAAATCATGAATAGCAGTAGAGGCCAGCAGCACTGCTTAGTCTTCCTCTTTCTTTTTGTCTGCTTTGAACAACCATCGTTCTTGTTGAAGAGATGGTGCATGGTTCCATCTGGCCGACACACTAGCGGCGGTGTTGGTAAGAAGGCTGCCCTTGAGTCCCCAGTGTTGTCTAGTGTCCCTTTCTCAACTTTGCTTGATATGCAGTTTGAAACAAGAAAAGCTCAGTGTCATTTCTTTTGACCTTTTACTGCAACTATTTTGTGTACATCATTGGTAAAGATAATCCAAAAACTGGGCATAGATGGAAGGCAGAATATTCTCAAGTCATACTGATTGCCAGGAGTCAACATTCCCAAGAGTGGTTATCAAGAGTCGCCATTGTCTTGATGGCACTTAACAACAAATATGTGGGTTTGTTACCCAGAAGGATGCTGTCTCAAGCCCTTCAAGCAGTCTTGCTGTTAGATTCTTGAAGGACTTAAGTACTTCAGTAGAAGCACTTCATTATATGACCAGTTGTATAAACAAATAGTGTAGTGTAAGATGTATATGTCAATTTGCTATGCTACTGAATAAATGATACAATAATAGAGGGGGGATTGCAAATAGCATACAGGTCTGGTGAGTTCCTGCCAGATCCATTAAAGAGACCTGATGTAACAGTTATTGCTGCTCTGTGCCGTCCCATTGTCTCCCAGCTATCTAGGCCTAGGACCCAGGCCAACATTTAGGCAGCCTTATTCAGGAAGTGAGCGCAAAAGAGAGCGTGCCATTTATTCACATAGCATAGCTTATGCATTTCATATTGTTGTTCACTTGTGCAGCTGCACACAATTTTGAGGATATCACTCTGGTACAGTTGCATTACCCCTCTTTTTGGTCATATTACTGACATGTTCCCCACACTAATCTCCACCAAGATCAAAACAGTTAGCTATAATCTTTGTTGAAGTGCTTGTGATGCCAGCATGGATAGTTTAAATCCCAGCAGGTGCACAAATGCTGTAACTTCATGATCATCTCTGAGATTCACTGTTAATTGTATTATGTAGTAGTATTACAGTGGGCTGTGACTGTCTAGCACAATAGCAGATTCTGCTCATTTTGCAAGACATCGCATTCTGAAAGGCTCCCTCTAATGGGTAGAAAGCACTCGGTGCCTTTGCTTCTCCCATCTCCACAGCAGAGCAGGCGACAATCTTTAGGAACAGTGTTGAAACTTTTCAGTCATTGGGACACATGCTCCAAAGCATCTTGGCTGGCAGCTGTCCTTCAAATGGAGGTGCTGCTTTGTGAAACGTGTGTGGGAGGACTGCAGCTGTGGGCTCGTGCAAAAAATCAGACAGACTCTGCTAATGCTCCCATCACATCTCTTTGTGAAGCACCCTGCAGCAATTCAGTTGGGTACAGCAATACTGTGAATAAAAAAACAGCATTTTTCATTGTTTAATCTCTTACCAGAACCATGCTGTGTTTAAACCCTCTTTAGTAAGTATACTTTAAGTAACAGTGGGTAGCACAGTGGTTGGAGCTGCTGGTGTGCACTTAAAGGACCCAAGTTCAAATCCCACTTCTGTTATAGTACCCTTGAGGACAGTACTCATCCTGAATTGCCCCAGAAAAAAATGACCCTGCTGTATAAATTGGTAAATCATTGTGAATAGTGTAACTTTGAAAGCTGCTTTGGAAAAAGTCACCTAAACACACAAATGCAGTGCTTTGCCATTTGGCCAACTATCATAGGTGAATTGTATGGCAATGAATTTATTAAACTATGTTAATGTGTAGCTACTTTTCCATAATCTGCATTACAAGAAACCGCTTTCTCATTGGTTGGCTATGTATCTGTGGTACTTGGGGTCAAGGACCATTCCCGTGGCATTGTCCAGGCGTTCAGTGTAACCCACACTCAGAGCCATCTGTGAAGCTCACGGGGTCTCTGAAGAACCCTTCTTTGGATATGTGCCCAAGTGCCAACTATGTGCTTGGAAAATGTCTTGTGAGAGTTATTGGACCCCCCCCCCCCCCACACACACACGCACACCAATACTGGGCATATTGTAATGCCTTTGGAAGCTTCAAAAGAAAGCTGCTAGAGTGGTCTTTATTAGTCCACCTCAGCTGCTGATGGTGTGTAGATTTTGGAGTATCTGCGATACCTGGCTCTCTGGGAATGCAGACAAATCCCTGAAAGGCTGGGCTTGCTCTGCTGTTGTCTTGGCAACACATGTCCAATAGCCCAGCTGAGACTATTGCACTGTTCTGGCGGGTACTTGCCTCCTCCCACCCTAGTGAGCTAAATATAACCCCAGTTCCCCATGGTCCTCCCAGGTGGAGACTTTGAAAGGGTCTCCACGATCGTCTGCTTCGTTTTTTAAGTCCTTGCCTGGCCTTAGGTATCTGTACTCGACTGGGTTGTTCTCAGGCTTGCACACATCCCTGAATGTTTATAAAGAAAGGTTTGGCATTGTGGGTTTATTTGGCACATCGCACTGTTTTACTAGATGTTTATATCATGGGTTAGGTGCAATAGGTTAAATATTTTTTTGAAGGTAATATATTCATTGGGACTTCCTCCTGTTGGCCTTTCTGGGACAATGAACATTTCATCTCTAGGGGTAGGTAACAAAAATGCTGTATAGATGCTGAGTCTAGCACTGTTTGATCAGGACCTTTATCCACATGCCTGTTGGGATTTAAGAACAGTACTTTGCACCAATGGGGGGGTGGGGGTAGGGGTGATCTTGTCATCTGGTTGTTTGATCACTCTGAGATTGGCTGACCTCCTGGCACATTCTAGCTTGTGTACTGGTGCCACTGTCATTCATGAAAATGAGTCCCCAGTGTTGTTCTGGATCCTGGAATTGTTGTGATTGGTCCCACTGTGGGAGCTCTGTTCCTTGCAGCCTATCAGGCATGCAGAAGGAATGCCAGGCTATTCCTACTGCAGCAGCAGTTGCAAACCCTTTTCCTTGACGTTCTTAACCAAAAAGGTCTTGAAAATAAGTTTTGTAAAACACTGAGCTATGATTTATGAGCAAAATAATAATTTTATTAATACATAGTAAAGCTGAAATAAAGCAGAAAGCAGCATGTGTTAAGGCCTTCAGGTATCTGGGTTGGCCGCTGCTGCCCTCAAATAGTCCATCTGTTTTGCACTGTGTGGGGTCTTGAGGCACTTGCCCCTCTGTGAGGCACACAGTGGTATTTACAAGGCTCTGCACGCCTGGTTTCCTTGCGTGGCCCGGATACCAGGTCCACAAACCTGCAAAGGGGGGGAATGGGGACCAGGAAACCATTTGTTTGTGGCCTGCTGCTCGGGTAGAGCTGGGACTTTTTCAGCAGTGCTAATTCAACTGGCAGAGGAAGTGCAGGGGCTGAAGTGTGCAAGTCAGGTGGTGACAGGTTAAAAATTGCTTTCAAGAATATTATTTACCCGTTACATTGGATAAGAGTGATATTCCTTCCAGAATCTGAGTGTCGCTTTTCTGATTTTATTTCCTAGCTGGTCCTGCAGAAGAAGACAATGAGCCTTAGGGCATCAGATGGGAGGGAGATGTGGGAGAGGCAGCCAGCAAAGAGGCCCCGAGCAGAAAATGGCATGGAAAATGGCCTTCATGAGCATGGCCTCCTGGACCGCGGGGCAGGCTCAGAACGTGACCGGGACCGCAGGAGTGACCGAGGGAAGATGAAAACCTACTCAAAGAAGAGCCATCAGGTACAAATTTGCATATTGATACCTGTTAGCAAACATTAGTCCCCCCCCCCCCCCCCCCCCCCCCCCCCCCCCCCCCCCCCCCCCCCCCCCCCCCCCCCCCCCCCCCCCCCCCCCCCCNGTCCCCCCCCCCCCCCCCCGTATGACGTTGCTGTTGATTAGTGTTTTAGAGAAATGTTAATGATGGCCTTACAAATTTGACTTAAATTCAAAGTTCATTGAAAAATGTAGGTCCAGCAACCTGCCTTTGAATGTGTTCTGAACTGGAAGTCAACATTAGGTGATGAAACCCCCTACCTCTCACCTTAAAAACATCATTTTTGACAGGTGGTCAGTATGAAGTAAAAATCAAAGGTTCTGTTATAGTGTGTGTGTGTGTGTGTGTGTGTGTGTGGTGAGCAGTTTCCTCTGTTTATTTCTGCTGTCAGTGTTCAGCCATAACATCACAGGGAAATCAGTGTTCCTGGTGAAATTGCAGGAGAATTTGCTTCTTTTAGCTGAACCAGTCAACAGCAGATGTCTCAGACAGGGGGCTTGAGTGCTGTTTGAAATGACAGCCAACATGTTTGTAGCAACGTTGGTGTTTTTGTGGGCATTGATCCCTCTCTGGTCTAGTAGAAAGGGCTCTTGGGTGAACCCATGGTAGCAATCCTGGTGGACCTGACCTAATGGACCTAGTGGACTGACCCAACAGAGTTTAGAATTTGCGTCCTTTGTGCAGTGTTTGGGGAAAAGCGGTTATGTGGCATGACAGGGAGAATGAACAGTAATGTTATGGTAACAAGAAACCCACAGAAACCTCATTCTCAAATCCATAGAGTTGACCGACAGTTACTATTAATTTTGGCAGTTAAATTCTTTTGCCACTAATTTTTCTTTATGCAGGTTTAACTCAGTTAAACACAAATGTAGGCCCTGATGGAGTGTTTGATTGATACATGCTCAGTGTGTCTGGCCCTGGTTCTCGCATCACAGAAGCCTTGCAACTAGCATCTGTGCTTTGAACTACACAGCTTAGGGTACAGCAGGTGTTAGAACATGGAGGCTGGATGGCTTTTCGAGAGGCTTGTTAGTGGCTCCTGTTGGGTTTTCTCCAAGACTTTTCCTGGAACATGGGTGTCCCTGAAGTGCAGTTCCGCCTGTCATCGGGCTGGAGCTGCGACAGGTTGGAGCCTTTCTGTTTTTATCTGCTGCCGAAATGTCCTTGGGCAGCTGTGGAGTTGCAGATACCAGGATGGCCTGTGTGCGCTTATCTCCCTCCCAGACACAGTGACTGTATTGCTCTACAGTGGTGAGGACATCTGCCGTACTTGGTGTTCTTTTGTGTGAAGACTTCAGCCAGTCCTGGCACATATAGTACATGCATGCAAAGATGATTCTGGAATGCTCTGTGGTTAGCAATGTGTGTTTTGGGAGCCAGCATGGGAAATCCTTGAACAGGGAAATGACAGAACAAGGAAAATGGGTTAATAGATAATCTCAGTTTGCTATTCCATAAAATGAGTGCTATTAAATAAAATAATTGTCACAAAATTTTAATCCAAGTTGATGTATCTACCTTTAGACGCAGAAAAAATACTGTTAGCTTCTGAAGTGTTCGCTGTGTTTAGTTTCTTGGCGACTTACTAGGTGTTCCAGAAGGATGCTGTCACCTTTTAGAAATCATTCTGAATATTGAAGAACTCATTTTTGCTTTTATTGAACCCGCTGTTTAGCGTTATTGCACTCAGGTTACCCATGAGAGCAAAAATAGACCCTCTAACTTGGAAGCATGCAAGTCCCTAGCGCTGAGTCTCAGGCCTTCCTGGACGTCCCTCTGGGATAGTGTTGCATTGAGAAAACGACCTGTCGCCAAAGTGTTTACTGCATCGCTAGCGCGCCGCGGTGTTAACACTGTTATCAGAGCTCCAAGTGACACTCCACAAAGTGGGCTGTTTTCCCACCACTCAGGGACCAGGCCCCTGCCCTCTCATTGGCTGCCATGCTACATGCAACCTAATCCCACAGGAAGGTGCAGGGATTATGCACAGGCAACAGTCTTTATCTACAGAGCATTTTCCATGCCATTTTTTTCCCCCTCCTTGCTGTGAAGTAGATCAGATTAGCTGGCGTTAACTGTGCAGTCGAAAAGAGTTCAGTGGCCGTGAACCCCTGTAGACTGATAAAGGATTAAATCAGAAACCTTTCCCCTCCTGGTGGTGAACAGAGATGGGGCGTTTCACTGCTGGGACTGCGGGCCACAGTAGCTTTGGCTGATCTGGCAAGGTGCTGTGAAGAGGGACAGCTAGGCAAGTATCACAAATGAGTCCCAAATAGTTTCACCAAACCTTGGGGGAAAATACAAGGACCTGGGCGGTGGCTGGTTTTAGTCAAGAACTGTGGGATTTTCTCCTTTTCTCTAGCCCTCTGCACCATGTGATCGAACTGGGAGGTGTGACTGATCACTGTTAGCATGTCGATTGTCTTTCAGACTAATGGCAGGTCTGTTCCTGTCGTTTGTCAGGAAGTAAGATGAATCATTTAGAGGGAGTGCTTCTTTGTGATCTGATGTGGATTGACATCCCTGTAGAAGCAAATGCCCCTGAGAAAATAGATGTAGATGAATATTCCTGGCTGCTTAGCCGTGTCACAGAGATCTGCAGTAGATGGATAGTCCTGTCACAGGCAACTGTGTCACACTTGTGGTGCAGATTGATAATCTTGTCCCAGAGGCAGTGCCCTGTGAATAAATGCACATTAAAATGTACAGAGCTTTGCAGGCAAGACCTCTTACACTGAGATCTGGGCTGATCGTGAGCTGAAAAGACCCACATAAAGCAGCATGATGAAAGGGTATGTTTTTTTCAAATTTATTTATTTATTTATTTATTTAAATCGTTTGGGCACCTTTTCTGTTTTTGAGGGAGAAATGGAGGAGTGGTTGCTTGCAGATGAAGTACAGGAAAGCCACAGAATGTCCTGCCTGTTTGCCTTTACTTGCTGAGGACTGGCTTTTTGAGAAATGTGCAGAACACAACGTGACCATAAAAGATGAGCATCAGGGTAGCAGCACACCAAAGGAAGAGCTGCTCATTATCGGCGGTATCTACTGTAATGAAGGTTAAATGAGAAGTTGTTCTGCACTTGTTAAGTTTAAGCTAATTTTTTGAACTTGGAAGTAATTTGAGTCAACTCTGGTAAGTACAGTGTAACATAACTAGCTGAGACCTGAAGACACTTCAAGTGTCAGCAAGTCTTGACAGAAACTGAAAGGTACCAAGCCGTGACAGGGGAAAAAACAGGTGTTTGGCTGCTGTGTTATGGGTGGCAGTAGCCAGGAATGGTGGGAAGTGTGATCTGCTCCTAGTCTGAAAGTGAAGAAAAACTGGTATTATATCAAAGAATATATCTGGTGGTTATTTCTTTCCTGTGTGGTACATGCATCTTGGGGGCGATCCTATGGCTTTTCTGCCCTTTCCCGCTGAATTTGCAACTTGTAACTGCAGCTGTGCAGTTATATTTTAGTTGTACTTGGGGACTCTCTTCTGTTGTGTCAGTCCCCCTGGGGACTCTTTAGTCACAGGTGGCCAACCATAAGGCAGCCTCATACCATATCTGTGTGGTTTCATGCTCTGTTTTTTTCCAAGAGCACATTATGGTCCCAGTGTGGCTTCTGAGCTTTGGAAAGTAGCTATGAAGGGTTTAAAGTTTCATTCATTCATTCACTCATTTATGCAAAAGAGGTGCCTTGCAACAGTACATAAAAATATGGACTGTTTGTCCGGAATAACAAACACAAAGTACATAGCAATGTAGTCAGGTACAGAGCAGAGTAAAAAGGAGCTAGATTGAAAGATGTGCTTTATACTTTCTCAGACTTATGCAGAGGTACGTGTCTCTCACACCTCAGACATTCTCCCACAGTTTTTACTCAACCAGACAGTTAGACCATTGATCCAGATACACTACAGGGAAGCACAATGCTGCCTGAACAATGACTCTGATGCCTCTCGTTACGTAAGATGGATGTTCGATACTACGGTATTATATTGTTCCTGAATTTTTACTCCACGTTGTGCAGCTGGTTAATATGTTTGCTAGTTGTCTTTTTCTGAGTTGTGGTAGGAAATTTTCTGATTGCCCAAATCCATACACGCCACAGTCCCGTCTTAACAGTACACATTGCATGGCTTATTTGGTCAGTATTTTTGGGGTGGCAATGTGAAGTGTGTCTGTGTTTGGGTGCACACATATGCATCACCTGAGTAAGCTCTTAAGCCCTGTTCAATAAAGCAGTCTGATGTTTGAAAACCCCACCCAGTTCTTAATTGTCCATGACCAGAAGGGAACAAGGCTGGATGTAAGCTCCCATTTGTGTTAAATCAGATTAGTGGTGGTGTTGAAACAGATGTTTATCTGTGACGCAGTCCCCCACCCCCAAATCACCATTATTGGCACGTCTGTAGTAATGTGTGAAGAGTGCCTCCTGTAGCATAGGGTTGGTGCTATAGAACCAAGATAGCTGATGTAGAGATTTTGGCTTGAATTAGCCTCACATCAATGATGACTAAGATGGAGAATTCATCATATGAGGCTTTTGTTTCATTGCCGTAATAATTTGATGGGTTTTAATGTTACGCCTACAATTCTCTATAGTGATTTGGATCAGCTGGTAGTGTATGACTGAGCTTTGTAAATGGATAAGCCAAAGTAGTCTAATATGCAAACCTCACATTGGAAGGTGTGTTGGAAAAGAATGTTGGCTATGTGAATCAAAGACAAATAAGTGTTGCTTCTTGAAAACAACAAAGCAAGTTATGATGTGTAAGCAGGGGAATCTGAACCTGCTGTTTCCTGTTTATGATACTAGTTCCTTTGCCTCTGCACCACCAATCTTTTTTAAAGGGAATAATCACTTGTACAACTGAACCTACAGTCAGAAAGGGTCTCACCTTTCAGGGGGGCTTTGTATAAAAAAAAAAAGAGATCATTACTGAGCTAGTAGATTTGCAATAAATAACTGTGAGAAAGTTTAGTCCTACCACGGGTATAACACCCAACAGAGGGGATTTAATGCCCCCTAGTGGAGAGGACTGTGACAGGCACTGCCACTGTACTCTTAATACTTCACATCATTTACAGGCTACCTTACCCCCCTCCCTCAAAAAAATTCAGGTTGTGGGGGGGTGGGGGGGGTTATATCACTATCCAGATTACACTACAATGCGGTGTCTGCTGTTGTCTTGCTCTGTGTGCACGCGCGTGCGTGTGTGTGTGTGTGTGTAGATAAGGCAACTGCATACACAAACACATCTCTCTGCATGCGGCAGACCAATAATAAGGCCAAGGTCTAGATTTTCTGGGGTTTCCTGTTCACCAGTGTAATACTGCTTGCTGTGTGTAATCTCTCCACATCCTCTAGATAAAATCCAGCTCATTATAGTAGATCTAGAGTGGTGCCTGGATGCATTGGTTGGCATCTGTATAGCTGCATGCTACTTGGACTGCAAAGATGCAGAGTCACGTTTGCAGTGGGTCTGTCTCACCACTCATTGCCTCCTTCATCTGGATATTTGGACTGCAAACCCAGCAGGACTCACCCTAAGGCCAGTTCATCATGAGTTCCTTACCCTGCAGTTATGCCAGGTAACATGAGGCCTTATGGTGCAGCCTTTGGTGAAATTAAATTTGATGAACTAAGTTTTAAAGGACTCTGACAAAGTAGTGTTGAGATGCTAATAGACAATACTTGTTTTATAATGCATGAAATTACTTGTTACATGCACAGGAAGAAACTATTACATGAAAGCAAAATTTCACCCTGAAGTTGAAAATTGCAAATTAAGTTTATAATTGCTTTTTTGGAGAAATGTATCCCAATGAGACAGAGGCTGCTCACAAATGGACTTGATGTGAAAGAGGTGCAGTTTTGGAGCTGCGAACCAGCATGAATATATATATTTTGTCTTGTGATATCAGCAACAAAATGAGCAGTTCTTTCACCTCTCATTTATCTGTCTACACAGCTCCCATGCCTGTCTTAAACAAAAGCAGAGGCATCTGTTTAGACCGCACCCTAATGGTTGCAACTCCTCAGGCACAGAGCTTGAGTGTGTTTAAAGTTATTGGCTGAACAGGGAAGCTGACTCTTTGTGACAGTGGGTTTTCACAGCATATGAGAGGAAGAACCCATATCCTTTCAGACCTCCTTAAGTCTTCTCCCTCTGCTACCATTGTATTGTTTGAAAAGGTAACAGTGTTCATCCATGGCCTCAGGGGAAGCCTTCAGCAGAGAAAACTTGAGCAGATGTGGCTTGAGGGAGCAAAAGTGACAGGCCAAGGCCCTTATGGGTAAGAATATGACTATAAACCAAGGTGAAATCGGAATGACTTCTGTGATCTGGGACTCTGGAGATCCTAGCTCTACTATCAGTTACAGGCCCATTGATGCCAAAGAGGCAGTGACGATCCATCAACCACGGCTAACGGCCACATCTGCTCCTTCTTTAGGCAGTAATGGGGCATCAGGTGCCATACTGGTGAACAAACTGGGGTTGTGTTCAGATCCCACCAGTGCAAGTAGTATTGTACCTTTGGGCAAAGTACTTAACTTCAATTGCTTCTGTAATACCGATTCAAGTAAATAGAGCATAAAAAAACATATGTTGCGAGTCGCTCTCATTGTAGCATACAGTTGGATAATAATAATTACAATGATGATGAAAATGTCAAAGATAATGATCATAGTAAATCTGGTGCACACAAGTAACAATGCAAAGTAGCTGCTTTTGTGTACACAAAACAGTGAAAAGAAAAAAAAAAAAAAACAACCCCTCATCTTCCTGCCAAAATCAAGACGGCAACAGTCACTACACTGAAAGCGAAACCTGCGATTTAAATCTTTTTGCCGATGTGTCATGTGTCTGTGCTGTCATCTGTGTTTGTGAATACCTGGTGGTTTTTTCCAAGGTACTACTTACACCTCAGATATTAGGACTGTCGTCTTTGATTAGAATTACCTTTAGCAGTAGAGCTTATAAAGAAGCACCGATGTTTTGGTCCGTGTTGAGATGAGTCGGACAGGATCAGAATTCATCCTCGTGTTTGTCTCTGTCTGATGCCTTGATCACCTCTCAGAACCACCAGTGCTGCTTTGTTTTTTCTGTATTTGTTCATTTTGCCATACTGGTGTCCATGATGAGATAGTATGTATTCAGTGCTTAGTGCTTCACTTTGGTTATGGTAACTTGGTGAGGATCTGGCTACTTTTGCCTGGCCAAGACATGAATAAATGTCCCAGACATGAGGTCTCCATTTGTGCCATTTGATAAAATGATTGCTTTCTAATTGGTTGCACAACAGGGTTTGTGAATGGGAAGCAAGCCAGACCTGGTATTCACAACAGAAGAACCTTTACGGTGGCAGTGTGTTAGTTGTATTAGAGTCAAGGTCACATTGCCTGTCCCATGTGCGCAACACTTCTTGCGAGGTGGTTAACCCAAACCATGCAGCATTTCAAAAATATTCTCTTAGTTGCATCGATTATAGTTTTATTTATTTTTAGCGTTAATTTAGTTCAGAAATTTTTTTTTATTATTGTGGTCTCTAAGCAAACACTTGTTTTGTTTTTCAATCATCATGAAAATCTGAGCAATTAAGCAATAAACCCAAACAGTGATATTTAAATCCATCCATCCTTTTACAAAGTTTTTTTTTTTTCAGGTTGTGTATTGTATCACTGGTAATACTGACTCAGTCTTGTTTTTGCAATGCTAACCTCTGTAGACATTAACCACCTCTTATCGTGTATCTTCAGGCAAAGGGCTTGCTGGGCAGGCCAGATGGGAACAGCCATAGCGAAGCAACAGGCACGTCGAGGAGACCAGAGTGGAGTGACTCCCGGGATCGGCTCAGTGAGGTAAGGCACCAGTGCTCTCGCGGTTCATCTTTAAACTAAAAACTTCTCTGGGGCTACATGCAGCATAGTTGACATCTGTTTTACAGCGATGATGAGAAGTTGAAACTTTTCCACTACTTCTCCTCAGTTACTTAGGCTTTACTGAAGGCCTAGTTGTTTGCTGCACACTGACACGTTTTCTTACACATAGTGTGTAACTACTTCTCATATGCTCTCTTTTAAGAGTGGATAGGTTGAGCTCTGTCCTCACACCATTGCACACTGCCCTTAAATGTTTTATTTTTTATTTATTTATTTATTTATTTATTTTTAAGCTGGGATCATGAAGCTTGCAATGACAGGGCTAGGAAAGTTATTTGGGTAGTAAGAGTGGCTTTGTTTTTCAAAGTGTATCTGAGAAAATAAGACAACCCTGCACCTTCCTTTGAGTTGTTTTCTTCCTATTGCCTTCCTTTCCCTCCTTTTCTTTTGTTACTTTTTCCTTTACATTTTTCCCGTCTCATTTGTCCGCACTCTCCGCAAAATCATGCAGCAGGCTGCTGTAATGAAATGTCAGGAGACAGTGGTTTCGATGGATGAAAGTGAGGTGTCGCTGACAGGCACGACAGGCAGAAGCGACGGTATTGAGAGATGCTGGAAATGGTGTGTCGCACATCAGCACTGATACACAGCATCTCTCTAATCTCCTGCCGGAGGAACGGGTGCAGAGAGAAAGCTGCTGTTAGACAGACAGAAGGGCCGTCTGTTTCTTTGGGGCTCAGTGCTGCTGGGTTTCACTTCTTGCTTGTTTTTCTTTCTTTAACTGCTCCATTTTTCCCTGTGCTGTCCTTACATTTTTTGCTGAAACATTATATTGAAGGAAAACTAGTCGTTTTTATAGGACCGTTGTAGTGTCTTAAACTGAATTTATAAGTTCTACAATTTGTATTTATTAATCCCCAACATATATTTTTTGAATTTCTGAAAGATTTGAAATCTCTTGCTTTTTTTTCTTTTTTTTTTTTTTTTTCTTTCCTTTCTTCTCCCTCTCCTCACAGAGTTCCACTCATTCACTGTCAGGACGGGGATATTCGGTAAGTGACAGTTTCTTGAGGCTCTGGTAATTTTTGTACAGTTTCAGACAGTAAATTTATATGTAACCATTCCATTATTTGTCCAGCAAAGATAATATTTGTTTATATGGCCTTGTAGTCTGGGTTATTTCTCACACTGAAGTGGCTGTCTGAGCAGATGGCCAGTGAATGAAAAGCACATGTGCATCACTCACAGCCCTCAGGTAGAAGCTTTGGCCTGCAGAACAGATGATTGTCGCTCTGCACAGTGACAGGCCTCCATCATCTCTTGCTGTTATAGCGGGAGAGAGGTTATAAACATACTTGCTTTTCCATCACACAAACCCAAACACTTTCATTGTGGAAAACCTTGTGGGTTTGTGAGTTCTCCCTCACTGAATTTCTAGGGAGCTGAAGGCAGTCCTGTTTGACAAACGTACCTGTTCAGACAGGTACAGGGCAATTGCAATGGATCATCTGAATTGACCACCTTGTTTCTTGATGAGCATAAATGGGAGCAAGAGATGCTGTTCACAGAAATTTTATTTATTTGAATTATTACCAAAGATGTGGTTTGTCCTCTGGACTGTTGGAGATGATTGCAAGTGGTCGGTGTTCAGTGAAAGCTACCCCTTAATGAAGGCGGCCCCCAATTTTCCACTTCCTGTTTCCATTTAAAATTCCTTGCAAGAGACTTTCAGACTTTTCTAATTTTACACCAAATGGGTCATATTTGTTGTAAAACATGCCCAGATTAGGGCAGCATGTTTCCAGAGATCATTCATCCAGAAAAAAGTTTCAGCAAAAAAGAAATCTCTTAGTCACAGGAATTAAGTTGCCTGCTGTGGTACCTGAACTGAAAATGGCTCAAACGTACATTGTTACCCTGGAATTATGTAATTTCTGTAATAGAAATACAGCTAAAATGACATTAAATGCCAAGTCAGATACCATTCTGTGCTAAATTAACCAGTGATATATTTGAGTGTATAGCTGTATGTACCGTCTTAATCGTTTGTAAAATTTTTGTCGACATGCTTTGGTTCAGCACAGTTAAAACTGATTTATGCATTTTATGCATGGATGACAGTACATAAAAATTGTAGGTCTCTTGAATGTTTTGGTCTCCGACAATGTGTTAGAGCATGAAATTAGCATCAATAGCAAACTGTCATTATCCAAACAAGTGTCCTGAGCAGGAAACCTTAGCAGTGTTGAAATATTTGCTGGAAGGGTTTTCTCAGTGGAAGTGTTTGGTCCTATAGTAAGGGACTTTCTCCTGGACAGTTGTGTTAGCAACTTGAGCTGACTGTGCTGATACCTGTTGGGAGAATGACAGCAAGGAGCCTTGAAAGAGCCGTCTGTTGCCACAGTGCTGTCAGAACCTGATAAAACCTTCTTCAGTCTGTTATCTGCAAAGCTAACAGCTTATAAAATTAGTGTGAAAAAGCAAGACCTCAGGGGCACCCTGTGTTTGACCCCACAATGCTTGAAATTTAGAGTGCACCTCCTCTTGCCCCTTGTGGTTTCTGCATCTTTCAGGGCCAGGGACTGACAAGGCGCCACCCACTTCTTGTAGCAATGAGATGTATGGTAGACAGGGTGTTAACAGGGATATTTGTCGTCTACTTTCCAGCTGAATTCCTAATTGGTGAACGCAGCAATCCATGTGGCAGATGTCTTTCTAACAAGGGTTTAATGTACTACCAGATAACACGGGAGATCTCTGTGCTGGTCACATTGCTGTTTGTGTGCAGTCCTGGGCTGCTGTATTCACTGGTCTTACTGTGTTGTAGATGAATGATTTTATGTGAAGCTGTGGAACTTTGTATTCTTACTGCAAGAGGAATTTTCCTTAAGAGTGATTTGTATGTCCATCTGATACAGACAAAGGTTTTCTCCACCTTGCTGTCTTGGTCTGTCGTATTCACGATATTTTTATTTTATTTATTCAGCTGTCCCTTTTCTCCAAAGCAACTTAATCTTAAGCCATTTACAATGATTTACCTACTTATATAGTCGGGTTATTTTTAATGGTGCAGTTCAAAGTAGGTAGCTTGCTCGAGGTATTACAGCAGGAGATAGGTTTCAAACCCGGTTCCTTCTTTCTGTGCAGAGCGGCAGCCCTAACCATTGTTACCTGCTGCAGTATCAACATGATTTATCCTTTGAATTTTTGAAGCCAATTTGTATTTGTTTACACACGGTACAGTTTATTTTTGCTCTCATTGCAGTTAGGCCATCGATTTGCTTTATCCAAGATGCTGTTCATTTTTCCAGTTAATGGTCGCCTTCCATTTCTTTCCTGTGTCATTGTTTATGTTCACATTACCCATGATGCTTCTGTTCCTTGCAGCTCGAATGGCACTTTTAAGTGTTCACATTAGTTGTGCTGCCTCTCTTCATTGTGGTGCGTTCTATGTATATTCTTCATGATGTTGCTCTCCATTACACTTAGTGCAAGCTCCACGTACGTTGCCCTTGGAGTGGTTTGACAGATGGTTCATGTGTGACGATTTGCAGTTGTGTTAAAGGGACTGTGCTAACTCTGTTAGTAAGACTGTGCTCACCTGCTGTACCGTCAGTACTCCATGGTCCTTGCATTCAGCCAGAGTGTGGACGTGTGATGTCACTAGTGAGACTTGCACAGGCACGCCAGAGTACAGCCCCCCAGAACAGAAGAACAGACACCCTTTCTGTATTCCAGAGGGAATGTCATGAAAGATGATTTGGGAACAGCTGTCAGACTCAGTTCCCAGTGGATCATGTGCATGGAAGTTTCCAGTCCAACCTGGTCTTATTTACTTAATTAGTGCTGTGATTTTGACATCTTTGACAGTCTTTTTAGAATAGAACGTCGTGACAATGAAACATTTTATTTCTAATTCAAGAAACATTGTTCTGTATCGCACAGTTTGGAAGTATATAAATAGTAAATTTAGTTTACTTCCAGTTATATCACTGAAGGCAAATGCACTGGATTGCACAGGAGTTAGTTACAGGAAGGACTAGGAAAACTCCTTGCAGGAGTTTAATACTTCTCTTTGGGAACTCTTTGTTCTTTAGGACCACCTCCCATTTTTGTTTAATGTGTTTTTGTGCTGGGCACTGAGGCTTGCCTGTGCAAAAGTGCAACATCCTGCATTTTGCGTCAAGAAAACTTTATCAGCTTGTCAGAGCCAAATTTAAACACCTTTGTCTCCTTTTGTGGTTTGGTTCTGAGGGTTTAATGCCTTGCTGTGTGCTTAGGATTGAAAAAATAGTTCTTAGACGGTCTCAAGTTGACGGTGCTATGCATCTTGGAGTTGTGAAGTTGGGAACATCAGTCACTTATCACTCACAGTACAGTGCATTCAGAAAGTATTCAGACTCATCTACTTTTTTCACATTTTATGTTGCAGTGTAATGCTAAAATTGTTTAAATGTATTTTTTCACACATCAAGCTACACTCAATACCCCATAATATCAAAGTGAAAACAGGATTTTCAAATGTTGTGGGAATGTATTAAAAATAGAAAAACTCAAATATCACGTTGACATAAGTATTCATTCCTTTTCCTATGACACTTGAAATCTACCTCAGGTGCATTCTACTTTTCTTGATCAATTTTGAGATGTTTCTATACTTTTATTGGAGACCACCTGTGGTAAATTCAGTTGATTGGACATGATTTGGAAAGGCACACACCTGTCTATATAAGATCTTGCAGCTGACATTGCATATCAAGAACAAAAACGAAGCCATGAGGTGGAAGGAAATGACTGTAGAGGTGACCAAGAACCCAGTGGTCACTTTGGTTGAGCCTCAGAGATCCTGTGTAGAGATGAGTGAACCTTCCAGAAGGACAACCATCACTGCAGCACTTCACCAGTCTGGGCTTCATGGCCGAGTGGCCACATAGAAGGCACATGAAAGCCCACTTGGAGTTTGCCAAAAAGCATCTAAAGGACTCTGACTGTGAGAAACAAGATTTTCTGGTCTGATGAAACCAAGATGGAACTATTTGGCCTCAATTCTAAGTGTCATATTTAGAGGAAACCAGGCACCGCTCATCACCCTCGCAACACCATCTCACTCATGCTGTGGGGGGTGTTTTTCAGCGACATGTACTGGGAGACTGGTCAGGGTTGAGGGAAAGCAGAATGGAGTGAAGTACAGTGCTATCTTTAACGAAAACCTGTTCCAGAATGCTCAGGACCTCAGACTGGACCGAGACTTTATCTTCAAACAGGGCAATGACCCTAAACACACAGCCAAGACAATGCAGGAGTGGCTTAGGGACAGTTCTGTGAAGGTCATTGAGTGGCCCAGACAGAGCCTACGACTTAAACCCAATTGAACATCTCTGAAGAGACCTGAAAATCGCCACTGACAGTCCCCATCCAACCTGGCACAGCTTGAGAGGATATGCAGAGAAGAATGGCAGAAAATCCCCAAATCCAGGTTTGCTGAGTGTGTCATATCATACCGAAAAAGACTCGAAGCATTAATCACTGTGAAAGGTGCTTCATCAAACTGCTGAGTTCAAGGGTCTGAATACTTATGTAATTGTGATATTTCAGTTTTTTTTATTTTTAATAAATTTGCAAAAATTCCAAACTCCTGTTTTCACTTTGATATTATAGGCTGTTGAGTGTAAATTGATTTGTGAAAAGATGAATTAAAAAATTTTTTTAGCATAACACTGCAACTTAATGTGGAAAAAAGTGAAGGGTTTTGCATATTTTCTAAAAGCACTGTATATCTGTCTGTATGTCTGTTACCTAGCTACACTTTGTCAGGTTTTTAAACTTTTTTTAAGGTAAGGTTTTGGTTGCTTGATCTGATTTTAAAATGCCCAATGTTTCTCCAGGGAGAGAAATAAAATAAGTACAATGGAGCAGTGTTCAATATCTTGAACTAGTATTTAAACATCTTAGTTTTTTACTTGAATTTTCTCTGATGCTTTGTTTGAATTACTTACTATTTACATGTAAGCCCCCAAAACCCTGGCCAATGTGTGATTTAGTCTCCTGTCAGAATGTCTCAGGCATCACAAACTTCCCCCATGAGAAGATGAGAAATTGTCAGGATACAAGATAGTGTTACAGATGAATTATTCAGTAGACTGTCAGATACCATGGCTGCTAGCCCTTTTTGCTGTGTGATATCTTTTTGTTCTGAAACGGGTGTGTAAGCAGTTGTGTGCTTGTGCACAAATGAGACCACCTATTGTCTTGCAGTAAGATAGGTTAATACAGTTTTATATCGTGGTCATATTTTGCATTGTCTTTACAATTGGTGTCAGGTCTTGTTTAAATTGCATCACTAATGCTACGTTACCAAGTTGGTTATTGTTGCTATTATGCTAAGTTAGCCTGTTGGTACTGGGTGTGACATGAGTTGCTTGCAGAAGTTGATGGCAATCTGTCTTGCGTCTCCAGCAATAAGTCAGATACAGTTCTGCTGTAATTGTTGTGCCTATAAAATGCAAATGTGCTCATGCTCAATAGATACATAGGGGAATAATATCACTGAATGCTTGTGATTGTTTTTGAACCACTGAGTAAGAGCAGGTGAACATGACAGACTAACACAGTTGACATAGAACACAAAGTATAGTGTACGTTTAATACGGCCTCCTTAACATGAGTAAAGTAATAATTGCCCCTGTGGTTAAACAAAAAGGAAAACTTAAGCGTTAAGGAAAAGCTTGAAATAAGAAAGCATTTTGACAGAAATGAAAGCACATGTGACATGCTGTGAAAATAAATTAAACTTGTTTAGCTGGAACAACTGCAAGAGCTGCAAAATTCATAAGAACTTCCAAGTAGACCTAATTTCTTTTTTTTTCCCCCGAGGTCAATTTAAATATATATTCAAGGTAAACTTGTACTCCTTAGGAATGTAAAATGTTTACTTATTGTGGTAGCATTTTCATTAGGTTTGTTTTTAGTTTGGCTTAAATTAATAATGCAGGTTTTGAGTGTTCCACCTATAACCCTACTTCTATCATGTTGTTTCTGTTGTGTGAGGTTTTTAGGAGTATGTACATATGTTGCTTTTATAGAAGGGCAGACTATATTGCTTTTTCAATGAGCTGTGCTAGAAAAAGCCAACAACTGGTCCCATGGTGGAATTATGAACATGGTTGTTCACCTCAACACCTTATTTGTTTCCCAATCAGAGTTTTTACAGCTGACTGTTTAGTGACTTATTATTTATACATTTATACTACTGGGAAATTCTTACTGGAGCAGTTAAGGTAAATATATTAATAAAGAGCACTACAGCAGGAGGAAGGATCAAAACTTGGGAACCTTAAGTGCAAGGTGGCATATCTGAGCTCTGCTCCTCTTACTGCCCCTCTTTGGCTGAGGTTCGTGAGTAGCTCGATCATCAGCCATTCTGCTTTATACACATACACACTAGCCAATGGAGCAGTCTTTAAGCGTGCAGTGGTTATATCTTCTTTCCACTGTTTTCCTCCTTCAGGTATGTTTTGCAGACACATGTTTTAAACTGTCAGTAAAAGTCCTTTGGATGCATGGTGTGCTCTCTTGTTTGATTATTGTTTTCAATTCTTCTGTGCTTTTATTTAGTTTAGGCTTTCAGTTACGTTGTTTGCAATTTAGGTTTGAGTTATTTCCTGAAAGCTGAGCTCAAAACAATCATATTTACCTCCATTGTTACCAGGAATGCTAGTCATGAGCTGTTGGATTTCCCAGCCACCCACCCACCCACCTACCCACCTACCTGGTATGCTGCATGAATTCACATGACGCGGTTTTTTCCTTATTGTTGGAGTTTCACGGTCATCTTTGCTTCTGTATGACTGATCTCACTATCAGTGTGTATACATCCATTTTGCACGATACCCCTGTGACCCACATTTAACGAAAGTCTATAGCATACTGATTTGAGGAATTGAGTACATGGGAAAAGTTATGACTGACATTTATTCAAATAAAATTGTTGCATAATGTATGACATTTCAGAAGAGAACATAAAATTACTATTTTGGCACCTAGCCTGTCATTTAAGGGCACCGATGGGTTGTTCCATGATTAGAGGTACTGCCAGCAGCTCTTGGCCTAAGATTAAAGGCAGCGTTTGGACTGATCAAGAAGTAGTTATCAGGCTACGACTGTGTATATCTACGGAGGGAAACAGACCCGAAATAAGTGGAATCTTATGTGTTTGGAATGACAGATAAAGGTTCTTAGTCTGAAATAAGGCTTATAAGACGAAGTTCTTTGTCATTCACTGTTGGCCTATACCCGTACAAGCTCTAGTATTGTGTCTCGCAGCCAAGAACAAAACGGCTGCTGTCATTCCTGCATCAGTGAGTTTCTTTGCTCCTGCTTTTGTACATCTGTAGTGAGATTAGTGTTAATCTACTTTATTTTGGCCTGCTGTCATCTCCATGGCATCCAAACCACTTGCTGTTTGTGTGTAGTGCCCAGCATATACTTCCAGCAGAATTAAGGCCTCTCTCCTAATGGGTAGCCTGGCTTTGTTCTTTTTGTAACAAGGCATGCTCTGAGTTGCACACATATTAGGCTCACTACAGCCAGCTGGGGTCAATTGTGATTTGATGAAAGCAGCAACTACCTTAGCCAGATGTTTATTGACAGCTAAGTATGGCCAGACAGGTTTAGAGGCCCAGTCAGACCAACTGCCTTTTTCTGTTTTTGGAAAGATCTTGCTGTCTTTATTCCCTTGCCGTTGTCTAGATGTAAAAATGCTAAAACATTTAATTTGCATTTAAAATGGCTGGCTTGGATATTCTTGCTGAGAGTTCAAGGACAAAATGAATTGATTTAGTGCTACTGTTCATGCATCTGTAACATGTTTGTATAAGAAATGGGGCAGCAAGTTGGTTAGTGGTTATAGATCCTGCCATGCACTTTAGAATGGGGAAACCCATTTTCTTCTTTATACTACTTTCGATCAATGTGCTGACCCTGACTTGAGACAGTAAACATGACCCTACTGTATGAATAGGGAAATAATTTTAAGATGCTCAACACTGAAACTCTCTTTAGAGAAAAGCATTAACTGAATGAATTAATATTATTTTCAACTTTTCAGCTGAGATTCCATTTCTTGTTTGTCAATAACCAGTTCAGAATCTTTTATCATGAATTAAGAAGTTCAGTTTTACAAGAGTAGGTTTTTGATAAGTTAAGTAAATTATAGTACTGTTTGGTTTATGTATAAATACCATCACTTGAACATAACTGTCACAGAAGACTTCAAAATCACAGTGAAGTTCTTTTAAATTTCTGTCAATATATTATAATGAGGCAATTGGTACAGTCCTCTCAGTAAAGGAGCTGTGCTAAGATCTACATTTTATAATCATAGATTGATACTTTATAGTATATTTTTTAAACTGAAAGGTGATATACCACCATATTCTCCGTCAATTAGTCTAAAGGGAATGGGGTGGCCAAAGGATATATTCTGGGAATTGACCTCTGTCACACTAAATCAGCACTGTATATCTGCACTGTACTGTTTGTACATGACCTCATAAAGTAGACTAGTCCACTGATGTATCATAAGCCTTGCTTCTGGTAATTGTGGTGTTTTGGTATTTTAAACCAGGAGGTAAATTCAGACTTTAAAACCACACTGCAACAGTATGAATATGGAACTGTACTCATGTCTGACTCAGAGTTAGTGGTTCAAGTTGAAAATATGGTCCAAAATCAAAACGGGTAAAAGTTTTCATTTTTCTGTACAGGCGCGCACACACACGAGATTGTGTCCTCAAGGACACAGGGTATTGTGCCGCTTTATTGGTTTATTTTGAGATTAATATAAAGACAGTACACAAATGTTTAGAAACTAAGCAAACATGAGACATGACAAACAATATTGGCAAAGTATGTCCCTTACAGGCTGCTTTACTGAACATTGTTAGGTGGTATGATACAGGAAAAAGCTACTCATGCAACACCTGAATTTTGAATTTCTAGCAGATAAATTTTTGATTGTGTCTCTGTTATACCGTGAGCTCTGTGGCTTATTCAGTTAATTGTACTAACATCCCAGGAAGTATTTTTAAATAGAAGTGGAAATGATTTAACTTTGAATCAGCTGCTCCAGAATTTATCCCCAGTAACAGTGTGTCATTATCAAAACATAAACTAGAACACCTGGCCCAGTGAAAGAAAAAGCCAAGAGTAAGTGGTAGCGATGCACCAAGGTTTTTTTTTTATTTTTTTTATTTTTTTTATTTTTTTTAAATTAAATAAATGGTATTTATGTAACTTGTCACAACCAGGTCCTCTGGTGTAAAGGTCCTATTATAGGACATGTCTATGCTCATTTGAGTGTCAGTCATCAGGCAACATTAATAGTTTGTTGAAGACATCTCTGTCTGAATTTGCTGTAGTACGTGCTGCCCTTCAAAGCTCAAGTCAAGCAGACAGTCATACTCAAACTGTAAAACACAGCCATTGTTTGGAGTAATACGTTTATAGTAGCTTGGGACACTGCAGTTCAGGTGGCATTATTAATGTGCACAGGTGTGCTGTGAGTTAATAGTTCGTTGTTCTGAAGTATATCTTTAGAACACATGATGGTTAAGATATAGCTGACACTGGCTGACATTCTGTTCCACGTTTTGCCCAGCTCTTTATTCACAGCCCAAAGACTATTATTGTTCTGATCAGTTTTTCCAGTTCATTTTCTGCCACACAATTTTGCCCTCTTTGTTTGTGTTGTTGAGCCCCCCCCCCCCCCCCCCCNGCTTCGCTCTGTGGATCGAGTGTGGAATGGCAGCGTCCCAAGTTTTTTTTTTTTTTTTTTTGGGCCCCCCCCCCCCCCCATCAGTAGCTGAAGCCACCTGTTGCTTCTGTTCAAACAGAAGTCTGAACTGAATTCATTGAAGCACACAGGATTTGCACCATTTGTAATGTTACTCATCCCTTGAAGTTAGAAGGTATTCAGTATCCACCCACATTCAGTCTCACTTATAGAAGCGTGAAATGCCGAGATCAGGTAGAGGTTATTCACTGACCCTACCTTGTAAATTGTCTCTAAATGTATTACTTATTCAGCCTTGTGCACAAATTATATGCTTGCTGATGCTTTTATGTTACATTCCAACACTGAACCAATTTGTATTCACTTGCACTCGCACACACGAATGCACATACACTTTAATACCTTTGTCTGAGGAAATGGAACTGATGTGAGGCACACATCCTACAGGTTGATTCATGAACTGTAGATCTGCCAAGGAAAGGTGCGCCAAGGCTCATGTTCATAAGTCAAGAGCTGTTCACCCTTCTATCCCCCAGCAATACTTATATGAAATTCTAGATATTAAACACTCTTGTTTTAGTTGCTTGTTGAGTTCATGGTCTTCCCCTGCAGGTCACGGAAATCTTCTTTCCCAAAGGATTCTTTGAAGCCCGGCATTGCCTATTTAATGACTGCTCAAATTTAGCATGACTTTGGACACCCCCCCCCCCCATTTGTCTTGGAACAACACTTGAAGAGAAGAGGTCTATAGAATAATTATACTGCTTTTTAGGGAAATCTCTAATCTTCAGGTTTTGTTGACAAAGGGATCTACTCAGGCTAGAGGAAAAACACGAAAATGCAGTTAACTGCTTTCATACCTGTTCCTGATAACAGGGGAGGGGGAAAAAAGCTGCATTTTTGGTGTGTCCTGAGTCTAAATGGGATGTACTCCATATGGATGTTGTTATAGTTGGCTGCCAGGAGTGGAGTGTCAGCACTAGTCAGCCCTGAAATGTTTGTTTGGTTTGAGGTGCCAGTGAACTTTAGATTTACTGATTTTTAGATGTTCTTGGGTCTGTGAAAGCCGTTTTCTTCAAGAGATTCTGATGGCATTTCAAGACCCATGGGCATCCATTTTGATCACCTTTCCTGCCTTCAGTCCTCAGTGTGTTGACCAGCACTTGATGTCTCAAAAAATGGCTACTTATATTTGTAGTGTTGCCAGTGTTGTCACAAACACTGGTTCCCCTGCTGTTGTATGTTTTCCCACCTTTTCTATACAAATATTGCATTTCTGAAAAAGAAAAGAATCACAGGATTCACAGTAGGCCTGACTGTGTGGGTGGTTGTGTTGTGAACCTGCTTGGATATTTGTTCTTGCATAATTTTCAGTGATGTATGAGAATTAAACTGCACAGCTATGTTCATTATTAATAGAGATGTCATTTTTCCCAAATTGAATCAAATTAGGGTGAAAATGAGAAGTCATCCAACAGCATTAATCATTGGAATGCTTGTAGGAAAAAAAATGTGTGTGTGTGTGTGTAATTTTATCCCTATTATTCCAGCAGCGGTACAGCCTATTAAAAATGTGTGGTTCCTGTTTGCATTAGCATGAGTGCTAAAATTTAGGTTGGTTCTTCAGATAGAACTGTCATTTCACCCACCTCCCACAGCTATTACAACGAATGCAATGGGCAAATGTACATTTTGTATTCTCTAATGTGGTCTGTAGTCGCACCTTTCTTCAATTCACTCCCTCTACTTGTTTGGTGTTTCAGCCAGCTTAAATAATCTGAATGGAGATGACATACAGTATTTGTTTACAAGCATCTCCCATGATGACCCAGTCCCACAACCCAATGGGCCACTCTAGCATAATTGCTTAGTAAGTGGGCAGTTTATCATTTTCACCAACTCATGTCCTATGATTATTTTCCTGTGTGAAATATTTATTCTCTTCCCCCTGCACAGTATTTAACTGAAAATTTGGCATAATTAAAAGTAGCAAGCTCTTAGGCTCAGGGAAGATGAAACAATGGTCTTTCAAAATAAGTGCAATGAAAGCATTTTGAACATTTCTGCACATCTCCTGTGGTTTGGCCATATGTATTATGCATAAATGTTATGAGGGAGGAATTTTTCTCCTTTTTCTGCTGGGTTTATTTTTTCTCAGACAGATTAAGATTCATTATTATTTCAGCTGAAGGGCCCCTGCATTGCCTCTGATCAACAGCACACATGAAAATAATATGCAGAACATGTTTGCAAAGCACTTTTTGCCAAAGCACAAACAAGAGCAGTGTTTATGATAGTAAATTCATGTAAAAGTGCATTTTCTAAATCATGATTTGCAATAGTAATCCTTTTAAATGGGCCTGGCTCCTCCATGGTTTTCTGTGACTTGCCTGTGAAAATCTGAATTTATGGCCTCCTTGAATTTTGCAAACAAACCTTTGTTTTTAAATGTTATGTGTTACATCCTGTTCCAGAGCACTGTGGCCTCAACTTGCTAATATTTGTAGTTTTGGTTTCATCTGCAGTTTAAATTGTGGCCAGAATGCAGTGCCTCTCATCACATGTACAGTGCATAGGCTCTCATTATAGTCTAAGGGAATTTGGGCTCTAATACCACCATAGATGCACTAGTTCTACGGGAAAAAAATGAAGTATTTAAGGTAGAAATATGTTGTCCTACCAGCACATCTTGGATCTTTTACAGAACTCAATTTTTGGTAGATTTTGTTTCTGACTCAAAAAAACCTGCTACTGTTCCTAAACTAACCTTTTCTACCCTTTGCAGGTAGTTTAGTCTAGGGAAGACAGTACTGTTATTTGGAGTTTGACATTGTTCTTCAGCCTGAACCATCAAATCACTGAACTTCATGGTTTTAATGTAACACATTAGATTATTGTTTTGCTTACTGTCAGGTAAAGCCCTGAGGGGATGGCAGAGGCCAGCAACTTGTCATTTCATGGCTGATGTTCTGTCAGCGTTTACCTGGTCACCTGCATGGCCATACCACTGCTTTTCACAGGAACAACTGTTTTAATTTCTAAAGGCAATATTGGCACGTATCCCTAAAACATGGCTAAAGCTTAGTCAGCGCTCTTTTTACAGCACAAAATGGAGCAGTTTTATAGTCAAATACAGTTAGATCTGGCTTGTGGTTCATTGCTGCTACCAGTCACTTGAATACCTTTTGTTCTGCTTGGAGGTCATCTAGACATTGTCTTGAGGACCATCTTTTAGTCCACAAAGATTTTTTTTGTCTAATTTGTATTTATTTGTCAGCTAATAAAATTTGGTGCAGGTTCCTTCACTTAAAAATTCATGCCTAGAAGTATAAGACATTCTTTCCCCTTATCCATAGCCATAATGTTAGTATAGACATCCTGGATACTGTTCTGTGTGTGTGTGTGTGTGTGTGTGTGTGTGTGTGTGTGTGTGTGTGTATATCTAATTAATTTTTCTGAGACTTTTATTCTAGTTTCATCAACTGCTCAGTCAGTGCTGTGCTGCAGCGGTCCAGAGCCTATACAGAAAATGCAGCGTGTAAGGCTGTGTGTGTCTTGGATAAATTATCTTTTATTAACTAGAAAGAGTTTAAAAGTTGTCTACTTCTAAAATTACAGAAAATAGTGTAATCTGAACCTTCTATTCAGTGCCAGTTGTTCACTGATTTACCACATAAGCGTGTGCAGCTTTTGTACGTATCTGTTCACTTTTTACTTTAATTTCTCTATGCAGAAAGTGTTACACTAGACACCCCTCAGTTTATTCATTGGGTAGGCTATATAAATAATAAATATAAAAGTTGCTGCAAGATATTCAACAACATACATTTTAAATTTGTTTTAACTTTATTAAAAAAAGATTACAGTAAGTCCGAATGACGTGCCCAGTGATAATACAGATTTGGATGCGTTACAGTTATCTCCTTTGCTCCTGTTGGGAGATGGGTAGGCAAATGACTTGTCATTTGGAACTTTCTTAGTTCAGTGTACGTTTTCTGCTGTATGCACTATGTTTCAGCATCTTCTCTGCTTTTTGTGTTTTAGGAAATAACTGAGTAACACTAACGTTATTATTATTATTCTACTAATAGTATTAGTTTATATAGTTGTGGTGGGGGCATGGTTCTCATAATAAACTGCTGTTGTATGTTTGTAAATAGATGTTTAACCATTGTTGGGAATTATGGTAGGCTGTTGACTTTGTTTCACAGCTTTTGGACAGGCGTGCTATGCCAGTGCTGGTATTCAAACATGGTTATGTTCCTGCAGTCAATCTCCTGATCCCTCTTCCTGTAATGCTGCCGACAGCAGCACGGTCAAAACGGGTTGTTGTATCATTTGTCATATGTATTTTATTTTTAACAATCAGTCTATTCCATAAACATCTAATAAATTTTACTCCAACTTTCCCCTTTTCTTTTCTCACAGTAACTGGAACATCATAGAAAAACACAGCCCCACATTTTGTGCAATTAAATTGTTTGGACCTCAGTTTGCATTACAACAGAGTTTTGCTGTGTCTCCACAAACTCCTGTTCATTGTGAACCATTGACTAATTTTTAAATTTAAAAAAAAAAATATTTTCCAAGTTATCACTGATCCACAACACTGAGGAACATTAGATGTGTTTTAAATAGTGTAGATGAACGTTTCAGTCTCTCATTTGTTTACGTGTGCTTTACTGCTAACTACTGACTGGGAACAGAAATGCAAGTTGCTTTCGTTTGGTGTCGTACCGAAATTCAAGAAAAATTGATTAAGAATACAATGAGGAACTTAATTGTTTATCTTAAATTTGTAACTAATACTTGTAGTACAAATTGCCACAGTACTTTAAATTATGACGAATAGTACAATAGTATTCTAGTAAAGAGTAGAATAATAAATGTTTTTATATCATTTTAGCTGTTTTTTGTGGGGTGCTGTTTTCCATAACCTAGAAATATCAGTGTCTAAACTGCAAACAATTTAGAAAAAGGATAAGGGATGGTAGCCAACGGAGTGGAGTTGTGTGAAATTTCCATGCAGCATAGCAAACAACTCCTTAAAAAAAAAAACTACAGTTGATGTAAGTTTAGGGAGAAAGATGAGCTGCACTATGTCTTTGTCTTCAGCATACTGTAAAAAACTGTGTAATTGATTCAAATAAACCTGTAACTGAACGTATAACTCTCCATTCCAAGAGACGTTTGCAAATGCATTTTCATGTATTTTGCTCATGGCTTTGAGAAAGGGTTCAAAATTATAGTACAACATAATTCAGTCATGTCTAGAAATTGCAACCATTGTGAGATCATGGAAAGTTTTTTTTTTTTTCCTTCTTTTTTCCCCTCCTCCTCCTTCTTCTTCTTCTTCCTAGGAACTGGTCTCAAGGTTCATTTTAGTAAAGAAATGTTTGCACTAAGGCATGTGTGTTTTCCATACAATGGTCTGCTAATGGAAAAGTCTACTCAGGTAATGGATCTTCGAAAATAGCTACAAGTTCCTGGACTGCAGCTCCAGAGTTGCGTAATGGCACAATTATATGTTATTGTACATATTCCAGAATAATGAAATTGCAAACTGTTTCTTGTGAAGAATGTGAACAGCTGTGGAAGGTCTTTTTAAAAAATTTTTTCTTTCATTTTTAAAAAAGCTTTGAGGATACCCGTTACTTTTGCATGCTGTGCATGTGTTCGCGTGCGGGCGTACATAGCCAAGGGCTGTCACATTTACATCTGAAACTTGTGGTTTTGCATTTCCTTCAAAGAGATAAGCAGCTACAAATGAACTTGTGCACCACAGGTGTGAAATGTGCATTTCCAATTTTGCATCTTCTGCTTTCAGTACTATGTCACCAATAGTGTAATTGCCTTCAGCAAAGTACCACCTTGGTTTGACTTTCCCTGAAGCGTTTCCTTCTCAAAAGACAGCGTTTTGGAGTACATAAATGCTCATCTCATCCCACCGTGTTTTTCCCCATGCAGGTTTTGACCTGATTTACTGGGTTTCTCATGTGCTCTGCTGGATTCTCATACTTGTAAAAATATCTGAATACTCAGTGCAGTACCATGGAATCAGTTTATTTCCTGAATGATTTTGGGAAAAACTGACACCACTCTGTATGCATTAAAGCTTGATTATTTGCATACAACTATGGAGCTGAACCCACATCAGTCACACTTACTTCCTTATGCTGGGTATCTCATCTTCATTACAGCAAGATGGTTGAAGAAATCTTTTCATTTTGATCTCATTTTATATTTAAATGTTTTGGATATTTACAGTGCAGAGTTGTGAAATTGTATAAAGTAGGTGGTATAGTGTGTAAATACATACACAGGGCTCTTTCTATGATGACCAAAAATGCTTATTTTTTAGAATACTTGATCTGAAGTGTCTTGTAGCAGTAGAATCGCTGTACTTTTTATTAGATGTGGACCATTTAATTTGATTCTGTTTTGCTACATTTTGTAGAAAACTAGTGGCCTTTCTCTGAAATGCCTCATTTTGATTTTAATAGTTTCCTTCCGTGAAAATTTGATTGTTCAAACATTTTCAAGCCTAATAGGTTGATCTCTTGCTCATTACAGTCACGACTGCAGTAATTTATTTCATGTAAAAGTGAGTGCTCCCCTGTAGTCTTGAATTAATGTATTATAATAGTGCTGATGTAGTAACATACGTTGAACAAAGGCAGCTACTAAATAAAGATAAAATGTGACTGGTTCCATTCACCCTCATTCTTTCTCCATTTGCAGGTGAATGATTCAGTAATGAGACATGCTGATATGGGCTATGAAATTAATTCCCCCCCCTCTTTCTGTTGCAGTGTGACAGTGAGAGTGACATTGATGATAAGGTAAGACTTGAAGCCTGTCTTTTGTCTGATGGTATCTTTTGTGAAGGTAGTAAATAATCAGTTCATTCAAAGGGACTGCTGTAGCTATATAGGGGATAGATGTGTTCCAAGAACAGTCCACTCAAGTAGAGAACTGCTGTTCCATGAGTACACTTTCTATAAAAATAACATTGGAGCTTGTGATATGGTGATGCAGTGACATCTTTTGACTTCTAATGAACAGTGAAGGACAAGTGGTATTTTATAAGTTGCATCAATAACGTACAGTATATGGTTAACTGCGAGGGAAATTCCCAACATTTGAATTTAAACATTTCTGCTTTTGCTAATAGTGTGACTGTTGTGTGTTTGAAAATTTTAAACCTGCTGTTTGAATATGAAATGAGTGGCAATAATGTTCCCCATTGTTGTTTAAAACAGTGTGGAAACAGTTGAGGTTCAGAAAGAGCAGAGGACAAAGGAGTTCTGAAGTATAAATCGCTCTTAAAATGTCATGTTTTTCTAATTCTGCACATTAAAAAAAATAAAATAAAATGGTAATAGTTTCTGTACCAACTTAGGACGAACGCTACAGCACAGCTGATTTTGATCAAGCTTCTGATGCTGCATACATAAACATGCTCAATGTCTTAAAAAATAAATATAACTGCTGCTTGTGTTTTATTGATCCGTGTTGCCTGTACAAAGTAGTACTGGTATACTTGAATATAAAATGTAAGAAAAAGTGATGTTTTTGCGACAGAGCCAAGGAACCCGTATAATGCTACATGCTAAGGCAAGGTGCTTGAGCTGTATTCTCACTCAGTCTATCATGCATTCATTGACCATAGTGCACATACTGTATATCTAATGGTGTTGTCACACTCTTGTGGCAATTTACAGAATTAAAATTTAGTAGCAAAAGTTTTGCTTGGTAGAGAAACCAGTCAAGTAGAATTTTCTTGTGGTTATGTATTAAAATAGGAAAAGGATCAAGAGCCTCAATTTACCTTACTGGGAAAACATAGCTATACTTAGTTAACAATACAGTGTAATTTGCCTCTGTTTCCCTTGCCATGTTAGGGTGTTGGTTTGACCTTTCTTGTGTCCCACTGATGGTTTGCTCAGTTGTGTGGGACTTGAGCACTTGGAATTGCATTGCCTTGTTATTTATGGATAGCTCATGCTGCAGTGGAATGGTCTGGAAACTCAGCAGCAAGAAGACCTCCATTACAACACCAATTCAAACTGGTCTATAGCTCACTTGCTCAGAGTACCGGGTGGTTCTATGCTGTTGCTGCTGGCCTGGAGCCCAGTGTCTTCTGGTCCACTGAGACACTAGCCAACTTCTGACATTTGGTAATGTACCTGCTCTAGATGTGGGTTTTAGATTCTGGATTTTGGACCACCTGCCTTCATTTCATTTGGGGGTACATGAGTAAAAACATTACAAATAGAGAAGGTTTACTGGCAGGATTTACACGTGATTCTGTGTAGGGCCATGTCTATGTCTCTTTGTATAACTGTTATAAAATGTCTATCTGTGTGTTAAAGCCTTCCCACTAGGGTACCCCTACTGTCACTGCAGCATCCCTGTGCTCTTGTATCAAATGGAAAGGGACCCCCACAACAGATGCTCCAGCAGCCCTTAAGTCTGGATTGCTGCCAGTCACATGCATCTGTCTGTCTCTCCTCAAATTGGTTCCCAGCTGGGATATTAGCACTGTATGTTTAACGCAGCTTTGTAGGCATGTCAGCAAAAGCCAGGAGAAAAAGATGTGCCAGCACTGTCTTTACTCTAAAGCTTTCAGGGAAAAAAAATCTCTGAACCAGTTGCCTTTGCTCTTTGACTTTTTTAAACACCATTTGGTAATGGTGTTTAAAGTGTTCTTTATCGTACTGAAATAAGTATTTTAGTATTGAGAGTATTTTGGGGGAAATTAATTGGGGTTCCTTGGGTGGACCGAATTATCTGATCATAACTTTCCTCTTATGCAATGAGTATCTGAGTTTGCAGTATTAGAGTAATTTCTAGGAAACCAATCATTAAACTTGGATACCAGGATATACGTGCAGTGTTGCAGATTGGTGTATTAACATCATGACCACACCACTTGCAAAACAAGGTGCTCAAAGGAGAGGCCTACCTTACCCTGGCATTTATGAAGTGGTTTGACTGCTGCATGCAGTTGTGAAGCTCAGAAGAGTTCAGCTGATTCCAAAGCCTTGTCTGGCAGGCTTGGACTGCAAAGAATGTCAGGTGTGACTTAGCATCCAATTGACAACATTGCTGTTCAGCCTCACTGGGAAGTGCCATGTAGATGAACTCAGTAACTGTGGAGGAAGTTGCAACAGCCCTGAATCAGTACTTGATGCTGTTCCCCACCATAATGTAGTGTTTGCCTGAGTCCTAGAGAGTGAAGAGGATGAGAGAACTGGATTCCTTTGATCAGTGGGGAGCATCTGAAGATTTGCAACACATCTGTGCAGGGAAAACAAGCTGTAAACTGCTATGGAGCATTTTAATGACGGACGGATTATAGGGTGAAAAGAGACTCCATATGGCAGGCAGCACAGCGGCTGGCAGGCAGCAACCCCCCCCCCCCCC
>UFQX01000407.1:22409-160540 GCA_900497675.1 Arapaima gigas | reverse complement strand
ACCCCCCCCCCCCCCCCGCGCGCGCACACACACACACACACACACACACACACACACACACACACACACACACACACATCTCATGAGTCTGAGTTGTTAGTGGAGAGTCCTGGTTGTTTCACATCCCACTGTGATGATGTTCTGATCATTTGACTACCCTTTGTGAGCCCACTCTAAACTTGCATTGTAACTGTGCCTAAACCAACTTCCCCAAACCACAAGCCAATAACAACTGTTATTTTACAACATTTTTTCATGCCTTATAATTTCCTGGATGTAAATGATTTGTACTGTGGAATCAGATCTTTTTTCAAACCAGATGCTAGTTCCCTAGCATTCCCTTGATAGGTTTGAAGACCTTCACCTCCTACAGTGTTCTGTGTGCTGTGACAGTCCCTTGTGTCTGAGACTTTGTAAATTGGACTGTGCTGCTGTTCAGTGCAGCCACTGTGCATGGAGAGGGTTTTACTGCCTGCACACTGTGCTTTTACTCTGGCAGACCCAGTGCTCTTAGAGGGTTTTGGAACAAGCACTCTGAATGTTGGCCTCCGCTGAATCTCTTGCGGGCCTCATTAATGAGTGCACAGACACCCGTGAGGTTAGTGGCGGGATGCTAAACATCCCTGCAGGAACCCAGCAGACAGTAGAGCCCTTGTGTCTCGGCAACAGTGACGCCCACAGCGGCTGAGCACATGGAAAAGAGCAGTTTCAGAATTGGGTTAATCTACCGTGAAAAGATTGGACTTCTGTGTCAAAGGGAAGTAATTTCAGGGCCTGGATTGTGTTTGACAAAGTCATCTTGGCCCAGGTGCTGTGTGGCTGAGTGGGTAAGGAGGGGTACCTCACTTCTTCTTGTGCACAGAGCCTGACCAACACCCTTTCAGTTCCAGAATTCTTCCTGTCAGCTATACAACCTTAGAGTTGGGGTAAAAATAATCTCTAGAGAAGGAACAACAGTCTGCAGTCCCACTCCTAGGCAGACCACAGATTTGTGGTAAAGCCCCATGGAAGAGAAACTTAAAATGCAGGTATCCTTTTCCTTGATGTTAATATCTGCCAAAGAATAAAGTCTACAGATACCAGTGAAAGCTCAAATGAGACATTTGGCAGCCTTCTAAATCTATTATATAAATTTGTTCTGTCAATTGAATAAGCATTCTTTACAGTGCTTTAAATTTTGTAAAATAAGTGTCCTTACCACTGTTCTTGGCTTTTTAAATCCTTGTTCTTCCTTTATTTACTTGCTAGCACGCCATGCTCCAACTCCTTGGTCATAAAACAGAAAAAACCTACATGATTGAAAGTCAATCATTATTGCAAGCTGAATTGTCTAGTTTTGTTGTTCACGCTTCAAGGTGATGTATTCCTTTGCAGTTTCCTTTCTCTGGGCCTTGGGTTGTTATTGTTACTAATGAAGAAGGAAAGCCGGTATGGATAAGTAAAACTTATGCTCTTTAAAAGTGATTGTTGGCTAGAAGGTAGCACCAGTTCCTTTAGGTATATAGTCTTTAAAAACTAGATGTAGTCCTGTTTGGATGACAGAGTTGTAATGAAGGTGGGGAAGACAACAGCTGCAGTGTTTATTCAAGTTTATGGAAACTGAAACAGTTTTTAAAAAATTAGTTACACTCTGCAATACCCAGATTTTAATCATTGAGTTTATAAAAGTTTTGAAGCCATAAAGCATTCAGTAGGTTTTGAATTAATTTTTAGATTTATACTGTATTTTTCTGCAGTGCATAATTTTTTCATTGTTCCCTAAGTGTTTGTTTCACATGGCAAGCATGCAACATATTACTTATATTTTACAATTGCAACTAGATATAGGTTGATATGCTATAATACTGTTTTTACATGCATTCTCATTTGTGTTGTCATTTGCACATATATGCCTCTGTGCCCCTTTGTGGCTCACACCAGAAGGAGCAACATCTGAGTGGCATAGGCTGGAGAAGAGGATGATTTCAAGCTTTACTATCTGTCTGATTGTACTTGTGCTGACCATAAACGTATTGGCGAACTCCGAAGTTGAGTGCGTGCTTCCCTGCAACAAGTCTGGTGTCAAGCAGCCATCTATTAGAGCCTTCATGGATGATGACAGTGACTACATTACCTGAACTAAAATATAGCTGGATTTAGCACAAGCTGGAGAGGCTTGCACTCACATGGACTAAAATGAGTTTTAAGCAGGGAAATTCCAGATCACTGAAGCTGACAAAAGGAGAAAAGGAAAACCTATTTACAAGTTCCACTGCAGCATAGATAATACACTGATTCCATCCATTTTGCAGAAGCCAGTGAAGAGCTTAGGCAAGTAGTTGAGGGGTGGTAGTTATTCAGGCAAATTGCAAAGTGCTGGAAGGGTTGCCTACAACAGTAGATGTCAGGACTTCCAGGTAACTGTAAAGCATAGGTATATTTTATGGCATTTTGTCACAAATTTTCTGGGCCTTTCTGGTTTAAGTCCAGTATAAAAATGTATAGCATTTGAGAGAAGGATAAGGTTTTACTTCTGCAGGTGGCATGGTGCATCTCAAAGACGGAGTAGCATTGCCGTGTACTGGCAGAGTAACAGCCTAAAATTATCATTTAAGGGGCCTAGAGGGGGACTTTTGGGTAACATGGACAAGGACAGTGCTGCAGTACAGCAACTCAAGTGACCTTAAGGTTGCTGGAGCAGGCATCATGGTGAGAACAGCAAGGAAACTAAGTACGCTGACTGCAGTGGGTAGCTAAGAAAGTCATGGTGTTTGTGAAGGAGAGTGAAAATGTGAAATCAGCATCCTGTTTCAGGTCAGGATTCCTAGTGATGCCTATAGATTGACAACTGATGGTTGACTTAAGAAGTCTGCTATCACAGGAACATCTGAGGCCAGACACAATGTTCCTCTCAAACTGCTTAACAAGTCAGTGGTTCCTTGAAAAGAAAAGGCTGTAGAAGTTTATAAAAGGAACATGATGCTGCTGTATCTACACAAATGCAGTGCTACTCAGCAGGCTGGAGGGCAACATGTCATTGTATAAGGTCTATATGTTGTGTTTCAAAGGCAGGCAGAGGACTGAGGCTGCAGTAAAGGCATCTAGATAGTTGCAGCTCAGGAGAGGAGAGTTAGTGCTGACTTGAACTGACATCTCAATGCAATTGAGGACCTGATCAACCCTGGACAGACTGCCTGAGTGGAGGTGTTTTGATATTTGTGTTCAGGTGCATCGCAAGTACCAGAAGTACTTTACTTTTTATTGGAAAATTCTAGGTTTTTGAAGGCTGATTTTGTTTAGTATACAATTTTAGTATTGCACAATATTACATTGTTTTTTGATAAGTTTTATTCATAAATGTGAATATTATTGTCCAGTGCGGGGACTCGGTTTCGTGCAATGATTCCACTTCATCTTTATATCCAGGTGATGGCTATAGATTGGCAACTGATGGTTGACTTAAGTCAGAACCCACTGCTCCAGTTTCAGAAGCTCTGTTAAAGTAGTCATTCCACTGAATATTTTACACAGAGGACTTCATTAAAAGAGAGACATCATTCATTCTTTTACCTGCCTCTTTGGCTCACCACCACCTGTTCTTCTGGATGGCTTGATCCTCCAACAGAGATGACTACCTGCTTTTGTATTTATGTATGCCTGCACGTGCAAAGTGGGGAGGGTGGATCACTCAAACCTGTCACCAAGCTGGCAATTACATCAGCTGTCATACATATGAAACTTTATTCAGCCTCTGAATCGTGAATAATATTGGCCTCGGCTCTACTGTAGCTCGGACCTCTGAGAGAGCGGAACAGAATAGATCTGCTCCATCTTGGAAATGGATTGTACAAGCTTTTGGTTATTCTGGAGCAACCACTGCTGCAAGAGCAACTAATCCTTCATTGTTCAAAAAAAAAAACCAGAAGCTGGTATGTATCACCTTTTTGGCAATATGAGGACAACCTAGAGCTTCTGACATTAACCTCTAAAATTGTTTTTTGTTCATCTATTGGAGACAGTTACAGCATATCTTGCCTCAATCTCACAGGCAGCTGGAGCAGGTGTGTGTTTGTCACCCTCCCCCTTTCCCACAGAATGTCAACCAATTCTAATTTGCCACCACATGCAAACACTTATTTACAAGCCTTCAAAATGCAACTGGATTAAATTTCCATATATAGTGTTTACCAGACAAAGCTGAGCTTTGGCTTCCTTTTGTGCTGAACCCATTAGGAGCCAAATGCATAACAGGGATAGGGGCAGCAGGTGATGTAGTAGTTAGAGATACTGCCTTGCTCTAAGAAGGCCCAGGTTCAAAACCCACTTCCTGCCGTAAAACCTTTGAGTGAGGTATTTACCCTAAATTGCTCCAGTAAATATTGCCCAGTTGTATAAATGTATAAATTGCTATAAGTACCTTAATATTTTAAGTTGCATTGGAGAAAAGCATCTGCTAAATGAATAAATGATAGGCCTGTGCCTGTCCTTCCATTTTATCATATATCCATGCAAGGATTTCAGCAGATGTACATAGTCTGGACCTAATATAACTTTTTATTTGCATGATTCTTCCTAGTATCCAGAATGCATTCAAGCTTATGAGTTCATACCTTTGTTTACCAAGTATTCACTATAAGAGAACAAATCTATAACTCCAGTTTAAAGTTTTGCATTATAGATGTAGACTGTTGACTATTCCTAAGTCAATCTGTTATGTCAGTGTGTTTTTCATATGGGAATTCCCGTCCCATTCTTAGGACCTAACTTCCTTCTCTGACATCAGAAACTTTTATTACACTGAATGACCTTTTTCAGCATTACCAGACTTCCTCTTCCTTGAATATAATATAATTAGTCTGTTTCCATCATCTTTCTCTCCTCATGTGTTATATTAAGAGGCCAGGTTAGATCCTTTCTGGCTCCTCCTTTACACAAGAATTTTCTGTATTCATCTTACAATACAGTGCATGGTGTGTATCTCTCTCTCTCTCTCTCTCTCTCACACACACACAGAGCAATTAGTAATAGTACATGTTGTACATTTTAATACTCACTTTGAGTTCTGAAATCTGGAAGGAGCAGTTCTGAGCAATTGTCATTCTCCAATAATTCAGTCTTCAGAGTAGTTGAAAAACATTTATTTTCATTGTTTAGTGTTTGTAAAGAATGTCAAGCACTTAATGTTCAATGTGGGAGTACTGCACAAAGCTGCACATGGATTTCTTATACGCTGGCTTCACTAAAGTTTGTTGGAATGAAGGCAAGGGGCAAAGTTTTAAATGCATCAGCATTTGTGTACATTAGACACCCATAACAAAATGCAAAACTTTGAAAACGTAAATGTTTATTTTTAAAAAACATGGAGAAACATTACTGTTATAAACACTGTAAAACCTCTTCTGAGGGGTCATATGCATCAGAAGGTGGAGCCCCTAACAGGACTGTAGCATGATATTTCGGTCTGTATTCACTGGGCGATTGAAATGAGTGGCTTTATTAATGGCCCCAGTGATGGGAAAACATTCTCGCATAATGGTGGGTTGTTTTCTTCAGGGAAGGATTTATTCTTCTGTATGTTTGCTCAGTACCCAATATGGTTAAGACAATGCCTTTACTATTGCTTTTGTAAAATGTGAATACTGAAAATGACAACTCAAAGCACACTTAATTATGAGCATTGTGTCCATAAGAAATGGCGTTTTGTTGTAGAACACGTCTGTATCCATTGTCTCCACCATTAAAACATAATTGATGCTCAGTTAAAATATTTTAGAAAAAAAGTCAATTTAGTGGCACACTGGTAGTATTTAAGACCAGTAAGTCGTTCAGAACATTTTATATATGAGAGAAAGAATAAAAAGCATAAGATATTCTACAAATGTGTATAATGCAGAAACAAACATTTTTGGCAACAAAAAATATTAGCGCTTGCACTCAGGAGTTACACAGATATCTGGCATTGGGGGGGGGGGTATTTTGCTTGCTAGACCACATTAGGCACTTCATTGAACGTGGTCACAACATGTTTTAAATATTGAGGAAAGTAGTACGTAATACATACTTTTCTATTACAGTCAAAGGTTTCTGAGACTATTACTAATAGTGCGTAGAATATTTTTCCAAGGTATGTAGACCAACGCAGTTTATTCAGTTTACATAGAGTAAGTTTATGCATCGAATAGAGGTGCATGGAGAAAAAGAAATGTGGGGAGGAACGATTCTATGTGTACTGAAGTGCGCTATAGTGAGGGGTTTTGGCTCCTCGCTGTAGTTGACAGGGTATTTTCCTGAACATGTAAGGCTTGTGGTAGTTGCCGACACAACAGTGAAACTGAAAGGAACAGCGGCGAAGTCGCGACCGGGCGGCGGTGCGCGTTCTCGTGAGCGAACTCGTGCGAGGTGGCCGTTTGCGCTCCGAGTCCGGCCGCCGTGTGGTCGAACCCGCATTCGGTCCGATATCGCGTTTTCTTGCATTGATTATTCACGTCTGGTCCTTGTCTTTCCCCTCCCGCTCGCGCTTGACGCTCGGTGTGCCCCTGTAGCGACTCGGGCTCCACGCTCTTGTCAGAAGCATCGTCCGAACGCGCTCTGCTCGGGGCGCTGTGAGCTGGTTCTTCTCGAGCCCGTTTAAGACAGGCGGCGGAGCTGATGGAGAAATTCGATGCCATCGAGAAGCCACTGTTAACTTAGGGATTGCTGGACGCTCTCCTTTTTGTTCTCTCAGAAATAACCCTATTATCGTGCGGGAGGGATCACGATACCGACCGGGCGACCGGGTTGTCGTATGACTCGGATTCGGCGCTAATCCGCGTTCACAAATGGTCACTGTTTTGTTGAGTTCTACAGGAAGGAAGGTTTGTTTCCACCGAGTAAACAAGAAAACGGGAAATACTAGACAAGACTCGTTGGGAACGTTTTTCTATACGGAATGTGAAAATGAGCTCCCACGGACTGTGTCTCTTCGGGCTTTTCTCGCCCTGAAAGCTGCTGAACTGTAGCTTTCCCTGACACAGTGGAAAATGTCACGGTTTTGTTACAGCTTTGTAAATTATGTATTGAAATTACACGCTTTAGTCGAACGTCAGGAACCCAACTGTCTGTAGATGGTAAGATTCTCTTTCCTTTTTCTGAAGTTTCTAAAAAAATGTATCCATGTTAACATTTAAGCAAATTAAAAACTTAAAGCTAAAATTTTGTGCCCACCACGTTGAGACAGTTAAAACAAGAGTGCAGTACTCCTTTTTGAATTTGTTCTAATCGTTTACACGTTTCCCTGATGCACTTGAGTTTTTTTAATAAACCGGTATACTGTAAAATGGTATTTTGTGAAATTGTTTTCCTGATTAATAGTCGAGAGTTTCTGCCGCCGTGTTAAGTGAACAACTGTCTTAAAAGGCAAATGCTTTCCACTATATTTTATTAAATTATTCAAAGCGTCGAACAGAAATCTGGAGCCATTCTTTAAATTTGCGCTTTTGTGCCAAGTACGCACTTGGGCTGTGAAAACATGGTCTCTGGGTTAGTAGTGAAGCCTGAGGAACAAGTCCGCCTGAGAGGACCGCACACAGCATTGCGTTGTCTCGGCACGCGCCGCTTCGTCGTGTGACGTTTGTCGCTGGCACACAGGAGCGCGCGCTGAGCCCTGGAGTCGGGAGGGCACTGCTCTTATTGTTGGCTATGTGCCCACGTGCTAGACACACGTTGCGATGAGAACGCAGTTGTGCAAAAGAAATAGGATGGCAGGCAGTTACTTAAAACTAGTGTGTTTACATAAAAATCATAATTACTACGATGAGGTAAAAGTGTAAATGTTTCAGTGAACTCAGAGAGGCTCAGTGGGCTTCATGACACGGAATATGAACCTACTCTTGAATGTAGTAATTCAAGCAGTTTTCTTTCTCCCCATTCTTTGGTATCTTTTTCCCCCCTTAAGTTATTAGGATTGTTCCTGTTTGAGGATTCATAGCATTTGAGCATATCACAGTTGTTCCTGTACATAATTTCAGATAGCTTTTTAGTGTTGCCCTTGTGCAGTCAAGGAATGTCATTCATGAAAACATTGCAACAGCACAGTCTCACCTGACCAGGACATACCTGTAGACAGTCACTCCCCCCAACTGCCATGGTCTCAGTCCAGTGTCAGTCTCCAGGTACCACCCAGGCAGTCCTCAAATTGCCCACATAAAAAGCTCTTTCATATCTCTTGAAAAAGCTCATTTACATTTATCTCCAATTCTGATAAGCGTGAAGTCTGCGTGCAAAGGATGATAAGCGGGTCGATGGTCTGAGTGTAATTGGTGATTTTTGTGGTTGATCGCACCATGGGGGCCTTGAAGAATAAGATTGGAGTGTTTTGAAAAGTATAGTTGTGCAAGACCAAGCTTGAGGGAAGGAGCTTGTATAGATGGACTTGCTCAATACTTGATAACCTGAGCCTTTGGCTGATGACCTGTGAGGTGTAGTGAGAACTATAGCAGTGTGGAATGCTTGTTGCCTGCTTTGATTCCAGGTGACCTGGGTCATGAACCTGCCTTCTCCCCCCAGTACTGCTGTAATCTAAACATTTTCCTGCAGTAACTCAGATGGCTTGCTGCTTTCTGATGGTGCTGTCAATGACTTGATATATGTGTCAGCAGATTACAACATGACAGATAAGCAACTTTTCTTAGGTGATGATTTTAGAAGCACTGTGTAGGTACTATTGATTTTTTTTTTTTTTTTTTTTTGGGAAATTTTATTTGTTTATGGAGTCCTTAGGTTTTTGTCAGCAGCCTTACCTCCTCTCTGACCCAATGCCATACCCTGCTTGGTACAGTGGTACAAGGTAAAGCGGTGCATGAAATTCTCATACTTATTTTAATAGATTGTACAGATTTTTATATTCTTGTTCGTATGCTTACAATGTTTTGAGTTTTTTAATGATTAACTGATACAAGTTGACTGACATTTAATGTCTGCAACACATATCCTTTGATCTGGTGATGAAAAGCTGCCATGTCTGGATGGCAGTGAATTGGTATGATTTGTGCTGTGGGCTAAATCCCAGATATAGAAGCAGGTAAATGTTTTCCAGACTGACATTCAGCTTCCTGAGCCCAGTGGTATTTCTCTGCCATGCACCAATCACCGTTTGTTCAGTCAGCATCCCTTTCCTTAATGTAAAGACTTTATAGGCTGACACGTTCAGGTAGCTCTCCTTGTATCTTGGAACAAGTGTTTGGGGTCAAAGGTCACATAGCTCACGGTTGCTCAGTCATAAAGCTCAGTGAAGAGGACAGTTACCGTGATTTTCTTTGCTTTCTTACTCTGTGGTGTCTGGCACTACTTTTTATTTTAGACCGCCTTTAAAAAGAAGTAGAAAGAGTTTCTGGCTGCCAAACTAGCTGGAGAGCTTTTATCTGAGGTGTGCCGAAAACTGAGCTTTCTGTTGCTGCTAGTAACTTGCCAACAGCATGTCAGCTTTTTTTGGTGGATATCTAACAGACTGAATCATGCTTGTAGAGAATATTTAATGGTTCAGATGTTTTTGTATGATGGACAGGAAACTGTTGAAGTTTAAAACAGTCCAGCTTCATAACTTTGTGTTTTTACGTGGAATAACTGGTCATATGCATTGGTTTTCTTTGTAAGGTTTTTGTTGACAGCCCAGTTGATGACTTCAGTGTCATTTTTGACTCCAGGTGCCTTGTTTTTGTTGCCCGGGTACTGGAGAGTGCATTGTGTAAAAGGCAGTAGCAATAACTTATTCATTAAGCTTTAATATGGAACCAAGAAGGCTCATCCTGGATTGGTAGTTTCTGTAAAGTGCTTGTGTAAACAGCCAACCTCTCTTAACAGAACTGGTGGAGGTTAGAAAGGGTGATGGATTGAAGGAATGTACTTCTTATGAGCTCGTGTCACACCTCTGCATGGCACATATAAAAGCATGGTTGGTTTCTTGTGCAGCGCTGAATTCCCAGAGGTGCTCTTCTCTTTGTGCTGAAGTGGTGACCTTGTCTCTCTTGTTCTTTTGGTAACCGTCTCGCTCACAATCTTTTGTCATTTTGTGAAACACATAGTATCCAGTTTCCCAGTCATGTTGCTTTAGAGGCAAAAGTGATTTATTGCTCTCTTTTTGGTCCCTGGAAGATTTGTCCTTGATCTGTGGGACTTCCTGGCCCTGTGCTTAGATTTGTGACCCTCCATGTCCTTCAAGGACCTCTGCAGTATTAGCTGTTTAGGGTAGGTCGATGGGCTCCTCTGTGTACTTTGTTCTTCTGGGGTCTTAGTGAGGTCTGTAATAGCCCTGGAAGGTGGTTCTCCACAATCAAGTTCAGGAAAAATGCTTTAAGTTGGATAATGCTCCTGTGTGAAGTACTTTTACACTACTTTTTAGATATTCCTTCATTCTTGCATGCGTCATTGAAGTAATTCTTCACATTCTTCCCTATTGAGATTATGAAGAGGTCTGCTTTCACGTGGTTCAGGCCATTCAGCATGATAGAACTTAATGGCTATAGATTGACCTATACAAAGCACTGGAATAAAAACCAACAATCCCAGTACAGGAACAAAACAAAGTTAATTGAAACAGGATCATTGTTTACTATCATGACTTGCTGAGATACTTAAATGATTGATATTTTCCATAAATACATACCTGCAGGTCATTTTAATGGATAATGCACAGCTGTGTTATGGTTCAACTGAAGGTACCTAATTTATTGTAGGCGTTTTATAGAGCCTTGAATCTTAGTGAAGTTTAAATGGTGCGTTGCTTTTGCAATGCAATTTATTTTTTAATAAGTTTGGTGGTTTGAAAATACTCATCAGCAATATCTGGTTAGCTACTATTGATAGGACTTTCCATTAATCAGTCCAGATTTTCATTCATGCTATCTGTGATATCCAGTTCAAGTTGGCTTCAGTCAACCAGTTGATTGAAACTCTACTTAAAACTCATGCTCAGCCATTGTATGTGACACAGATACATTCCATTGTGAGGAGTACCCACAATCTCAGCTGTGGTCCAGTGTTCCATGGGCTAGCATGTATATCCTTCTATTTGTGTTTACATCCTGTTTTGCACCTTTGTGGCTTCACTAAATTATTTATTTATTTATTATAGTGCTGTTAAAAAAAGCTCCTGTTGAAGAAAAAAGGTGAAAAAAGTGCTAGCTAAGCTAGAAAAGAATTTGACGTAGAGGCAAGTTTGAAAAACGTTAGTAATGTTAGTGTATAGAGAATAGTGACAAAGATACCAATTCTTTCATGTGATCAAGCAAAATCAAGAACTGGAAATGTCATCCTCCTCAATATTCTGTTCCTCCGCCTGCCTCCCACTCTGCCTAAAGTCGACATCATCAAATCGTTTTTTGCACGCTATCACAAGTTTACTTTTTAAATTGTTTTTTCCATTTTAATGTTAAACAGCTGTTCCTTGAGGCTTTATTTAGCATGACTTTGAGGTCAACTTGGAATGGTGCTGAACACAATTGTAATTAAAAATGGCCAAGTGATTTCATTATCAATTTTTTCGATATTCATTCAGTTTTCAGGAATGAATGGGAAGTAATTAACAGGAATATGTGTATTTTTAATGTTGAATTACTAGTCTTTTTTTATATTAGCTTGTTTTAGATTTGAGTAATGAGCTAGTGACACACTGAAGAAGTGGTCCTCTGGTGGTGTTCAATGTTGCTGGTGTGTGCCTTCCATAGTGCTGAGTAGGGAGCTGGAATCAGATCATTGACCTTGTAGCTGTTGCTCTTCTCTAGCTGGTGCACCATTTCCCAGTGGTTCAGAGGAAACTGAGTCATTAAAACCACGTCTAATGAGTTGGAACCCTGCAAGAAAGCGGAGACCTGTCAATGGCTCTCCCAGGGGGAGCCACAGGCCCTGAAGCCTGAGGCTCAATTAGCTCACGTCCCTACAGGACTGGCTTCCGGCCACCTTGTCCAAGGGCATTTAGTCTCTGTAGCCACTTCCAGCACGGCTGGTGTTTCCTCTTTTGAAATGTCTGCGCTTGTCCACTTCCCGCTTGGAAAACATGGCCCACTGGTGTTTGTGTGAGGTTTTTTCCTGCCCCCTCCCTTCTTTGTCACAAAGGTGAAAGGTCACCCACAGAGGGAGTGTGAAATATTTTGGTACTTGAGCCCTGCAGGCTGCAGCGTCAACCGAGGTCACTGAAGCCACACCTACGCCCTGAAGCTTTGTACATTGAGACAACAGATACCAGATGTGTGTGAAGAGATGGAGCGGAAGATGCATATACTCTAACCTGTTTTTAAAGGGAATGAAAATATATAAAATATACAATTCTGTGGATAAATCATTAGAAATTTGTAGTTTTACTATGCTTAATATCTGGGGCACTCAAAAAGTACTTACTTGGGTAAATGCTTTTTATAGTGCTGCAAAGGTGGTCATCACATTTATAACTGGCAGGCTGCTGGTCTCAGGCACAGCTCTTTCAAACTCTACACTGCTTTTTGTACAACTATAGTCATACTAGTAGGGGCCTCTGCAAGTGGATGAATGAAATGACAAAATGGAGTACAGTAGTATTTGCTCAGCTGTAGAGACATTGAGAAAAGCTGACGTGAGTTGTTCCATGTGTGTCAAGCACTGCTTATGTGAATTAGTGTGTTGTCTGGAGTTGCCCTGTTCAGCAAATGTGCAAAAACATACGTTTGTGTCCACTTGTCCGGTCTGCTGAGATGTTTAAGATGTGCTGCCAAAACTCAGTAATGAATTCAAGATGGGTGGAAGGGAACTCCACACCAATGTTTAGTCTGAGAATTTGAGTTCATGTCGCTTGCATGTCTCATTTGTTCACAAAACTGCTTCTCTTCCACTATTGCCCTTTGAATCAAGCTTCTTCTTTACCTTATTGTCAAGTTGCCTATTGATTTTTGTCAGCCTTTATGCATTGTACACTTGAATATTTGATTTGTGTGGATGGCAGGACTTGCTCAGTTTGGCCATGCTGAACCAGTCTTGTTACTAACACCCACTGGGAGAGTAGCAGAAGGTACTGCGCAGCAGACTGCAGATCCAAAAATTCCTGATTGGTTGTGAAAAGGCTTGTCTTTGAGAGCGACAGTTTAGTCTCAGGGTGTTCTGTATCTGTAGCAGTGAAATACCCCTCTGTGTGTACCCCAGTCGGTAGCTTACCTACTCTTTTGAGAGGTCCAGTTCAAGACCTTGAAAGACTTTGAAATGAGAATGCCATGTGCTCACAGCTGGGTGGGGATTGAAAGAAAGCTGGGCTAAATCCTGAATTTCTCTTTCCTTCTTGTAACAATGCAACTAAGTATTGTGTGTAGTGTGTGGAAGCTGTGTTGATACTGTGTACACTCCACCCCAGTGGGTCTGAAGTCCCAGTAAGCATAAAGCTCCAGGGAGCCTTTGACCCAAGCCTGAGGATGTAAAGGAAAAGCAAGCAACTATGGTGTTGGAGGCAGAGGCTTCCCCTCTCATTCTGCATATCCTAGCTAGCAGATGTCACCTCTTGGCACGAGTGGCACAACACTGCCCCCTAATGGGCAAATGAGATGCAGCAGAAAATGCTCTGGTCAAGGTGGGCTGAATGAAGATTAAACTACTTGTGGACGCATGTAGATGAGTGCAGTGTCTAAATAACTGAATGCTGGGGACACATTTACACACTTCACTAGGAATCACACTCCCCGTACAGCAATCATACTCCAGTTTCCAAGTTTTTGGGAGGATTGATACAGGAATCGCCCCACGAATCTACCCCTGTCGGGTGGAGTAGAGTTGCAGTTTATGCCCATGGATAGTGCCTCCCTACACTGCGAGAATCAAGATCTGACTTTTTTTTTTTTTTTTTTTTTTTTTTTTTTTTTTAAAGGATGTTCCTGGTGCAAGTCAATGGATTGTGTCCCTGTCTTAGCAATAATAGTCCTTCTGTCTCTTTTCTACCAGGCTTCAGATGGCGGATCAGAGAAACTCTTCTCCCCTACTGTCAGCAAAGGTAAGTTTTGGTCCAGCTGTGCTTTTGCAGATACACGTTATTGAAGTTTATAGGTACAGTTTTTGGGAAAAATAGTAGGGATAACCTTTTGGTACATCTGTGTGTCCCTGGCTTTTGGAACGCTTGGATATGTCATATGTCTTAACTAGCATTTGACACTATGGAGTCTCAAATGATTATGGTAGTATTCCATTTTAAACTTGAAATAAATGCAGACAGTGATTGAGAACAATACATGTTTGATTTGTCATGTAAATCCTCTTGGTATGCAAATGGATTTAACTTAATAGTGAAGTATATAAAAATCTAATTTTTCTCAGTAGTTCTAAATGTTTAATGGCTTCTTTATAAAGAATTGCCATACAGAGTTTGTGGTGTTTTGTCTCCTAGTTTGGATAAGAAGCAGATTTTCAGCTCATCAGGTTTGCCTGTGTTTCACCAGTTAGTTTTCACCTGGTTATCGAATTATCTTGCTGAGACACTGAAAGTGTATCTCTGCCGCTCCTATTTGCTTGAGATAGCACTCCTCTTTCATACTAGCTGTGTGGTTATTGGGCAATCTAGGCTGGGTGTGAGGGGTTTTCTAGGTTGAGCCCATGATGATCTGCGTGATTTATAAATTGCAGGGGTGTAGTTTGGCTTTGGAAGATTACTTGTGTGCTGTAGTGAGGCTGTGTATCTGCAGAAATGGTTTGAGGGGGCCATTTGGCCTTAAGTAGGATTTCTTTGTCCCAGTGTTGCTTGTTTTCATTTTTGAGCCATCATGTGGTTTTCAAACATTACGTTGCAGTTAGCACAGACATGGCACCTACCACCTAGAAAACATGGCAGGAAGTTGAGAAAGCTTAGCAACAGATGGTACTTAATAGATTGTTTAATTTTAAGCCGATTAGTGGCCTTCATATCCATAAACATGCATAATGAGGACAGAAGGCGTTGCTGTTCATTTTCTATTGGAGCAATATTTGATTTTCAGAAGATGACAGCACCTTCTGGTGGAATATGCCAAAGGCAGAGTAATTTTGTAGTTTTGGAATTGTAAAGGTCTACTACCTGGTCTTCCATTCTCTTGGTTCCAATTGACATGCTTGCAGCTGTGTGATATAGTTGGAGCAGTATTCTTGTTGCCATACTATGAGGTGTATAATATGGTCTGTGGGATCTCACCCCTGTCCGTTTGCTCACTTTACATCCCAGGCCCATATTGGATTAAAATTAACAGTGAACCAAATGCTCATAAAATAAGACCTCAGTTACTGCATGTCCACTGTGAACGTGTTCCAACCTGTGGTCCTCCAAGAAGCAGTGTCCTCAGCATGCTGCTGCCTTCCTGGGACAGCAACCCTGAGTAGCAATGATGCCTGTGCATGCTATTAAGTTTGCCATTAGAGGCAGGAGATGGTCTCCTGTGATTGAAGTCAAGAGGCTAGCCCCAGGGGGAGAGGAAATGCAATTACATCCTTCCCAGCATGCACCACGATCACCCATCCCACAATTAAAGGGCTTGTGCTATAAATTACTTTAATTCTCCTGTCAGTATTGGTAGTATTCTGAACACCTGCGGTAGACGTAACAGGAATGTGACTAAACGTATGGAAACTTCTGCAGTCTGTTATGTATGTATGTATATTTCAGTTTTTTATGATAGTTAGGAAGCTGAGGACACATGTAGTGCTGTTTGTTTCATTCACCCTGCGATTTGTATCTTATATTATTAATATACTGTTAATTTTATGAACATTTAGATTTTTTTGCAGTATGAAAATTTCTAAATTTTACTTGTATTTTACTCATTTTTGTTTTCTAAAATTGTTTCATGCATTCTATTTTCAGTTTGTCTGAATTCTGTTGCTTGAAGTTAATAAAAATGTTTAAGTATTTATGTTTATAAATGCTTTATTTTCTACTTTTACAGAATCCAACTTGTAAACAAATTAAATATTAAAAACTAAATATTAAAGTGGCCAGAAGCTGCCAGATATTGCAGACTTTTATGGGATGAGTGAGAAAACTGTTCAGATTTATTTGGAGGTTATAGAAATTGTTTTTTCAGCTATTTTAAGGTTGTTTGAAATTAATATAACTAATGAAATAGAATTTTGAAAAATTTATTACAGCTCTTTCTGAAGTTCTTACAGCATCTTACTAGAGACTAAATCTGTGGATGTTTACATTACTAAGCATTTGATTGCGAATTAGTGGTCTTCTGAATGGGTTTACAAAAAAATTGAGTTGTGAACAGACTTCTAGTCCCAGTTGGATTTGTACATTGAGGAGTAAGCGTGTTGGTATTTTTGTCCTGATGTAAAATGCAGGTCTTTGGAATCAAACAGCATTTAAACACCTCAGGGAGACCCCTGGCTACCAAACCTCAGGTGTGAATGTCCGAATGTGTGGATGAACTGCTTTTTATGTGGCCTTATGAAGTACTAATGAATTACTCTGGGAAACTACATACAAGCCAGTGCTTGGTTCCCAAATCCTTTCATCAAGGTCTTCTAAGCCGTGGGAAGGTTAGGGCTCCCGATGCCATTAAGAGATAGGGGGCTGGTCGTCACAGTGAATGCTGTTCAGCTTTTGGAGGCTTTTAATTGAGACCCCAATGATCATCTTGGGCAATTGGAGCATTTACTTCCTTGCCCTTCTTGAGAGACGCAGCTGCTTAGCTGAGTACATGTCAGCAGGACATCGAATGGATCATATACAAATATTTGTCCAAGGTGATCGTTGTTCTTGCAACTGAAAGTAAGGAAGTTTGTTCAGCTGTGTAATTCTTTCCACTAAACAGGGTTGGTCTTAAACTGCTTGTTGGATTTGAATATTTAAAAAACAGGGTAACTGGCTTGTGAGATGAATGGATTTAGTGCTGGTATCCCTGATGGATCTAATGTTAAAATGTTGGTGCAGCTGTGAAGGAAGTGCACACCTACAATTTCACATATATCACTAATCACTGTACACAGTCTCTCTGCTTTTTATTGGTATGAAATACTTTCATCCTTGATACATTCCTGGTTACAATCTATTATTTTCTCAGGCTTTCATCTACCTTAATAAAAGACAGCGTTCATCTTTGTACCCACAGGTCTAATGTCGAATGAGAGCCGAGACCCCAAGACGTGCACCTCAGGCCGGGTATCTGGCCTCCAGCGCAGCCAAGAGCAAAGCAGCGAGGCTCCGTTTGGTCCAACTGTTGCCAGCCCCACTCCCACATCCCCACCTGCTGGATCCCCAGCCCCCGCTGCTGCAGCTGCTCCACAGCCGAGCACCCGTGTTGCCTCCCCGTCCCCGCGACCAATTAAGACGGAAACAGCCCCCCCAGCTGCCACGCCTCCATTGCTAAGGGCCCAATTACAGCCTCAGTCAGAGCTACGAGTTCTGCCCCCACAGAGGCAAACCCCTGTCACAGCCAACCACCAAGGATATCACTCACTGCAGTTTGACAGTCCACACAGCATCAGGTCAGTCAGATGGGCAGTGTCCTGGTACCTTTTTAAATTGTACCTGCTTTCTACCTTAACAAATGGCCCCTTATGTTTATGACATTATTTCAAAATCAAACAGCTGTAATTGATTCCTTTTGTGTTACTTTGATGATTTACTTACAGTCTCTCTTTGTTACCCCAGCAGTCGCAGCAGCAGTGCTGCCAGCAGCCACAACGTTTCCAGGCATCAACTCCCCCCATCCCACCATGCCAGCAGCCGAGCCACCTCCTCCCCTGCACCTCCCGTATCCATCTCCAGCGTCTCAGCCTCACACTATACCCTGCAGAGCCCTGCACATCGTCATCAAACAATGTTTGCAAGCCCTGCCCCTCTACCACCACCTCCAACCCTTCCATCTAACAGTATCGTGGGACACCACCCTGGATCCGGCTACCCTGGTAAGAAAGCTCCCAGAAGACAGACAATTTGTGATTAATTGTCATCATGCCCACCTACCATGCATTGCTCACTGGCTATTTCAGGCCTCCTCCTCTTCCTCACTTGTTCTTCAACTCTGTCTCTCAGAGCATGACCTCCTGCGACAAGAGCTGAACAGCCGCTTCCTGGTCCAGAGCTCAGAGCGAGCCGGGGGTCCTGCGGCACCTTCCCTCCTCAGGGCGGAGTTCCACCAGCACCAACACACGCACCAGCATCAGCACACACACCAGCACACCTTCACGCCCTTCCCTGTTGGACTGCCACCAGGTGCCATTATGGCGCCTCCCACCGCACCGCCCATGGTGCGTACCCCAGGCCAAAACGTGAGGATAAGTAACGCCAATCCATCTCACTCTTCAAAACCCACAGGCTGCAGAAAAACCAACACCAAGTCACTCAAACCCATGAGTGCAGAGCCTTTCATTTGGCTGCTCAGAGAAAGGGGTCAGGAGGCTTCTCTGTTACACAGTATTTTCATTTTATGCAGCTCAAACACAGCACAGCTGTCAGTAATTCATTTAATCGTTAAAAACAGAATGGTGTCGCAGCAGCATAGACAAAATCAGTATGTAGGACATAGGCAAATACAGACACATGAAAAGCAGTGCAAGGGCAAAAGGTTAGTGTAGTTATCAGTGGTGGTGATAAAGCTCTGAGGAGTTCCTGAAAGATTACTAAAATTGCCAGTTCATGAGCTTGTTTGCTGTTGGCAGGAGTTCAGAAGTGGTAATAGTAGTAATAATCAAATTAATGGAAATATCAAGTAGAACTGATTATTATAATGGAAACTTCAGATTACAGGGTGTTTTTCACCCTTTTTCAAGATTCTGTCTATGCTTTCCATCATCTTGCTGTAAACTGACATACTACTGACCCATGCTTTTCTGTACTTTCAGTTTGACAAGTTTGCACCGAAGCTGGACAACCCCTTCCTCAGACACAGTGTGAGTCAACCGGTGTGTGGGCTTGTGAGCTTCCTAGTTGAGCCCCTCCCCAACCGCACTTCCCTGCATTTTATTGTTGTAAACACACATTTGGAAGCAGTACAGTAGAAAGAACCAATACCAGTTTGTCTTACCCAGCATATATGCTACTGCTACTGTATCAGTTAATTGTATTGCTGCTTCACGTAGGATCTGGCCGATGGTGAGGGTAACACATTGAAGGGAGTGCAAGAGTGCATAGGATAGGCATGAATGAAGGGCTTACTGTAGGAATGGGTGCTGTATTTGACAAGGTATGAGATGCAAGCCCCAGTACTTGTTTGACATATTGCTCCCTTGCTGTCCTCCCCAGTTCTTCCCATCCTGCCCCCCAGCAATGCCAGGCATGGGCCCTCTGCTGCCTCATGCTGGCCCCTTCAGCTCACTGCAAGGAGCCTTTCAGCCCAAGGTGAGCCCCCATTGTAAACTAGGATGCAGTAAACATTGTATTCATATAGTCTCAGTGTTAGAAATCTGGCAGTTTTCTTCTGTGCTAATAACTGTGAAAGATTCCTCACCCTCAGTTGTAGTTGTTCAGTGTCTGTAGAATGTTAGTCTTGTTACCATTCTAGAAAGGCACATTAAATGAGAACATTTGGTAATATGTTCTCTTCTAGATGTGTGCAAACTGTCTAGACCCAGTTGAGTTGCTATTTTATCTGTTGAAACATGGTACTTAAATGTATATGATTATTCTATTTTACGTGTAAAGAGCCTGTAATATGTAATAGGGTGATGCTATAAAATGATAACTTCCACAAAAGAAGTTTCTATAAATTTTATTTCTTTTCAAATTTAGTTTTTATTTTTAAAAATTCTTTAAAAAAAAAAACCCTTACAATGCACAATGTGCATCAAAAAATCTGTTTTTGCCAAATGTAGTGACCCTGTATGAAACTTACTTTGACAAACTATCACTGAGATTTTTATTTAACTTGAAATGGAACCTGAATGAGAACTTTGCAGGTTCCAGCAAAGAGAGCAATGCTGTATAGTTTTACGACACCATTTATTTATCTATGGGGAGTTGGGTACTGATAAGGCTTATAGAAGCCATGCTGCTGTTGGCAATGAAAGTTGCTGACAGAAGTGGATCATAAACACTGATAAGAGTCTTCTGAATGTCTCCCATGCAGTGGGACATAACTTTTTAAACTCATGTTGTGCACTCTAGATGTAAAATTGTACTGTTGTTCATGGGGTTAAGTTAGTTGCACTAGTTGTTTTCAGTATAAAAAAACCACCTTTGCCACTGAATACAGTGGGCTGAGTAATCTGTGTACTTTTGTAACTCAGTCTTCCAACCCCCTGGACATTGCTGTGCGTGCTGGGGCTAATCCTCATGCCCTGTTGCAGAAGGACCCTCGGGTAAACCTTTGTTATTCATCTTATTTCCTGTACCTAAATGCATATATTGACATTCAGATGTTTTCACTGTGGCATCTAAATGTTGATTAAATTGTCTTTTTTCTTTAATGGCAGGTATCAGACCCCTTCAGAACATTAGTCAGGGTAAGCTCAACTTTGGTCTCATCCTTTGGTCACCTAAACACCTCTACCAAAGGCCGCCTTGTCAGCCTGTAACATGCAGCTTGTAGTGCTCTAGCAGAAGTCGAAGTTTCAGCTTCTGCTGCTGGGACCACCTAAATGTTTCCTTTTGATATGTCATGCCACAAATGCAAGAGTTTTGACTAGGTAACCAGAGTGGGTTTTCTTGTGTGCGCCAACAGAAGCCTGGGAAGTGGTGTGCTGTCCACGTGCAGATTGCTTGGCAGATCCATCACCATCAGCAAAAGATGAAGGTGAGATATGAGGGTAGTTCCTATAGGTCATTGATCATTTTGTCATCAACATCCCTGTGACTTGATGTCACTTTGTCCTCCCTATCTAACAGCAGATGCAGTTGGACTCCCACAAATTGGACATAAGTGGCAAGCTGGATCTGTTGAGTCGCCCTCCAGGCCCCCAGGGTGTATTCCCAGGGCTGACCTACCCCCACGACCTGGCCCGACCCCTCTTTTCTTCCTCAGGTCAGGGGTCAAGACACAGTAGGTTCCATCCCTGCAGACCACTACTAGTTGTTGGTATTCATATGCAAAAAACAGCTGCTGAGTTAATATTAAAAACCGAGCCCCTCTGCATGCAGTTTCTCCACTGGGGTGCTTGATAATCTGTGTCCTTTATAGTGGCAGTGAAATCAGTTTTGAATTCAGACCATTTCCTTGCCAATTTAAACAAATTTCTATAAACAAGAATTATTCAATAATTATTGCAACTCCGATCCTGTATTTTAAGTTTAATATGCCCGGATTGCTTTGCTTATCTTTGAGAAATCTCTATTCTCTTATTGGGTGGGTCTTGATCTAGGCTCAAGGGTACTTGTGCAGACTTTTTTTACTTTATATACTGTAATGGTTTTGTAGTTATGCGAAAAATGTGCATAACACAAAAATTTGTTTATCACAATTCCCTGTTGTGTAATGTGGAGTATAAGGATGGACAGTGTTTGCAAAAAACACAAAGCACTTACTGCATCCTGTGCCTAAGATGAACTTGTTGGAGCCAATTCATAAGCTTTACCTTATCTTGCTACAGGTTCTGGCCATCCTGCTGCATCACCATATGGCCCTTCCCCTCACCACACCCAGTTCTTGCCTGCTGGTCCCCTGGGAGGTGAGTTTCCTCCAGGAAGCAAGACACACCCCTCCATTGCATTGTCATGCCTTTGATTGCTGGATACTACTGCTCTGAGAAAAGAACCAGGACTGGATTTGATTTGATGTTCATTTAAAAAAATCTTAATGGTCACGGCAGAAAGTAAATTAATTAGGCAGGTAAAACATTTTTCTTGACACTTACGATTAGGTGCTTCAGGTCACTGAAAGAAACTGTATCTGAACTTTCTTGCAATCCTTAAAGAAACTTAAAAAACCCAGTGGACGCGATTGTGTTTCTTAGATCTGAGGAAAATTGTTCCGTTAACCTTAGCTCTACACATTTGGAACTTGACACACAGGAATGGTTTAGTTTGGATCTGATCTGGCTTTCTGTAGTGAACATGGAGAAATATTTCAAGATGTTTTTTAAGCACAGTGTTAGTTTAGGCTGCCTAGTTATGTTGTGAAGGGAACTGCATGTCAGAACTAGAAAGCTGAGGAGGAACTCGCTTGTAAAAAGCTGAGTGGACTCTCAGGAGCTAATCCCTGTCTGACATTTTGCAGATCCCCTAAGTCGCTCCAGTACCTTTGGTGGCCTGGGTGGCCTTTCGAGCGGTGCGTTTGGAGGACTGGGCAGCCCCTCCCTCGGTAAGCACCCCGCTCACAGGAGGAACTCAGGGCCAACTTGCTCCATGTGAAAGTGTGGAGGGTGGACTTCTGCAAACCAGAACTTTAGTTCAGGGCTTTAAATTTGATTCACTGCCCTCTGCATAAGACAGATTCAGTCCTGGAATATGCCTGATGACATAAGTCACATATTGTATGCTTGTCTCTATGGTAACAAGTAAGAAACACATTTGCTGATGGTTCTGTATGCAGCTGCAAGTGTTCCCCACAGCTCACGGTGTAGCTTTACCACCAGCTTAACAATGACAGTGTCCTTTTTCTTTTATAAAGCCTCGAGTGGTGTTTTTGGACACAAGGAGGGCCCTGGTTTGCCAGGGTTTGCCAGCCCACACCATGACCCTTGGAACCGCCTGCACCGGACCCCACCATCCTTTCCCACTCCTCCTCAGTGGCCTAAGTCATCAGACTCGGAGCGTAACCGCTCAGGCCATGATCAGGAGAAGGAAAGAGAGAGGGAGCTGGACAAAAGGGACTCATCTGCTCCCAAAGAAGAAAGAGACAAGGATAGGTGAGTGGAGCCAACTCTTTGTAAGCAAAGGAAGAATCTTTTGTTGTCGAATGCACAAACTCAAGTGGCCTCCATCTTTCTCTCTGCCACACAGGGAGGCACGTCACTCGAACCGCTCATCCCCTGCCTCTGCCCCAGCAAGCTACCAGATCAGCAGCCTCATTCGCAGCAGCTCAAGTGATGTGGTCCGTCACCAGAGTGGCAGTGTGGAGCGGCTCCGTGAAGTCGACAAGGAGCCACTGTTGGAACGCCAGAGGGAGCTAGAGGTCAAAGTGAAAGAGAGTAAGGAGAGGCGCCCTTCGCCCAATATCAAGCCCTTTCTGACAGAGCCACACGGTGCACCCAAGGATCCACCATCTGGAGACTTGCTGCATTACACAAAGCATGAGCTGAAGATAAAGGAGGAGCGTAAGGATGACCAGGAGGTTGTTGTGACAAGCTCAGACCCAGCGCCTCGGCCTCTGCCTCCTCACCTCCTATCCCATCCTTCCCAGGCCTCCCCCCGCTGCAGCGACCCATCAGTGCCTGGCTCCCTGCATGGGGCGCACTTGCAACAATCGCTGTCTCTGTCCATGGGCGCGATGAACCCCATGGGCAGTATGAGCGGCCTGGACCGTAACCGCGCACCACCATTCCTGGGTGTCAACCCACTGGGTGTCGGCCCGCTGGGTGCCAGCCGTGAGCGCCTGCCACATTCTCCCTTTTCCTGGGACATCAGAGAAGCGTACCGCAGCTTGGACTTCCAGCGCCGCCTGGAACTCCCAGGCCACCGATTCCCAGGCTTGTATGAGCCTGAACGGCCGTATCGGGACCGTGAGCCGCACGATTACGCCCACCACGAGCAACAGATCCTGGAGGCACGGCGAGAGCAGGAACGGGAGAGGGAGCGACTGAGACTCCGGGAGGAGCTGGACCGTGCACGACTGCACCAGCTTCACCAGTCACCCATGGAGGGCCACCTGCCCCACATGCCTCCTTTCATGTCTCCACTGGGGAGTCTGCACTACCCCAGGCTCAGCCCCTCTGCCCCACACAGCGGGCTTCTGAACCGAACACCTCCCACTGCCACAATTGGTGCACCCCCGCCCCTGGTCCCCACAGGCAGTGGCCGCCCCTCCTCTCCCCGAAGGACAGTTCCAGACCCCCGTGACTATTCCCCCTCCCGCAACCACAAGGAAGTAGAGGCCCGGTAGCTTCCACAGAGCAAAAACACAAATATGTTTTAAAGATGTTTTAATGGCACAATTTGCTGGTTTGACAGATGTAAGCAGCACCTTTTCTGAGGCTGGCATAAATCCTACCATGCTACTAATCCACGCGAAAGGTAACAGAAACATGTCTGTTGGAGATGAGACTGCAGAAACGTTCAGTTGAACATTCTTAGGGGCAGTACATCTTGATAGTAATATATCAGTCATTAAAGCTTTTTTACCTTTCACATGCTACGTGAATTTCTGAATATTGTAAATTTCTTATCCTCCCTGTACAGTCATTTATATGAATTTGTACTTTTTTGCGAGATTCACTCAGACTGTATTTTATTTTGGTGTTTAATATAAGATCTTTCATTATTTATCCAAGGGAGACACTGTCCCATGGGCAATGGTTTTATTTTTATTTCTGACAATTTTACCATGTTTGGTACCTGGAAATACTCTATAACAAAGTAAATAGGTTTTTTGTTTTCTTTTGCTTAATTTAGATATGCAGACAAATCTGTTACAAAGTCTCTTATTTAGTTTCTGTACAAACAAAAATGTAAATATCTTGTTCATAGGATACAAATTAAGTTGATTAGGCTTTTTAATTGTTTCTAGATGAAAAACAATTGGAATCACCTGAAGAAATACTATGGTAAGAGAAAGCAGATGGTGGAAGTTAAGTTCAGCGGAACAGGCGGGTGGGGGCCACTGTTTGATGTAATCTCTGATCTATGCAAAGCAGCACTGAAATGCCCTTACAGGGGAAGGATTGTGGGGAGACTCTCCCTGCAGGGGCAGGGCAATTTAAGGACACCTATGATTTGGTGTATCGCAGAAAGATAGTAGTGTAAGATGGACTTCCGGACCATGGAGGAAGATGTACAGAAACCAACACCCTTGTAGTCCCAGAGGAACAGACAGTGAAGGGAGGCACCAACGGTCCAGCGGCAGTAGACTCTCTGTGTCGACCTTGTGGTTTTGTGGTGTTTTGCTTAGACTCCTGTATACGAGTTTTAGATGTGCAAAAAAATTAAAGGAAATTAAACGGCAAAAAATGGAAAAAAAATAATAATGATGGTGGTGATGATGAAATAAAAGTTTGATTTAACAGCTGCTTCATGAGCCTGCGTGGTGCTTCGAGTCGAAGACGGATGTCAAAAGGAAGAAGAGGGCAACTTATCTCAAGTCTGTAACCGGCAGCCCTGCAGGGTGAAGGCAGCTGGGGACAAAGATGTTTATACCAGATCCTGGAATCTCTGTTGGCACCGCTGGATCCAGTGATTAGTTCGGATGGTCACCATCTTTGCTCCTACTGCTTCGTCCTTGGAGAGAGACGCCCAGAGTGAGATTCAGTGTTCACGTGTCTAACTCCCAGCTGTGTGATCCTCCGGCTCCTAGCAGAGATACCCGAGACTGTCCCCTGTCTTTCTCATACCTTTTCTATTAGTGAGAATAGAAGTCTTTAACAGAAGGCTTCAAAAACCTTTGAAAGTAGTGTTTTTCTAAATATACATTTTTTTTCCTTTTTAGTTCCTAACCTGTAAAAGCGATTGGCAAAAAACACAACTTTTTACATTAGTGGTAAATACCTATTATTCCAAGATTTAATTGTATTTACTAGTTGTATAATCCTGCATGAGTAACGTGACATAAGACCGGCGCAGCTGCTGGTTTCATAAACGCGACGATCCAACGTGAGTGACTTAGACACTCAGTCGCCATTTTGTTCAGCTGCCGAAATCACGACGCCTTTCAGAGCAACTATAGCATCTTTTCTAACAACAGTCCGCGTCGCCGCGCGGTCTTACGGACACAGGACGCGGAAAGCACATTTGCGGTCACACCAACTCCGATCTTGCACGGTACGGTCAACAACACTCCTGTTCTCCCGAACGGCTGTACACAACCGCACGACCTTGGGGTCATTGCTGAGCCCTGGACTCCCTACGATGGTCGGACACATTAACTGTACAAACTAAGCACAACTCCACCCGACATTACAACATGGATTTAGTGCTCAACTTAAATTTGCTCCGGTGAATAGATTAATATGCCGGAAAAAATGAACGGTAGTAGCGAGGGAATATTGTATAAAAGTTGGACGATGCATTGAAAAACTTGTTAATGCTAAAGGTAAAAGTGGCCTGTATGGAGAATCGTCTGCAAACCGACGCCTAGCTGCCGGCAGGGTGCGCTGTATGCAATGGCGCGGTTCTTGTCAAACAGATCCCCATAAGAATGTACTAACGTCAGCGTGGGGAAAGCGAAAGGAAGAGGAAGGAGTGGATATCTGGCAGACGGACCGGTGGGTAAAACACTTAAAACTCTGCTATTGTTAAATATAAAATCGCCCTGCAAGAGTGACATCTGCTTCAGAGCGATGTGCAAATAGCGGTCGAACTCAGAGCTGAATACTGCGGCAGGCGTTTTGTTTCTGTCAAGTTTTTACTTCTGTAAGGCTGCACTGATGCTGGTATCGTGGACTGTGAGGGTTATCCTTAGGTTTTTCTTTTCTCTTGCGTGGTTCTTAGTCTCTAAGATCTGTACTGTATCCTTTAGGCAGCGGTTTTAGGCGTCTTTGTACATACATATAACTGAACAAGATACCAAATTAAAAACAGCCGCATTCAACAGTAGTATCACAAATAAAATTCAAGACTGTTTGCAGTATCTATCCCGGTCAGTAAACGTTGTTTTCGACATCATGTGGAAAGAGTTCTGGCAGCGGAGACGTGTTGACGCAGCGCGCTTACGCACAGCACGTACGCGTCTGCAATCTTGCGTCAGAATCAACTTTATTTGCATGTCGGGAACTTGTCTGTCTGTCTGGTTATATGGCACTAAACATACGACGTTGCATATGCATTTACTAACTGTACATATATTAAAAATATTAATAACCCAAGTAGAAGGATGATATAATTTATACCCGACTTGTACATGAATGTACATGTACCGCGAAAATAAAGTGTCTGATGCATCATTCAAAATGTCTGCAGTTTAGTGTATTTGAGGTCGGTTCAGGGGGCGATACAGTACAAGGGGGAGCAGAATGTTTGTTTTTGTTATATTGTCAATATTTTATCTGCATGCTTCCTCAGTACGGAGAGAGAGAGAGATCCTGTAGCTAATCTGGTACAAACCAGATTAACAAAAATCCGCTAGTCCAAGCAAACAGTTACCTTCAGTCACCAACATTTTTTTAACCAGAAATAAGAACAGTATAAAGGTAAAACATATTTTGCGCTCATGTAACCAGAATGACAGCACTAGGATACGGTACATAGGAATAGTCTGCAAGGCCTTTAATAGGCGGGATGCTCATGCTCTGACATAAGGTGTTAAGTGATGGTTTTGTCTCACATCTGAACATCCACTGGGCATATTTATGCGTTAAAACTGAGTAAACCCCTGACGGATGAAGCTGTGTGTTATTTAAATGTCATTCTGCTCAGATATCATGACCATCAGCTTGCAGACTACTTATCGCAAGCCTATGGACCGCAGGTGGTCCATCAACCATACTTCATGAACCGCTGCTTTCAGGGCAGTGTTTTTATTCTGTCTGATCGGATGATATTTTGTCTGCCAGGCGCCTGCATGATGGAGGCTATTCTGAGCAGGCTGCAGGCTCTGAGTCCAGAAGAGCTCCGTGCTGAGATAGTGGAAGCAGGTATCAAGTGTGGACCCATCACCAGCACCACCAGGGGGCTCTTCGAAAAGAAGCTAGCCCGTGCTATTTTGGACAAGCATGGAGGGAGTAGCAACAGTCAAGACACGGATAGTGGCACAAGTGCAAACCCTTATAATGCAGAAAAGGCTGATGTGGAGGGGAATGTTGGCTGCAGCCTGCGACTCAACCCTCAAGATGAGGAAACCTCAGCAGGAACAATCACAGTAGCCCCCTGCTTGGATACCACTGCAGGGACCACAATGGAGCCCCCTTTGGTCTTCTATGGTGTGTGTCCTGATGAGGAGAATGAGCAGGACGGAAACGGTGAGTCTCCATTGACAAACTCATTGCATCTTAACCCAGGCTCTGGATGGTGTGTTGTTTTCATTTTACTTCAATAAAGGAAACAGTTTCCACAAATACACAACTTTACTCATCATTTTGCACAGTAGTATTAGTGTATCATATTCTGTGTGCAAGTTGCATTTGTTGTTATTTGTTATTTCATAGATCATATATATTTAATTTTTATTCTGTGTACATAATGAAAGGAACTGGGGTTTTACCTGTAACTTATTTTTTAAAATTCAAATAGATGATTTGTGTACAATAGTCTCATCATCACTGTGTGCTGAGCATAATGCTGTCATGCTTTTGCCCTACAGAAGAGGTTCATGTGTACATAAGTAAGAAGGAGGCAATGAAAGCCATGGTGAAAATGAAAGGAGCCAGATTCAAAATATTCTCTAACAGAGAAGATGCAGCAAAATTTTCTAAAAGAATGTTTGATTCGTCTCCCTCATCTTGTAAAACAAGCCCAGACAGGTCAACAGAGAAGCCAGGTGAGCAATTTCAAAAGATTTTTGTTTGATGTTTTTGTTTTTGTCAACACGCATCGATTGACTGCTGAATTCAATGTCGGGGTGTTGAGTGTATTTAGTAAAATGGCCAAAAAAATTAAATTTATTCATCTAAATTGTCCTTATTGTGTGATGGTGTGTGTTAGTCACTTTGCTGTGCTGTCGGAAGGGTAGTTTAGTATTGTGTACCATTGTAGGATGGCACGCCTTGGACAAAGGGCTCAGCTAAATACTTATTAATTAAAATACAAAGGTGGTATTGAATTCTTTCGAAGTAGCCGACCTTCGGTGGCAGGAATGTGAATTGGAAGAAAATCTGGCAGGCTTAGCAGATTTTTGTGTGGCGCCACGTTAGAAATGCAGAATTGGACATTACCAAGAGGAGACTAAAACACAAAGCTTTGTAAGAAACGCATTCATGATCATAGAGCCGGGTATGAGGGGTCGATCCTGTTCAGTGATACCTTTGTCCCATCAGACAGGCCCGCTGCCCTGGAGGCTGAATCCCTTAATGGTGAACGGGCCAACAACTACAAGACCCCACGCACACAGGACTTCACAGCTAAGCTAAGGAAGGCCGTGGAGAAGGGGGACCAGGCAGCTTTCAAGGAACTGGTGTGGAGTAACCCACGTTATCTTATTGGTTCTGGGGACAATCCCACTATAGTGCAGGTACAGTTGTATAGAAGTTAGTTTCAATTCCAAAGGCATGTCCCATAGTAAATTTCAACAACATGGCCACAAAGAAGTGACCAATACATTACATAAACATGTTTGCAAACATATGGTTAAAGTTTGCATTAAAAATGTACGTCTGTTTATTTCCTGGTTTGTTATTGTAATAGTTTTAGATATAGAAATAAAAATTAAGAAAGAAAATATTATTATAAGAATATATTATAATATATTAAAAATATATCTGTGAAGCTACCCACACCTCCTCTTCCCACGCAACTTTATTTTAATTTGAGCTTTTTTCTGAGTGTGTATTGCTGTGCCTAATGGTGGAAAGAGGAAATGTAGACCATTCTGGGTGTGCAACAGAGAAGTGTTTAAAAAAAAAAAAAAATTGAACAGTGAAGAAAATGAAATTAAAAATAAATAAACTGGGAAACATTTCTATTTTTGGACATTTGTAAGTTGGATGTCTGTAACACAAAACTATAATGTAGTTCTATGTACGTAACACGTACCATATTATAGAAGTATCGAAAACACGGTGTAAACCAAAACTCACATGACTGCAGCGTAACTGCAGGAACAACGTTATAACTGTGTTGCACTACCCATAACTACTCAGGAATTATCTGTAAGACTGGTTGTTTGTACTTGAAGGAAGGTTGTCGGTACAACGTCATGCATGTGGCTGCAAAAGAGAATCAGCCCGGAATTGCTCAGCTGCTTTTGGACACTCTGGAGGAGCCTGAGTTTATGCGCCTCATGTACCCAGATGACCAGGAGGCCATGCTGCAGAAACGCATCCGCTACATCGTGGACTTGTACCTCAACACTCCCGACAAGGCAGTAAGTTCTCAGCAGTACCTCCGAGCACAGTTAGTGAACAATTGTGAACTGTAATATTAGCATAACCTCCCCATCATGTCATGACAAAAAATCATGGTGAACAAGCACTTAATTCAGTCAATACATCTAGGTACATTGATAGGGAGACATACAGGAGTAAGCATTTACAACAGCTGTTTTCTTGATGTGCAAATTGCATTGAGATGTGACTGTAGTCCTGAATGAATACAGGGAATGTATAATGTCTCTCTAGGCCTTTGAAACTCCACTTCACTTTGCCTGCAAATTTGGGTGCCCTCAAGTGGTAAATTTGCTGTGCTCACATCCAGAGACTGATAAGAACTGCAAAAACAAATATAAGCAGAAGCCTGTCGATGTAAGTCAAATGAGCTTGCTTCTCTGAATCTCTCTGCCTCGAATACCTCAAGTAATTACGCTAACACATACAGTATATTCATTTATTTTACTTTTTCACAGATCATTTGTGAACGAAACAAATGTCAAGAAATAAAACAGAAGATTAAAGACTACTTGGAAGGTAACTGTAAGGGATGTTTAACATTGGATATTGTGTTTAGCATATTCCCTATATGCACTCACATTTTGCTGTGATGCAGATCGCTTCTATGTTCCTTTACTGAGAGCTGCGGACAACTCGGCCCAGCCTGTGATTCCAGACCCTTGGTCTGCTGAGCTATTGGATCGAGCTCCCCACTGGTTGCGTCCTGGATTTACAGGAAGCCCCAGGGATCCTGTGATGCTAGTGAGAGCTATTGTTGGTCCGCTCAGCCAGTCAAAGGTACCATCTTTATATTTATATTTGGTCAGAATTTAAAAAAAATTTTAAATGTTTTCATTAGTGCTGTCAAAATTGCCGTGTCAATTAAGTTAAAATTAAAATGAATTTAAAACATTGATTTAAAATCCTTAATGTGTTAAAAAATAAAATTATGCAATTTAATTGTTATTGCACTCTACTTTTCCCATAATTCCAAGAGGTTATAGGAAGAGACAGTGCATGTAAGAAAGCTCCCTTCTGAGCATATGCCCTCTGTAGTACGTATCACGCAGATGGCGATTACAGTCTTTTTCATGACAGAAGGTTTCGTAACATTTTGGCTAAGTGCTGCAAAATAGTCGAACATTTCCAGCGTGGTCTTGCAAACATGGCAGAGTTACAAGTTTAGCAAGCAGGAACAGGAGTTGCTTGTTCAAGATGTTTCCACGTGAAAAGGTCAAATAGGTCCAATGTAAGAAAGATCCCATGAAAACGACACTGGTACAACAGAAGCAAAACATGGCCATGTTAACTGCATCTGATATTAATAAACTAGCAAGGCTAGATACACGGTAGGAACTGTACAGCTAGCAATTTTCCATCAGTTCTCTCTTTAACATTAAACATGATCTGGTGTCCAGTACTGTTGATGTCATATGCCATGAGATGTTTGTGGAGTTATACTGTTCCGAGTCCTCTGTGAAAGTAACCATGAAGTGACAACGTGGACACGTTCATCATCTGAAACCTCATTGTGTGGGAGAGGTAACAAAATGGAGGACTGGTCACATATTTCACACCCTCTAGGACGTGCCTAAAACGCTAAGCTTTCTAAATATTAATCAGTTACAAAAAATTACACATCTAGTTAGCAAATACAAAAAAAATCATAAATAAATTAACTATATGTCACTTAAGGACCTGAGATGCCTATCCAAAGCCAAGACAGATGACATATGTAGAATGCTGAAGGACAAGGATTCTGATACACATTCTTCAGTGAATACTGAGCCAAACACCAAAAATATAAATTAGTTTCCTGGACTTGATGGGATCAGGTACAGTCTGTGAATGAGGCTTTGGCTGTATCCAGCCCTCTCTCCAGGTGCAGAGCAGAGCCCTGGATGTACCTTGAAAAATGCCCACTACAGTGGTGGTCTGCACTTAAAGGAGTTCATGCCCAAACTGTACCACGTGAAACTTTTCACTCGCAGGATACACTGTGCAAAAGAAGAGGTCAGCTCTGCCATTTGAAAATGTCAACAGGCTTCTGTGCCTCAGCCACCGGTTAAATGAAGAGTGGAGCTGATAAGTGGATGTTCCGAAAAATATTTACAACTTTGTCCTAAAAAGCACCGTTTAATCGTTCTCTTTATTTATTGTTCACTTTCAATATCCACATTGAACTTCAGTGGATGAGACTTTATAAGCACTTTATAAGTTATTTAACAAATAGTTTAAAGTTGCTCATCAGCAATGAAAATTTAAAATAGGACGCATAAATTAATTGCTAAATATGTCCAAATGCGTGATTAATCGCAATGGAAAAAATGTAATGAATCGACAGCATTCATTTTTATACCATTTTTCATTTCAGAGAAATTTTTTGCAAATCTTGGTAAAAATAACTTGCATCCCATGTAGACTGGTGTAAGCACAGGTGTGAATATTATGCATTTCCTATAATCTACAGTGTATTTGCATTACAGGCAAAAGAGTTTCGTAGAATGTGGAAGACACCGCCCAGAGATCGCCCGGCGCATTTCCACCATATTCTCAAATCTGATCCTGACCGTGGTGTTGAACGGGTTGGCAGGTGTGTAGACAGCAGGGGTGTATCAAGGCTTCTGAGGAAAGTCTGCAAGCATGATAGCTGCTTTTGTTATATTTATGTTGAACAGATTGACTGCTGAATGCCACCGGTGCAGTCTTGTAGCCCATTGGCAGCAGCAGATGAAACAGTCTGAGCAGCATTATGACAACATCGGTTTCATAGTAGTGCCAATGCAAACACTCTGACCAGCAGTGTCTACCAAGCTGCTAATCACTGCCATTTTGTTGGGGGCCTCCTTTAACAGAGAACTGGCCCATGAGTTGGGCTACCCCTGGACTGAGTACTGGGAGTTTCTTGACACCTTTGTCAACCTCAGTACTGAGGATGGGCTGAAGCTGCTGGAGGAGTATTTGAGCTGTAAGGAGTGCAGTAAACAAGCTCTGCAGGATACCAAGAAAAACAGAAATGGTAACTTCCTATTTTATTGTCATCAGGCTTGCTTGTTGAGATGAGGATGAGGCATAAGTGCAGTGTCCACACCTCAAAGACCAAATTGTAGAATCTGTTTTCATCCAAATGCAGAAACTTATGCAACTCCATTTCTGTTGGGGTGTTTTTAGCTGAATGGGATGGCACCGCTGTGACCCAGGAGGATGACATTCAGAAAAACAAGCAGAAAAACACTTTGAGCAGCAGTCCAGGACCATGTTCTCCTCATAGCCTGAAGGAGGCCAACTTTGAGAAGGACCATCGGGACTGGCTCTGCTCCCCACTGCAGAGAGAGAGAGGTGCAAAAGCAAAGAGCCTGGATCAAGGTCAAGTGTCTCCAGTGTCCAACCTCATGAATGAATTTGAGAAGGTTTCAGTTTTACAATCAGGAAGGAGGACAGAGGAGAGCAGCCTGGGGGCCTCTGAATCAGAGGAAACATGCAGCACCAGTTCAGATGAGTATTTCACAGCTGCTGAGAGTGATGAAGAGGATGTCTGTCATATAGCTAGGATGACTGAGGCTCAATCTGTGTTCTGGGACCTCAAGCAGAAGGATTTGGACAGCTCAAGTTGTTCATCTTCTTCCTCCTACAAATCCTTACAGTGCTCTCAGGAAGACTTGATGTCAAACACTCCACCAAGTGATAAATTGACACTCTTTGTTGATGGGTAAGTCATCGGGGTACCAGTAGCTGTGTAGTAATTGCGACAAACACAACTAATAGTGTGGAAGTACACCTCAGTAGTCTTGTGCTGTACTGTCAGCCAGTCACTGCCAGTCAGTCACATGAAACCAATGCAGTGGTAGAATAACAGAACCTTGCATCTCCTTCTTCTCCTAGGGAGTCTCCAACCAAGCTGGACTGTGAAGTCATGTTTGCTATCAGCACTGTAGAGATTGATGCACAGAAGTATCCCTACATCGACAGGTGGAAAAGCACAGTCCAGGGATACACTTCCTCCCAGATGCAAAGGTATGCCAGCTACGTGCCCTCTGTTACACTCCTTCTGTAGTTCATTGGGTTTTCTGCTGTTTCTGCGGTGTTGTGTTAAATTCCTTAAGGATTTATGAAAATCAGGTCTGACTATGCTCACCTGTACTTGATACTGATTACATCACTGCTTTGACTACTTTCTTCAGATGGCCAAGTCCAGGTAGTGTGACAAAGAACCTCAGCTCTGCTCCAGGCTCTCCCACCAGCCCTGTACTTTCCTGTGGCAGCCTGAGCCCCACCCGACACAGCCCTGCTTGCTATAGACCTGTCCATTCCAACCTCATCCAGAGCCTCTACCTGAACCACTTTTGAAAACCTACTGTGTGACCAAGTGGTACAGTGAAGCCTGTGCAAATCCAATATACATATATATATATATATATATATATCCATCCTCAATATATAATTGTGGATTCCCAGTGGTAAATATGCTGGTGTTTATACCATGTGACAGTATCAGTGTAGTGGCTTGTGTGCTTTGAGCAATGTTTATTTGAAAACTTTTTTTAAAGCTTTAAATGCAAAAAAAAAATCATCTTTCATTCTACCACAAGAGTAATTTTCACCATATACATAATACAGACTGAATTTAAATAATGATGTAAATTATGTTATACCACATCATATGTACCACTTTCTTTGAAACACCTTATAGTTAGATGGAAAGTCTTAAAGGTGGGATCATCATTGCAGTTTTACATCTCTTGAACCGTACCAGCTCAAGAAGGACAATCCCAGGCTGCAGGCTTCAATGAGGAGCGTAAAGGATTTAGTAGAGTGTGTTCTCTATGCACCTGGTAGACCCTAAATGTATGGCATAGAATTGTTACAGTAACTATAACTCTTATAAAATTATATGGAAACCAATACACTCCTGCACTATGTGCACGTCAGCTGTAGAATTGTAGAGACTAATACAGCCTTAATGCACGTAATATTTATAGCTTACTTCTTGTTTTAAAAAGTACAGTACTGTGCAAAAGTTTTAGGCAGGTGTGGCAAAATGTTGCAAAGTAAGAATGCTTTCAAAAATAGAAATGTTAAGTTTATTTGTATCAATTAGCAAAATGCAAAGTGAATGAACAGAAGAGAAATCTAAATCAAATCAAATGTGACCACCATCTGCCTTCAAAACAGCGTCAATTCTTCTAGGTACACTTGCACACAGTTTTTGAAGGAACTCAGCAGGGAGGTTGTTCCAAACATCTTGGAGAACTAACCACAGATCCTCTGTGGATGTAAGCTTGCTCAGATCCTTCTGTCTCTTCATGTAATCCCAGACGGACTCGATGATGTTGAGATCAGGGCTCTGTGGGGGCCATATCATTACTTTCAGGACTCTTTGTTCTTGTTTACGCTGAAGATAGTTCTTAATGGCATTGGCTGTATGTTTGGGGTCGTTGTCCTGCTGCAGAATAAATTTGGAGCCAGTCAGACGCTTCCCTGATGGTATTGCATGATAGATAAGAATCTGCCTGTATTTCTCAGCATTGAGGACACCATTAATCCTGACCAAATCCCCAACCCATTTGCTGAAATGCAGCCCCAAACTTGCAGGGAACCTCCACTATGCTTCACTGTTGCCTGCAGACACTCATTCTTGTACCGCTCTCCAGCCCTTTGGCAAACAAACTGCCTTCTGTTACAGCCAAACATTTCAAATTTTGACTCATCGGTCCAGAGCACCTGCTGTCATTTTTCTGCACCCCAGTTCCTATGTTTTCATGCATAGTTGAGCCGCTTAGCCTTGTTTCCACGTCGAAGGTATGGCTTTTTGGCTGCAATTCTTCCATGAAGGCCACTGGCCAGACTTCTCTGAACAGTAGATGGGTGTACCTGGGTCGCACTGGTTTCTGCCAGTTCTGAGCTGATGGCACTGCTGGACATCTTCCAATTTCAAAGGAAAGTAAGCACGATGTGTCTTTCGTCTGCTGCACTAAGTTTTCTTGGCCGACCACTGCATCTATGGTCCTCAACGTCGCCCATTTCTTTGTGCTTCTTCAAAACAGCTTGAACAGCACATCTTGAAACCCCAGTCTGCCATGGTGCATTGCCTACTGCAGGTGGGTACTCAGGCTTGCCATGGTATATGACCTGTGACATGAAACTGTCTTCCACAACCTCACCTTTGTAGCAGAGTTTGGCTGTTCCTCACCCAGTTTTAAGCCTCCTACACAGCCGTTTCTGTTTCTGTTAATGACTGTTTCACCCCACATGTGAAAACAATGATCATTCTCACCTGTTTGGTATAACTGGTTAATCATACACCTGACTATAATCCTACAAAATCCCTGACTTTGTGCAAGTGTACCTAGAAGAATTGATGCCGTTTTGAAGGCAAAGGGTGGTCACACCAAATATGGATTTGATTTAGATTTCTCTTCTGTTCATTCATTTTGAATTTTGCTAATTGATAAAAATAAACTGTTAACACTTCTATTTTTGAAAGCATTCTTACTTTGCAGCATTTTTCTACACCTGTCTAAAACTTTTGCACAGTACTATATATATATATATATATATATATATATATATATATATAGAAAGAGAGAGAGAGAGAGAGTTTTTTTCAAATATATATGTATTTTTTCTTTCCACTTAACAAGCACAGTACTGTATATGAACTTTTCAGCATTACTGAATATTTACTTCGATAATGATCCTACTCTCCTCCCAAAGTTCAAAGTTTTATTTAGATGTGAAAATGCTTTGCTTTATTTTTTGGAAGGATATGGGGGGGTGGAAAAAATACAACTGTCTCAGTTACAGGATTAATTTGTTGCATGAAATCACCTTGTATAACCATTGTTTCTGTGTTGTTCGTGACCCAGTGTTGTAATAAAAAAGAAATCAGTCTGGTCAGTTCCAATTGTGATCACACCGATGACTTTGGGCTGAGATCATTTGTTCCCCTGCAAAAATGTCACCAAAAATTTCTTAACAAAACGAAGAGTATTTTTAGGCATGACTGATAACACTGACTCAATGAAAAGGCTCGTTGTTTACGTGTTATGTTTTCATACATTCATTATCAATAGGCACTTGTCCAATGCACAGTCACAGAGGGCTGGAGTACTGCGCATAAGGCAGGGTATACCTACCTTGAAATCTTCTGATTTACGCAGCAGAGCAATTTTTACTGGAGCAATGGATTGTAAGCACCTTGAACAAGGGTACTACAGCAGGAAAAGAATGTGGACCTGGGCTCTTTCAAACCAGTGTCACCTACTGCACTAGGTTAAATGATGCCAGTTTTGCCAGCACAACTTACGTTATTTTTTTGTATTTGCTGTCGGGCAGCAGTGGCCTAATGGTTAAGCAACTGAACCATTGACATATTGGGCTTATTAGAGTTTATAGTATTTAATAGATGTTTACTTTGTCTTGCTAGTGTGTCAGTTTATTATACACTTAAAGCACTATAATCCTTTATTTTATAATTTTTTGAGCTTAAACGAGTTAAGTGAGCTTTAAATGAGTTTGCCATTTAGGCTATCACCTTACAGCTTTAAAGTTCAGTTATTCAGGTATATTCTATTCTATTCTATATGTAGAATAGAGTTATAATAATTTAATATCCATGCAAAGGGAACAGTTCATTACGTGCATTTTCAGTACAGTCCCATTCTATACCAACTGATGCGGTCTGTTTTTTTTGGGGGGGGGGGGCATGATTTTGTATTGCTATTAAAAAAAATTTTATATAATCATTTGTCATTTTATGTATGTATTGAATTTCCTTTTATATTTTTAATGATACTGACCCAGTTTGTGTAGTTTAGTTTCGATAGAATGCGCTGCTTTCAAATGTTGCCTATACAACACAAATGTGTTTCCCAATGAAAGTTTTGTTCTTCTATTCTGGGATTGGTGACCTCAATGTGTTTCATTACACATTATGCACAGTTTTGGAAAACTTTAATCCAGTTTTTTTATTATACCATACAGTATTATATCATACGCCTTTTCAAATGGAACCCATGGCACTCTGTCTGCTCAAAGTACATTTTAAATTACACTAATATGAAGCACACCAGTTGAAATACTAACAGAAGCACTTTAAAGCAATGCGGAACAGTTGAGCTGAATAAAGCACTGGCTGAATTTGGACTAAGAAAATCTGTACCAAAGTTTTAATAAGGCACATTTTTGCTAATGAAAATATACCGTTTTTAAAACCCAACATACAAAATAGTTGTTATATTTTGATGTAAACATTTGATGTTTAAAGAAATGCTTCATTTTGAGGTATAGTATATGAGGTGTGGTTGAGGCAAAATTAGAAGCAGTTTTCCTTCAACTTCTGTATGATCCACAACAGCACGTTCAGGGCTTTAGAAAAACATAAATACATCATTGTTTGTTGTGTGTGTAGAAAAATTTATGCTAAGACACAAGTACTGATCTGAAACCAAACTGATTCAGTGCCACTTAGGGCAGAGACTAAACAGTGTAAAGGTCAGGAGCGTGTGAGCTTTTCCGGGGGCATAAATCCTGTGTCCCCCAGCATCCTCAGCCCAACACGGCCACTGGGCCGCACGTAGAGCCAGGTAATGCTGCCGTGGTTCAGGCCCATCCGCAGCCAGCCTTCAGGCGGGAATTGAAGGGCCCTGCAGGACAGAGTGGCAGTCTCATCACACCTGGTCCCTGGGCCATCCGAATCACATGCTGGTATCGAGAATCAGAAGAAACAAAGAACATACCTGCACACAAAATAGCGGATGACGTTGGCATGGCACACAATGATTTCATAGCTGTCCTCTTTCTGTTTCACATCCGCCCGGTGTATGTAACGTCGGAAGGCGGCTTCGATTCGAGCCCCTTCCTCATGATACTGTCAAGCAACGAGGCTTTTCAGAAGTGAACTTCAGAACTGACCAAAGTGTTATGTTGATGCGCTGTATATGTGCCATTTCTAAAACTGGAGAATAAAATAAGGGTACCACTCACCACAGACTCAGGCTTCCACTGACCAGCTGGTGGCACAGGTTCAATGGGAGAACCTTCCCTCAACAAATCACAGCTCACCTTCTCCACATCTAGGCCAAACAAACCAGTGGTTTACATTCATGGGGCAAAAGGCAATGTTGCAGTAAAATTCAATTATCAGTATTCCTGGACGTTTATTTTCTTACTGTAAGTCAAAAACCTGTCTATTTACTATCCTAACTGTGACTGTATGTCTCAGTTGAGCATTAGTTAGAAATTAGATATGCTTTAAATATTAATCCTAACATCAGTGATATCATACTAGTTCGTACCTAGCAGATGTTTGCTGATGATATTTGCCGTTTCCGTGGCACGTGTCATGGAGGAATGAACCATGATGTCATATTTCAGACCCAGGGCAGCCAGCCGCTGACCGGTCAGTTCAGCCTGCTCACGACCTGCCGAAACCATTTGAAGAGGTACCACTGTGGGTGGATATCAGCTGCCCAAACCTTCATAAGCCTTTTTATTGATTATGAACAGAAGAAAGCAGCACTGGGTCATAACAGCATAAAGACAGGAACAGCACACTGACTGATCAGAAATGTGTTCCCATACACAATGCAATGCAAGGGCTAATTCAATGAAGCGAACAAGTAGTCCTATCGAAGAAGGACTAAAAGGATGTCCATGCATTCCGAGCATCTGATTTATGTGGATTTTGGTATTTTTTCTAGCAGAAGAAAGTTAAAAACTTGGGTCAACCACATATTTATAACAGGGGATTTATAGCAAGGTGCAGACTGTAACAATAAAACACACTTGCTTACTAAATATAAAAGACTTCTGGCTGAACTCCAGATACCCACAACAGTTGCACTTTCTTCCCTTTATTGAGATTGAGATTACTCTTTGAAAAACCAGAGAAAACCGGAGGAAAACCTGTGGAAAACACGGAGGCAAGTGCATTGAGCTGCTCAAGCTTCTTACCAAATGATGCCAAATGAAAATAAATGTATAGCACAGAAACTCAGCTTATTAAACTGAAGAAGCTTGATGAGATGGATGATGTCAAATCTATTGATTGTCAACGCAGAGCAGCAGAAACTTGTTTCACAGGTATAATTCTTAGACAGTAAAAGGTCCACGTGGATGTTCAAAAAAATGCAAAAAGTTCAGCACCACTGAAAACACAGCAAAATCAAACACAGCCCTTAAACCAGAAGTGAAATATAAGGATAAAGTCGATGAGCTCGAGGATAAGTTTCAATGCAATAATTTGAGAATTGTGGGGCTCCCACAGAACACTGAACAAAAAACGTCCCATAAACAATTTCTACAGACCCTGCTGCCGTTTTGCACCAGTCTTCCAGCTGACTCCTCTCAAACTGCAATAAACTCTGTCTGAAGGACAGAGAAAGGTTCATATTGTTGATACAGGTCCACGACTATTACGGTTCTTCTGTTTGAATGGTTCTCAGTGTATGCTTCAAGGTTCTATAGAGGATTTACTAAAATCTGTTTTAGGTCAGTTGTGGAGTATCTGTAGCTGGAGATGTCCAGATATACGAAGCTGGTGGTGCCCGTGTATCGATCCACACGTTGAGGGTGGGGAGAGGCTATTTGCATCAAGGGTTTGATTTTTTTTCTCAGTTTGCTTCTTCTTCGCTCTTGTTCTTTATTACTTTAGGTTAGTTGGTGTTGCTTTTACTCACTTGATCGATGGTATTACTGAGGCTACAATCGTATTTTGTGAGGACATTAATTGAATTGTCCACTCAAGATCCAAACTTGGAATGTAGAGGGTCTGGGTCACGTACTTAAGAAGATTATGAAATTCTAAAAAAAAGAAGAAAGTAGCAATTTCCCTACTGCAACAAACAACTGCCAGGTTTACTTCTCTTCTTTTAGCACCAGTAAAATAAGTAAAACTATTCTAATCAACAAAAGGGTCTCCTTTAATCCTGAATTTCAACAACAGAATCCAGAAGGCAGGTTTATTGTTCTGGCTCTATTGTACAGGACATAATGATTTTAATTCTTTATACTCCAAATGCAAAATCACCATAGTTCGTGTCCAGCATGGTGCTAGTATTTAACCGTTATTGCAAAGGTTTGAATGTCTGGCAGTGAATATGACCGCACATTACACAGTCCCCCCGACAAACCATCAGTGTTCTAGGTCAAATTTACAATCCTCTACTATGAAGAACATGACCACTAGTCTAGGATTGGTTGACATACAGAGAGAACTAAACCCAGACACCCACAGAATATACTTCTTACTCTAACTCCCACAAATCCTTCTCCAGATTGGATTACATCTTTATTCCAAATGGTTTTATTCATACAGTTATAGCTTGTCGAATTGGCCTCACCATTGTTCTCGGACCTGCGCATTTAGAGGTTGACTTTCTACAGCTATCTCTAAACAAAACGCTGGAGGCTAAATTCTGCCCTTTTAGAAAATGAAAACTTGTCTGAGGAGTTCTGCAAAGGCCTATCCATCTTGTGTACAGAGAATTAACACCCCATAGTTTCAGCTTCACAGTTTTCATTTTGGGATGGAGCTAAGGATACTCTGAGGGGTTTCATCATTTCCTTTGCCTCTTATCAGTAGAAACGACAACACGAGGAACATAAAAAACAGACTCAGAAGTAAAACACCTAGACCAACAATATAGACATTCTTCTACTCAGGAGAACTAGACAGTTGTCTCTAAAGCCAAGGCCAAATGCTATCTCAGTTATACAGACTATATTAGAACATTTTTACTTGTTAAAAAAGTGACAACATGCTTGTTGCCTCCATTCTTGCAATACAGCTTCAATTCTGTTTGTTTGTGTCAATGCCATTGATTCAGATTCAACTCATAAGCACAACCACTGATGGGGCTTCTAAGGCAAGGGGGAAAGGAAGTAGTTTGGCATTGCTTTCTTTTGTGCAGGTTTGAGGGGCACAAGCACAGGAAGAACAAGCAAACTCCCAACTAGGTAAACAGCCCAGGAACTGAGGCACTTGCTTAACTTATCCCTATAGTTCATCTCTTCAATTAGCCTAATTTTAAAGAAAGATGAAAATTCTTTATTCTTTATTCTTACTGCCCTATCACTATGCTGAATTTTGCTGTGAAAATTGTAAACAAAGCTCTGGCCTACAGGTTGGAAAACAGTACTAGCAAAACGGATAAAACTGGACCATTTTGACTTCACCAAGGTCAGGTTTAGCTCCAGCAACGTATGCTGTGCTTTAAATATTGTAAACTTTACTGTAGGGAAGCAAGAACCCATTTTCATGTTTTCACTTGCTGCAGAAAAGGCATTTAATAGTCAAATAATGTTTCTTATTTGCAGTCTTGAAAAGATTTAACACGGGCAGTAACTTCTTTAACCTGTTTAAGATTTTAACTCTTGAACACAAATGATTTTCTGTCACAGGGTTTTCTGTGGGATGAGACTGCAGGCAAGACTGTCCTCTTTCCCCTCTACACTTTACAGTCGTGATCGAAACATTAGCAGAAGCTATCAGAAGTAAGAAGATCATATACAGTATAAAAGGAGAAGAGGAAGACCACCACATTTCTCTCTATGCTGGTGACATACTCCTGTGCCTGAGTAACCCTGAAATGTCAGTCCCAGCAGTTCTAAAGACTTTACCTGACTATAATAAACTTTCAGGTTATAAAATAAATCCAGCTATAGCTCATATTTAAAAAAATGAATCATTCTAATTACTAAAAATGCTACATTACAACCTCTACAGATTTCATGGTTTTTCAAAAAAATATTTTCATACTTTTCAATAGGGAATAAGAAGATGAAAAGTGGGCTTTCTACTTTGTATTTTTAGAGGGGCCTCAGGTAATGTTACCCCACCTAAGGAAGTCAGGAACCTGTCTTTGTCACTTTCCCCTTTAACGTTGTACTGGGAGTGCCGAATAAGGATGATGTTGCGGGTGGCCTTGGGCTTCTTTGTCTCCAGCTCTGTGCTCAGGTTATCAGACATCTCCTTCTCTCTCCTCTTCACAGAGTTCATCACTGCGTTGGGATCACGTCTGACAAGAAATTGCAAAACAAAAAAAGCTCAAATGTGCGATCAATACCTCACAAAGAATTTCCAACAGTCTGTGTGCTGCTGGAGTTATTGAGGTTTTAAATTCAAAATCATTCATAAACTGCATACTGTAGGACACCCCTGCTACATGACCCTATTATGGACCAAGAAAGTAGTTCTTATAGCATAATAATATGCTGTATATTACTGCTAAATTTCCCAAAAGAATTGGACTTGGTAACAGTTCCCAAAAGCTATAAATAAAGGAAACAGAACAACAAATTTATTTTTAAACATTTCAGATCACTTTTAATTGAAAATGTATAATATACAGTGTAACCTGAAGATTCTTTAGTTATAAAACCTCGAGGCAAAAGAATTCAAACTTCACTGATGACAAGTGAAAGAGCTGCTTCATTTACACTTACTAATATTTCACATTCACCTCCTCCTTCACTGTGAAAGTGGTAACCGTACAGTATCACATGCCAACGTCTTAATAAAAATATACAGTGAATGCAGAGTAGTTTCTGTTTTTCTGCACTCATAGAATTCAAGTTAACATAGGGCTTTATAAGAGGGGCTTACAGGGGGGCACAGTCACAGTAAAGATGAGCTGGTGATGTAGTGGGGAAACACATGTACTGTTTTATTATATTCTGGTGCTAGAATAAATTTCTGCTTTGCCATATGAAACATGGATCTGCTAACGTGAAAAAATGGAAACCTGAGTGTTGCTGAAACATGATCCCATCAAAATGCTTGCATTCTGAAGACCACCGCATGAATGAATACGTCAGTAAAAACAGTAACTACAGCAAAGACGCAGCATCAACAGTGGACTTTGAAGTAAAAGAAATCGCCAAGATACCTCAAGTTCTCCGTGAGACAAGGCCTGGAAAGCAAGGTTTAGACTGACGCAGCACAGAGAAGTCGCACGGCTGCGGTTTTATACAGTAGAGAACAGCGTGTCGTGAACTCTGGGGGTCGCAGCGTCCCCCACTCGAGCTGTACGAGACGGAACTGAACGGTAAATATTTGTTGTTATTTTTAGAGTTGTCTGAATTGGAATGTTAGGGCTGTACAGACTGTTGCTGCTCGTTGGCATATGAGGGATAACGAATAAGGCTTAAGGTGGAGTGAGGCGGGTGTAGAGGAGCGGGAGACACACCATTAACTGCTGTTTTCAGTTATAGTGTCTTTAAAGTCACTTTATTCAAATTCTAATGTTCTGCACCACGTGAGATCAGGAAGCCACGCAGGAAGCAACAGGACGTCTTCCTTCTCCTCATTGTCGCCCAGAAAGACACGCAAACGCTCTGCAGGTGGAAGTCATGTCAAAAAAGAGCGAAGTCTGTAAGAAAAGAGAAGGTAAACCGAGGCAGCGTGTAATGGAGACCATGTGTGGAAACCGTCTTTCCTGAAAGATCGCAGCAGCTGGAGACCTGCTGACACAGAGCTCGGTGGAAGCGTAAAAGTTCACTATGGAGTCACTCAACTATCTGTGAAGAACCTTGATAGCGACGTGAACTAAATCAAACACAGTTTTAAAAAATCCCAGAACCGAACTCACTTGTCCCAGTTGTAGTCCCAGCCGTTCCCGCTAGGCGACACCTTCTGGGCGGGATGAGCGGGCGGTGGCTGAGCGGCTCGGAGGACCCCGAACACTGGCCAGTTTCTGGGCGAGATCCCGCTGCCGGTGTCTCCCAAATAGCCGTGCAGGTCCGCCGCCACTAGTGCCGCGGACGCGCCTGCGATCCCGCACACCAGTTTCAGAGCCCGCCTGGACGCCATCCCTCCCCGAAACCGACACTTCAAACTCTAATACGAACCCGCGCGATCGGCCCGTCTCAGTCCAAAACTCCACATAAACACTCCCGCAGAGGCGTGCGGGTGCCGAGTCGGCCTGCGGACTCCGAACCTACACCGCGCACTAGTCCGAATCGAAAACGAAGGTAAAATTTAACACAAACATACCCGAATACAGTATACAGTTTGGGACAAAAGTTTTGAAATACGAAACGCAAAAAGCGAGATTACCAATAGAACGACGATGGACAGCGTGAAGGAAGTTGCAGCTTTTACTGCTTCCTAACCAGAACATTTACTCACAGATATTGTTATGACTTAAAATTATAGTTTTGTTACTCGTATAATTCCGGGAGGATCCAGCACTCGTTCTAACACGCTTCGATTGTTTGGACGAACATTATTGTTAACGTCGCGCGCTATTGGGACGTCATATTTCATGTAAATAGCGGTCAGTGGGCGCAAGCGATGTTGCGGCAGTTTCTACAGTTCCAGTGTGTGAAAAAGACGGCCTGGGTGGGTAACTGTCGCCAGGGCGGAGGCTATAAGAGCAGCTCTTCCTGGCTGTTACTTTCTGTCCTTCCCGACTTTAAATAAAGGATGTTTTATGTGTCCACGTTCCCTCCTTTGGATTCCGGCTTTTTTTACTCCTCTGTGATACAACTATCAAATATACTATACTATAATTTAGAACAAATGTACAGTTACAAGATACACGTTTAAATGATAGAAATGCTACCTTTGTTATTAATCGTTACGAATAACGGCGCTTCCAGTACGTTCAGTCTACAGCGGCGCGTGAGCACGTTCACCGCTGGGGGGCCTAAGACGTGTGAGATGCTTCAGAGCAGCAGTTTAAAACAAACGACGCCTAAATGCTATTTTCATTAAACTGAATTGTTAATTTTTACAAGAAGGTTTACAGGATAATAAAAAGGACAATAAAAATATTTCTTAAAGTATATGATCTAAGCAGCTCCTTTACTTTCCTAGCGCGGTAGCGTAGGTGATGTCCTACATGACTAAAGAAGCCGCATGAATAACTGTATTGTAGTGTAACGTCCCATTACGGGATGAGCAACGTGTGGATGCAGGGGATTTGCTCAAAGGGTTCCGACACATCCCGCGTGAGCCCCCCCGTACAGCGCTTGGCTCCCCCTGTCGGCTGGCGCTGTGCCCTCAGCTCCCTGCCGGACCGCCCGGGTGGGACAACAGGCGCCGTGTCCCTTTCTGTCCCTCCGGAGAAGGTGTGGCGGTTCGGTGTTCCCTCAGAGTAGCGCTAAGGGCTCATGGCCGCAACAGCGTCCTCCCTCGGCAGTGGGCGGCGGAGCGCAGCGTGACTGTCCGTCCGAGCGGAATAACTCGGCGAGGAATGTGGACATTACAGGATGCCCAGCGTCGTGGGAAAACCATTCAAACCCACCACGTTGATCCCCGTGTCGAGCGCGGCCGCTCTCCTCGTGGGGTCCAGCACTTTGTTTTTCGTCTTCACGTGAGTTTCTATCATGAACCTCTTTATTTGCTCCATCTCAGCTTTAGAAATATGTGGAGAGAACGAGCAGGCGCTCAATGTGAGGACCGCTGTCTGTCTGTCTGGCAGTGAGTGACTGGCACCGCTGTGCTTCTTCTTCTTCTTCTTCTTCTTCTTCTTCTTCTTATTATTATTATTACTATTAGGTAACTGTCTAGCTGCACCATCTTGTACTTATCCGTACTGCAGCAGTGTTTTTAAAAAATGTGTCTCGACTATAAAAGGCGTACTTTACTAAAGAACTGTGTCCCGGGAACAACGTTGGGCTCCGCACTGATGCGCTGTGTACTGATGCGTTCTGCTGTACTCCACTGTGTTCTGCTGTGCTCCACTGTGTTCTGCTGTACTCCACTGTGTTCTGCTGTACTCCACTGTGTTCTGCTGTACTCCACTGTGTTCTGCTGTACTCCGCTGTGTTCTGCTGTACTCCACTGTGTTCTGCTGTACTCCGCTGTGTTCTGCTGTACTCCGCTGCGTTCTGCTGTACTCCGCTGCGTTCTGCTGTACTCCACTGTGTTCTGCTGTACTCCACTGTGTTCTGCTGTACTCCGCTGTGTTCTGCTGTACTCCGCTGTGTTCTGCTGTACTCCGCTGCGTTCTGCTGTACTCCGCTGTGCTCTGCTGTACTCCGCTGCGTTCTGCTGTACTCCACTGTGCTCTGCTGTACTCCACTGTGTTCTGCTGTACTCCGCTGTGTTCTGCTGTGCTCCACTGTGTTCTGCTGTACTCCGCTGTGTTCTGCTGTACTCCACTGTGCACTGCTGTACTCCACTGTGCTCTGCTGTACTCCACTGTGTTCTGCTGTGCTCCACTGTGTTCTGCTGTACTCCGCTGTGTTCTGCTGTACTCCACTGTGCTCTGCTGTACTCCGCTGTGTTCTGCTGTGCTCCACTGTGTTCTGCTGTACTCCGCTGTGTTCTGCTGTACTCCACTGTGTTCTGCTGTGCTCCACTGCATTCTGCTGTACTCCACTGTGCTCTGCTGTACTCCACTGTGCTCTGCTACTACCTGCTGTGTGTACTGTATAATACTGTGCCAGATCTACTCTCTGCTGTGTAAAATACACATATACAGGCGTTGGAATGATTTGTCTCACTTCAAAGTCCACCTCTGTGGAGTCACTGTTTCTTATTGATTTGTTCATGAATGTGTAGTTTTCTGTAGAAAGCCAGAATTGTATTGCTTCTCTTGCAGCATTTTCATGCTTAATATATGTTTTAGTAGTTTAAATGTCATGCCGTATACTTTTCAAACATAATGAAGCACACAAATAATACATTTCACCTGCAGCGTGTTGCTCTGTATCTGTGACTCGTTGTAAGACACCTTTATAAACCTCAACCTTTCAACTCCAAATTGAAAGTTACAGAAAAAACAAATGTGTTCTGTAGTGTCTTTAAGAAGTTTTTTTTAGGATTATAAATGGCGCTTTTGAGGAACCGGTGTGTACCAGTGTGTATACTTTACAGTGCAGTAGTGTGTGTTTTCTATCGCAGTTGATCTACTGTATGTACCACATCCTAATAAATGTACCTGAGGGGCAGCAGCTGGTGCAATGGTTAGTACTGCTTCCTCTGTATCAGAGGTGGCATGTTTGAATCCCACCTCCTACTGTAGCCCTCTTGAACAAGATTTTTGCCTTAAAAAATGCTCCAGTGAAAACTACACAGCTGTATAAAAGTTTAAATCATAGCATAATTTGCTTTGGAGAAAAACATTAATGAAATGAACACATATAAATGTAGTTAAGTACAACAATTGTATTGTATTAGTAACGTTATTTGTATATCTATAAAGCTCAGTTTTTTTGTTTGTTTGTCTGTTTCTTTGTTCTTTTTGCACGGATTTGTTTTTGAAGCCACAGACTTGAAATTTGGCACAGTGATACTTCTCGTCCTAAGTGAGATTTTTTTTCTATCAAAGTTCATTAAACTCTGAAAAGGCTACTTACTATTCTGGAAATTTAAAATCTGGTCTTTGACAAGACTTGTAGAAGCAGGAGTAGTGATGACAGATGCAGCACACTGTAACATCACACAGGAATGTAGGTATCTGACAAATTTTCTCATTCCCTGCACCTGCACACATTGGCGGCAGATACCACACACTGTAATATATAAATGTGGATGGATTTTCGTATTACACACACACACACACACACACACACACAAATACAAATGTACTGTGTGCACATCACAATGGTCGGAATTGCTGCCGTTGTCTCCCATGAACAAAGAAGCCAACAGTTGTGTGTTTTTACTTTTGACATCTTTCCACAATACATCCTTTTGACCCAGGCAGCTGGCAAAAACTCAGGATGGAAAGTTAATCAAACACAGAAATGATGAAATACGAAATAATATGCAATAATCCAACCATAATAATAAATACAGTTTTGGCTTTAAAACCATTGCTATGCATTTCCTGATTTTGTATTGGCATTGTATAGTGGGATTTCTCTGTACCACCAGCTGTTGTAGTTTTATTTCTGCCCTGGTGCTCTCTCCTTCTGTCTGTGTACCGAGGTTTTATATAAGAAAAAAAGTACAGCAATGGGCTCCTCTGGGACAGTACACAGTGCGGACGCCTGAGGACGAGTTGGGAAACTTTGTTAAGGCCCCCAGATGACCAGACCAAATGGAAGTGGATTCCCACATGTAGTCAGATTAATGCTCTACGATGACTCCTCCAACCTGCCATTCAAGTAGAGCAGCATGTTGGTTTGATGTGCGCGACTCCCAGCGTGGCACCTGTGTCATTTCTTTTGGCTTGTCTGAGACCCTCTGGAGCTTCCTATTGATACTGTAGTTACATGCTGTGGCAGGGGGCTTGAGCTGCTGTTGCTGCTTTTACCGCGATCATATGGCCTCTCCTCAGGTCATAAAGTGCTCCTTTCATATGGTCACCCAGCATCAACACCAGCCGTGACTGTTTTGTCCATAGATGGGACACATGGGACAGAATTCTGGTTTTGTGGGGTTTATTTGCCATGCATGAGCAGCACATCTGCACTGATATTGACTTTTGATTGAGACACTTGATAATATTTTCCTTACTTAAAGGTACAGCAACATAAACAAAGGTTTTACTCTTACTATTATGCCATCAGTGTTGGCTACAGTTCAGCTGACAGCCCTATGACTGAGGAACTGACCCTGTTAGATTGAGACACAAAAAGATTTAGTGTAACTACTCTCATAGACATTTGACAGAATTAAACGATTTATTTCGTTCTATAGTAGTATGAGTAGTAAGGAGAAACAACACGTTATAGTAAAATCTATATGCTATGTCTCACTTTTCTCCCAAGGTGTTAATATTACCGTAGACTGTGTTTTCTCTGTGTACTTGGTGAGTGTGGCGAGTTACCTGTCCGATTATTCCCTGACTGCAGTGTAATCCTAATCTTCCTGTCCAGATGCAGCTGCTGCCACTTGTCCCCATTGCAGATGGAGGCTGCTGTGATGAGTATAGGGGGGGCCATTTGCATTTGTCACCATGACACAGGGCTCTCTCTTTTCTGACACGTGACCCACAGGATTGGTCCAGTACATATATTTTCATTATGTAATCAAATACTCCTTAAATATTCCTTTGTTGCACAGCTCACTGTTTTATTCTACGTGAGATATATATAGCGCACCACAATGATATATTTCATCCACCTTAAAACTCTGTGTTTACTGGTGCTGTGTGTTGCATGGAAAATGTGTTGGCAAACTATGCAGCAGTGTCTTCATTTACCTTAAACACCAAACTTCTGGAATGATGGAACTTCTGTTTCTGTGTCATTTCTTACTGCTACTGTCTGCAGTTTGAAGAGGCTTCTTGATAGGTCCTTGGCAAACTGTGTGGTGTTAGGGCAGTGACAGGACAGGATTGTCGTCACAGCCCTTTGTCTGGAACTCTAATGACATTATGGTCGTGCTGTTACCTTCAATTTCAGATAGAGTGCAATGTAGTCCCTTGTCTCCTTGTAGCCTAAGGCAATAGGTGAAGGCACCAGAATGTTGTTTCAGAAGAGACATGCAATAACCTATACAACAGAGATCTTCTGTTTTAAGGCATACATTTTTTGTTGTTGTTGTTGTTGTTGTTGTTGTTTATCTTGTTTAGGTGTTTGTTTAGATTATTTAGATTTCTAGATGGTGTCGCACCAAGTGGTGTCATCTGACTCCTTTGTTCAGTTCGACTTTTGAATGATAAGCTTGCATAGAAAGCTGCCTGCACTTATTTATACAGCTGAGTAAGTTCTTACTAAAGCAACTGAGTGTCAGTATGTTGGTCAAATGTACTATGGCAGGAATGGGGAAGTGAACTGGGTAACTACTGTGCCTGCAGCTGCCCCTGCACATGCCTGATGATGAAAATAAGAATAATAGTAATAATAATAGCATGCAGGAAAAAACCTGTCACGTCCCAGATTCTGCATCCACTTGCCCCATAGTGTGATGCCCACATTCACAGTGGTTTTTGTGGATTTTCTCAACAGATGGCAGATTTAGGGTTTGACTTCCTAGTCAATAAATAGTTGCATACTATTTATGTCAGGATCTCTTTGCAATGTGATGTGCTGCTGGTGGTGGGGCAGCTGAATTCGGTTTGGTTTTCCAGGGAGACTTGCTGCAAGCTCTTTCTGTTTCTATCCAAAATGCACCTGTAATGTTCATGTAGTTTAGGGGCTAACTAGGTTGATTGATCTTCAGTAAAAGTGTCCTAAATTGCAGTCCTGCAAAAGCATCCCATCCTCCAAATGTTTTCTTACCCCTTTTCCCTTTCTTCTCATGCTAGTCATTATTAGCTTTTAAAGCGTTTTCATTGCCCCCACTTGATTAAATGTTGAGATTTTGACCTTCTAGGAATCCTTTAAGTATAAAGGGCCGGATATAATTTGGATTTTTCTTTCTCCTCCTGTTGTGTCTTAGAATGGTGAAAAGAAGATCAGAAGCAGAGCTGAGAGTAGGAATAAATCCAGATCTAAGACATGGTGATTATGGTAGATTTATGGATTGGGTTTGAGGGTGGTGGAGATTCATAGGTGAATGTTGTGTTTGACCAGTAACCAGTAAGAGGCTTCTTGTCAAATTCTGCGGATCTGCTTTTATCTTAAAAGTTGCAGAAGAGTTCATTTCAGTTCGTCGCAAATGTTGCAGTTTGTTATTGTGGAACTGCTACTTTCAGTAAAGCTTAATACAAAATGCCTCTAATTTTATATTATATATGTACAGAAATACTTATCAGTCTGGGTAACAGACTCTTTTGAGTTATGGTTAAACTGTATGAGTTTGGACACTTCTTAGTTTGTCATATAATGGATTATAAATTGATTAGGAATATGTAGTAGGATCATGAGTACATACTGCTTCTGATGGCTTCCTTTCTTTGTGCATAAAAACAGTTGAAACAGGTAGCATTTAAAAGGTATAGTGATACTTCACTCACTTTCATTAACTACTTGTCCTGGTCAGGGTCCAGGTTGGAGTCCATTCCAGCACCACTGGGCACTGGGGTAGGAGGGGGATGCCCTGGGTGGGACACCAGTCCATCACAGGCCAGCCAGGTACGGACACATTCACACACTATGGCAATTTAAAATGCCAGTCAACCTGAAGCACATGTCTTTGGACTGTGGGAGGAAACTGGAGCACTCAGAGGAAACCCCTGTAAAAACAGGGAGAACAGAGCTTCGTACAGACTAAGCTTGATTCAAACACACACCCAAACAGCCCAGGCGCTGTAAGGCAGCCATACTACCTAGTCTGCTACTGTGCTGCCGTTTTGATAGTGTCACGCCCCCTGGTCCTGACTCTGCTGGTTCTGACTCCGCTGGTCCTGACTCTGCTGGTCCTGACTCTGCTGGTCCTGACTCTGCTGGTTCTGACTCCACTGCTCCTGACTCTGCTGGTCCTGACTCTGCTGGTCCTGACTGCTGATCATGTGCACCTGTCTATCATTAAGTCTTATAAATACCTGTCTGTCTGCAGTGATCTTTGTGAGGTATTGCCATGATCCCATGTGTGCTGAGCGTGCTGTCTGTTTGCCACTCTGGTTACTGGCCTGCTTTGTCTTATGGCTTTTGCTTGTTTTTAATTCTTGTCTGCTTTGATGCTTGTACTGAATTACTTTCTGGTTTTTGACCCGTGCCTGTTTTCTGATTATGACTTTGGAATCTCCTATGGCAAAAAAACGGCCTTCTTCACTTTATGCCTGCATGCGTCAGTGCCCTTCCTTCAGTGTGACAGTTTCCCTCTAAAATTTGAACATCTGCAACACTATGCAGTTTGTTTAACTAGAAGGTTGATGCATTCTCTTAATGCTTACTAAATACTCTGGTTGAGAAACCTTATAGCTTCCAAAATGGCGAAAACAGCATAAGTTTTGTCACACAGTGCAGGTGGACAGGGTAGGAAGATTTTAGTTTTTGTCCATGTGTACAGTATATTGCTGGGTAACTATCTTGGACGATGCATCCCCAAGCTGAGCTCAGATAAATTTCCCTTAGTGTCTAACAGGTTTAGCAGGTCCAGAGGGAAGGAAGTAAATGGAACGTCTTGATCGGGAGTTTGGCTGTTAATGCAATTAATGGGCAAATTGAATGAATTCATCAGATGGAGAAAATCAGTAAATTCTCACTGATCCAGCTTCTGACAACATTTCTGCCTGGAATAGTAACCTTAAGGTTTCTGGCACCAGGAGTAAGCAACCTCCATAACCCATTCTATCTGAGTGAAAATGAATACTGTGTACGACCCTGAAGGATCACTGGGTTTTATGGGACCCTCCATTTAATGGAGAGATTTGTGGGGAGACAAGTTCAGAGACCCTTTCAAATATAGCACCACAGACAGACTTTGTAGAAGCACTTTGTAAAGCAACCAGCTGTAGAACACCAATGGTGAGACCAGCAGAGAATTCAGCAGGGAGTTACTCAGTGAGGGATTCCTTTCATGTCTCTGTCTTTGTACTGTATATGTGCAATATATTTTTATTTTTTCCTCGGAAGTCTCTTTCAAACAACTTCTTCTAAGACCAAAATTATTTCAACACCAGACCATCACAACTTGGTCCTGAAAGCCAGATCTTTAGTGTCCTCATCCCCTGATCCTGAACTGCTCCGTGCTCTCTGGGAGACAGACAAGCACTTGTTACAGGAAATAGCACAAGCTGTGTCAGTGCTGCAGCCTCACATTTCCCAGTTTGAGTAGAATTAACAGCATTAACAGGAGAAATGATGACCGGCAAGTGGAGAGTCTTTCACTGTCTCCTTGTCTGGGGATGCTGCCAAACTGGTGTGTGGTTTAGTTACAGGCTGACACTCCTCTGCCATGTGGAAATGGATACCTTCAATGTATGACAGCACCGTTGAATCTTGAGTCACACTTATACAGCTCATTCCTTGTCTTTTTTCTATTAAATATTATGTTGATTCAAACTTAGAAAAATATCAGTCACATATTTATGTGGTATGTGCACTTATAATATTTGCTTGGTAACAAACTGTGGCTTTCTAAGAAGTCACTTTGGCAGTGGGTCTTTACAGAGGACTCTGTCTCGATCATTGAAAGGCAGACCAGGTCCCCTGGTGTCCAGACACTATGGCCCAGATGACATAAGTAGGGAAAAACTGATACACCTGGTCTACAGCAATATTAAACACCTTGGGAGAAAGGTGAGACGCAGCATTCAGATTTCACTATAACGTTTTTCTTCTGAAAAAATTGCTGCAATATGAAATAAATGGATTAATTTTGTCAAATGTCTGAAAGTTATTGTTTCCATTCTGATGGAGTCAATTTTTTCAATTGCGGGGGCATCAGCTGAACTGTACCGTGGTTTCATGCACTGAACCAAGTGAATGCTGGGGATTCCACCAGCTAGACAGGTGTGAGAACGGTTGTGCCAAGTGCTCCTTATGTTTTCAGCTGGTCCATAATGACAGTGTACATGGCAAAGACTTGTCTTTAAAAGTTGCCAGTTTGAATCCCTTTCCAGCTGCAGTAATGTTGAGCAAGGAACTTACCCAGAACTCGTATCAAAAGTATTTATGGCAGCTATATATGCTAAATGTTGGCATATGCATAATTTTTACAATGGTATTATTTACTCTCTTTTACATTTATAGTTATTATATTTTATGTTGAATTACCTTTAATGAATTATTAACCATATGCGATTCATCTTTATGTATTTTATTGTGTTTTGCCATTATATCTTGTATACATTTTCTTTTTGCTGTCTGTGATATGACCTGCTGCAGAACATTTATGAATATTCTTGAAGAAAGTACCTCTGCTTTTGGTAAATACTGCTTAATTGGGACTGGATGAAGGAGAGTTTGGGTGATCTTTGTTTTTGGTACCAGAAGGACGAGCTTAAGAAGATAAGCAAGTTTTGTGCAGTATGAAAAGCTCGGGAAGAGCTGTGCAGCCGGATATATCACTGATGGATGACACCTGGTGAGAAGTGTAATAAATCATTTTTAAGGTTTACCGTGCCTCATCACTAAGACCACAGAGAAGCCTGAATTCACTGAAAAAGATCAATTACAACTGAGACCCCCAAATATAGCCATGAAGAATACTATGTAAGGCTTCTCATGTTATTTTAACTCTATGAAAAACAAGGTTACGTGTTCTTGCCTCTTGGGGCCCTGGTGTAAGTGCTGTAATGCTTGTCCAGGCCTTTGAGTATCTCTGTCTGAGTGAAAGTGAGATCCAAACCGTCAGTAAGACCTTGTGTTGGAAGTATGGATTTGGATTTGTCTGCACATGTGTTTATTTGTCTGCATGTTTCATCTATTTGTTTAGAAAGGTTCTTTTCTTTCAGAAAAATACAGTGCAGTAGCACAAGATATATGTTTTTACCCGAATTAAACATCAGATTTGCCATAAGTGGTGATTGGGAAGTGTGTTGCCAACCTATAGTCTAAATTTTTGGTCCCCAGGTTGCATTCATGTGTAGCCATCTCGAATGATATGGAAAGCAAAGCAGATTTGACACTGACTGGAGTAAAGCTCAATGCCATGTAAAATCAGATTTCCCACCTCTGAATTGTTTTCAGGTCTTGGTTCTGGCCTTTCACTAGGATAATGAGACAATTTCATGTTGTAAAATGAGTATTCTAACCAGTCCTGTATCTGCTGTCCCTTGTTGATGAGTATCTTTTCATGTCCCCCTCTATTAGCGGTATCATCACTGATAAATATAAATAATAACAAATACATTTAAAACCTTTTATATAAGTTCTATTTAGTGTTAGAATAATTGTTTTTACTAATGACTCTGAAAGGTTTGTGTAGGATTAAATGCAAAGACTGTTTCTCAGTGTCACGCCCGGTCCAGTCTCCTCACACTCGTCCCGCCTCCTCTGATGGTTCGTCGCACCTGCTTGTTATTCACTCACCCCTATATATGCCTGTGTTGGCCCAACACGTCTCTGCCAAGTATTGCTATGACATGTACATGCGTACTGAGCGGTCCTTCTCCAGTTATCCACCTGTTTTGTCTTACAGGTATCGTTTGTGCTCCACCCTTGTTTGTTACATCGCTTGTTTTGGACTGATCCCTGTTACTGACTTATGTTTGCCTTGTGACTTTGGAACAACCCCTACCATTAAACGCGATCCTCCGTTTTACACCTGCACGCGTCTGTGTTCTGATGTTACACTCAGTCTTTTAGGGATGGGACCTATTATCATTACATTACAAAACAAATCACTTTTATGGAAGATGCGTTTCTTGACATCAAACACTTGAAACATGGCTTGGTTTGCCCCTTGCAAAAAACGTGAGTGATCCTGGCAATGTTAATGCAGTTGAATATCCCGCTGAAAATAAAGAACGCTTATTGATATCTTTTTTTTCCTTAGGGTTCTCTTTGTGATCTTTTGTTGCTGGCAAGGTGACAAGAGTAGGTGCGATGAAATTGAAGTTGACATTTAAATGTGTTCTATAAATAGCTGCTGTTGCTTAGATACAGATCGACCACAAAATTCCACGGGAAAAGGTTAGCTAGGTGGCTGTGGAGAGCAGCTGGAACTGTTGCCCAGAATTTCAACCTGCTGATTCGTTCTCCTCTCTTGTCCCATTTTCTTCACTATTCCTTCAGGTCTTCCACAGCGGTGTGTAAAAATGATAGCCATCATTCTGTTTCAGTGGTTCTCTTAAAATGCAGATATGTTTTACAATACAAGATGTACTGAGCTCAAGATTTTCTCCAGAGCAGCAGTCCAGTAAGAGTGTGGTCTACATACCTGGCAGGAAAAAATGGTGCAGTGTTCTCATCTATGGCAGCTTGCACACGTTCTCATGTATTACAGTCTCTCCCAAAGTGCCTCACAGATCCTGAGATGTGGGTTCAGATGTGTTTTCAATCAGAGGTCAGTCTGGGCAGAGTTTGCGTTTTCTCACTGTTTTCTCACCGGTTTCCTCTAAGTGCTCTGGTTTCCTCTCATAGCTCAAATATGTGGATTTCAGCCTGAATGGGTAAATGTGCAGTACAGTGTATGTGACAGTGTCAGTCTTCCTGGACAAAGGCATCAGCACAACAGGAGAGAACAGTATAAGTATAGGTCTCTGGTTTGAGTGACTGATGATCTCTCAGGTCCAAGCTGGATACAGCACAACTCCATCACTGAAAGTCAAAAAAGAGTATTGCATTTAGAGCAGTTAGACCTCAGAAATTTTTATCTTTTTTGCCAAACAATTACACGTACATTCTCTTTGCCCTTTGCTTCACAATCCATCCAGAACATTAATCTTCCTCCTTGTACCTGTGATTTTAGAGTTTCTCTACAGTGACTGGCCACATGCCAGTGGTTAGCTTAGAAGACCTACTCATTTGCATACCTCCTCGAGTTTTTTTTCAGGATGTAAAATACCTGCATGAACCGCCTGTTCTGGCACCACCTCCTACCACATGACTGATTTATTAAGTGTTTTGTTTTAGTGTTGCGGCCATTTTTGTGGCCACAGACACGGGGTGTTTCATTCTCTCTGCAGTTAATGCAGTCTCTGAGAGTCTAGCTAAGGACAGGTCTGTATACAGCAGGAGAAAAGCTCTAATTATACTATTGAGACTTTCATGCACAATTTCTTTACAACTGATGTTATCGTTCTGTTATGAGCACCATGCAGGCCACAGTGAAAGGCCTTGCCAGGAGAATAGAAGGTATCTAGACGGTGTTTGCTGAGCACGTTGATGGCAGCGTGTCATGTTCAGCAGAGGGATATGTCCCCCAGACCTATCCTCCTCACCCCACTTGTGTGAAGCCTGGTTCTCCATGGAGCAGCACTGATGGCCAAGGGCCATCCTTTCTGTGGCTTGTTGTTGTCATGGTTTTTGCACTTGATAGTTCATGTACCAGTCCCCCATCTTCTCTTACTCCATCCTCCACCATAAGTAAAAGCTGAGCATTGACCATGTTCCGAGGTGCATCTGACCTTTGTGGAATTAACATGTGTACAGATGCTCCTGGTAGCCTCCCTGGTACATCAGTCACTGACTGGGTAGATTTGTAGCCATTGATTTAACTGACAAGTTGGTGCTTTATTGACAGGCCAGGCCGACTTGTAGTAAGTTAACTGGAAAGCTGAAATGTGGGCAAAACCTGAGTTACTACTTGGAAAGCATCTGTTCTGGGTACTGGGGATTATGTTGCCTTGTTTACACTGGCAGTGCATCTGATGTGAATGTTTACAATGGCACCTTAGTATCAACTAAAATGATAATGTAGTTCCTTTACTCAGAAGCATAACATCTAGAGAGTTTAAATAAAAATTCCTGACACTAGAGTCACATGTGCTGGTTTTATTGTGTGAAATGTAAAGTTAAAACAAAATGTGGCAAAAATCGGTAGTCTATTTGTAGTACAGCCAATTATCAGGAAAATTCAAATAGGAATGATTATTATTGGTTCAACTGCTGCAGAGTCGAACATCTTTAGGTGATATATTTGGAAAGATCTGTACACTGAGGTTCGGTGTGTCTGGTACTTAGGCTAACTCGCACTATTAGAGCTTTCCGAATGACCTGCCCGCAAGGTGGTGGCTCATGTCAGATGAGATATTCTCCTGGGAACTTGACAAAAGTGAGAAAAAAAGCTGTGGTGGTCTTTGGAATGGAAGGACTGAGCAAACTGGACAGTGGCACCTAGGGGTCATCACAAGACGCAAAGCCCTCTGTTGTGTTACTGTTGTTCTAGGTGGTGACCTGTTTCATCAAGACATGTTCGCTTGAACCCCTGGACATTTGAGGTGAATTCTTGGAATTGAGAGTAAACAAATCTGTTGTCTGGGAAGGGTGAGATTACAGACCTGCAGGTGATATATTTCCTGAACAGCACCGTGGTGTCGAGGCTGTTGTATCACATGAAATGTGATGTGATTGAATTTGATTCCCTGGGATGAAACATTCAAAGCTGGGGTCCTGCCATGTCTATTTATCTGGGGAGAACTGGAAAGCGAAGCTCCTATGCTGAGCTCAGGACAAAATGCATTAGATAAATTAGGAAGCAGAATCTGAACATTACGCCATGAGTCCCAGTGCTCCTGTACTTTGCTCAGAACATGGACATCTCTCACTTCACACTCTCACTAGACTCTCGCTATCTACCAAATGATACATTCCATTCCATCTTGCTTACCTCCAGGAGCTTGTGTGTATGTGGGTGTGAAACTGTGAAACTCCGTGAAAGGGTGGCTGAAGCCCTGTGTGAACTGTGCAGTATTTTAACAGTACCCTGTACTGTGAAGTGTCTAGCTGTTACCTGTTTTTACTGTTCCCAGTTTTTTTTAACCAGAATTCATTATGTTTTTATTTAAGTGGAGTGTTCCGTGTAACACAGCATGTAATAGTGATAAATCCTCATTATTGATAGCAGGCTATACTGGGACTCTTTTGGAAAGCAAGCCATTCCGAAAGCTTTTACTCCGAGTCAGACATAACCTTAGGGGCCTGTCACCCCATTGCATCCCACTGGCTACTGACCCACTATTTACTGCTTGTCATTGGTGGCACTTTCAGAACTGGAACCCTGGTGTCTTAAAAGGGGTTCTGTTTTGATAAGCTTTTTGAGTTTTTTTCTGTATTGATTTTGTTTAAATAGCATTGTGTTCCCCCATAAAATCAGTGTAATTTGCTTTTTTGTGACACGGGTGACCAAGGTATAGCAGCACCTTGCTTCTGCTTACAACCATGTCATCCTGTGCTTTTAACTACTGAGGTTTTTTGCTACCCGCCAATAAGTGGGTCAGCAGGAGGGTATTTCCAGCTAATCCTTTCTCCAGCAAACTCCATTTGGATTGTGACCCTGAAACTGTTCGCACATTTAGGCACGTGTTGATTTTTAATCAGGTTCTGCTGTTCTGCAGTCCTCAAGGTTAAAGTGGCACAGCAGATGAGCGATTTTGGTACCAAGCCTAATGAAAGTAATAGCACCTTTGTACTGTGGACTTGAAGCAGTGGATTTCCAACAGTCTGTTGTCCCCATACTCCCAAGACATGTTTTTCCAGTTAACTGCTCAGTATAAGTTGCCTGTAGTAACTGCTAGTTTGAGTGATTCTGCGTGCGGGTGTTTGTGTGTGTGTTTGGCTATCCTGTGCTGCACTGGTGTACCATCCATAATGGACCCCCTCCTTGCCTTGCACCCACACATTGCAGGACAGCTGCGAGTGTGACCAAGACAAGCAGTTAATGAAGATGTATGGATGGACGGATGATGGATGGAAAACCCAGCGTGATAGTGTTTTTCCTCTAGTCTTGTCTGCATTCATGTGGACTGGATGAAAGAGGCCTTCTTGACTTTTTTTTTGCTTTTTAAGAAGCGGAAGACATTTTTCTGGTTTTATAGTTAGCCTCAAGACACCTTTTAGTTTTATTCCTCAAGAATTTATTTTTAGTCTGCCGAACTGGGTTGCATTTTAGGCTATAGGGTTTTTTCTAATAAAACACTGGTGTCTAGTGGAATCATCATCTTTGTATGGGTAGGCGGGTGGCAGGGGACTTTTCAGATTGAAAAGCAAAAGCTTAGGTGGGCAGACGATTTAATACCACTCCATGTTTTCATTAGGAATCCTGGCTGGGGAGGAACAGGCATTCTAAACCATCATCAACTCTCTTTGTGGTCCAGATGGTCATATAGGTGAACTCCTTGCAGAGGCATTCTGAGTTAATCTCACTAAAACAGAATTGGACTCTAAAAAACTCCCTGTTTAACTCCTTTGGCTAAGCTCAGGGAAGCTGTCACTGTCCCATATTTGATGTTCGGGTTCTGTGACTTGATTAGAAGTAGGTGAGCTTTGTTTTTCCAGAAAGGTTCAGTAGGAAGATTTCCATTCCTCCTCTTAAGCATAAAGGCAACATAAACTGATTTTCCTTAACTTTATTAAAATGCCCGTACATGTCGGGCTGCGTCAGCTCTACTCTATTCGATCTCAACAACTTCATTTCCTGTTCCCTCTTTGTTTGCATAAAGAGACTAGAGTTACCTCGCACTGCCTGAGTCAAATAGATGTAGTGGCGGAAAGACAAGAACTAGTAACATGTTACATACTCACTAAAAAAATGTATCATTATAGTGGTTGCATGTAGTACATAATTATTGTTAGTGCTGTCAGATAGGTGGGCTCAACATGGGGGACATATATATATATGTGTATATATATATATACATATATATATGTGTGTATATATATATGTATGTATATATATATATATATATATATATATATATATATATACACACTCTGTATTGTCTGTATTGTATATAATTTATTTGTATTATTATTACTATCATTTTCTCACATACAGCTGGTGGCTCCTGTGGTCGAACACATGGATGGCACTGAGAGCAAAGCAGGTCGAGCACGGTGACGCAGGCCCAGTAATAACAAACTGTATGTCACAAAATGTGCATCACCAGGTGTGTGATTCGAGCACGTACACTGTGTTCGGAGTGGCACAAATAGCAAAATAAATATTAGCAAATGCTTCTATAGTATGAGGAAATGTGTGTGTGGAAAATTTTTTAATGTAAAATGCTACTCCTTTTGTCCATCCATCCATACAACGTTTATTCTTAACAGCTTATCATACATCCATCCGTATTATTTTGTTTTTATTTTAATACCTGCTTGATAAGTTACAAAGAAACCAAAACCTTATCTTGGGAAGCACGTGGTATACAGTAAGGCAGGGGTAAATCATTGTGGAACACCTTTATAGTATCTGCTGAATATTTTATCAAGGTAGAACACTGTTTTCCGCTCATTTCTGTTTCTGTCGTTTGGATAACTTGTGTGCAAAACCCAATTAATGCTCATAAATTATTTAATACGGGATTTCTTATAAGATCTCCTTGTTATATGAAATCAGAATTCCTGGCACCTGGGGACCAGTTTGCACAAGAACACTATGAGCAGAGATATTATTTCCTGTAAACATAACCCATTGTGGAAAATATCCCAGCAAGCAATGCATTTCTTGTTCAGCAAGCAAACTGGGGAGTATCAGCTCACTCTGGGCCAACATCACCAAGGGTAAGCAAGCAGGGTGTTGTTCCACAGGACCAGCCGTTTCAGTTTGATGGTCTATCATCCCGGACCTGACCAAGCTATTTTCCACCAAGCTGTATCGTAGCTAAAGCCTAGAGTAACAGTTGACCGATGACGCTTCTTTGAGGAACTGTAAAGATCTGCTTCTTACTGTAATTTATTTCCAGTTTGTTAAGGAATTGTACATAAGCAAAAAATGCCACTGAGAAATCAGCAGATGTGGTATTTAAATAGTAAAATAGTTTTTTCTTTGCTCTTGGCAGAATATAAAGGTGGCGAGAAAGTGGTTAAGCTGCATTCCATCAAGATGATTGCTTAAGAAGTTGCTCCAAACAATTAAATATTGGGAAAACTAGTTAAACCAAGAACTGAAACCAAATTGCTTTAGAATTTAATGAAATATGCAAACTCATCAAATTCATTCATCTGAAGGAAATGTAATTGGGTCCTGAAACTCGACTCATGCGCTTGATGAATATGTGTACAGAGAAGCTCTGATTTCTTTCCCTGGGTAGCTGTGTCTGACAAAATAAATCAGTGGAAAGTGGATATAGTGGAAATTAAGAAAACATGATTTGTTTCAAATTGCAGTTTTCAAAGCAAAACAATGTCAAAGTTCCTGTTCTTATTGTCACTCTGTACCTTCAAAACTACATATTTGCAGAATTTTTCTTCTTCTTCTTCTTTTTCTTCTTCTTATTATTATTACTATTGTTGTTGTTATTGATGTTGTTGTTTGTTGTTGAAATATCTGTAGCAGCTGATGGCATAGTGGTTCGGTGGTTGTTGCCTGTAAGCTGACAGTCCTCATGTCAGTCCCACTAGTGCTATAATGTCCATCAGCATGGTATTTACTCAAAAAATGTCCTCTTGTATGATCGAGTACATAATAGGAAGCATCTTGTTAAAATCTAACATTGTAAGTCACCTTGGGCAAACATCTCGGCTAAATAATAAACATGAAAAATAATGCTGATTTTTCACTGAGAACCTCCATGTTAACCTTCTCTCTGTGAGATATCCTTAGCTCTCACACACTCTTCAGAAACAGTGTAAAGTATCAGGAAGCATGCTGGTGAGTGAGTCTGTGTTAGCAACCAGCAGCCTCGATGAAGGAGCGGGTCGAACACGGAGCCTGTTGTATTTGTATAAAGTGACTTGCGAAGGTACAGTGCGGTTCATAATTTAGTGTTCAAATGACAGTCACTGGGGTTTCATGAAAAAAGAACACGTGTCTGCTGGTTGGGTATCCCCCTGGGGGCTTCAGATCTGGAAATCTTAAGAGCCACTGAGTGAGTGTCGACTCTTGGGAGCCACATATAGAGTGCATCCAAAAAACTTGTGTCCTCCTATTGTTTCCTTAGTGGTGAGAAGGGTTCATTGTCTCTGGGTTTGAGTCCATCCATCTGGTTGCTGGTCCTTTTCTTGTTTTTCCTTTAACTTTCACAAATATTACAGTATTTTTCCTTGTTTGAATGATGATGTGTCTAAAGTGCACTAAGTTTCAGTCTCATAATACATGGTTCTAATGAGATTTCCATCTTGATTTGAGCTAAGATCTATCTGTTTGTGTTGCCCACAGTCCATGGTATCATTAAACTTTTTTTCCAGGACCAAAATTTAAAGAAGTCTGACTTCCACGTCAGTATAGCATAATAGAATTGTTTAAACAATTCCGGTCTTCATTGTAAAATAGCACATTGAGATACCTTCTCAAGGTCTTTATTGGAGCTCTGCCGAGCAAATCTTCAGCAGATCTGTTGACTGCTAGATCTCTCCATTGCTGTGGTGTGGAGTGGTTAGTGTGTTGTCATCGGCATACTGGAAATTGGTGAAGATCCTTTCACCGATTTTGAGTTTACTTTTTTGTGCAAGATGAAGACATAAGCAGAAAGAATGCAGCCTTGCCTTACGGCCCTCGGCTACCCTCATTTTCCGTGTACATTCCCACTGTATCACAGTCAGCACAGTTAAATGTTTTGCTGTAGTCATATTTAGAGCTCCTTTTTGATATTTTCAATTATCTGTCTCCTAACAATAATGTCCCTTTTACTTTTTGTGTGATGCTACAGGCTATACTGAATGACCTTGACCTTAACCTGCCTGACGTAAAATAATTTACAATAGGATTCACATTCCTTTTTTGGAATTGTGATGTATAATGATTTTTTCAGCATGTTGGCAACCATGTACTTTTCCAAATTTGTTGGCATAGATCAGTTGGATTGATTTTTTTTCTTGTTTTGATGAAATTTCTGCAGCAGTTTAGTCTCTTCCAGTGGTCCTTCTGCAGCAGTTCATTCTCTGTTATCAAGGGTTTTTATTCGTACGAAATGCACATACAGAGGGAATGTATAAATGGTTGAAATATTGTAGTTTACTGTAGTGTATCTAGCACTTTTAAGCCACCCTGGACAGAGCTGTATAGTACGTAGTAAACACTACACAGTATTCATTTTAAATTGCAGAATATCTTATTATAATATATGTTTATACCTCTGCTGTGCTGTACAGATCTTTGTATTTTTTCCATTCCTTCTAAAAATCTTAGGAAGAGTTTTTGAAAACCAGATGTGGGGTTTGCAGACCATCTGCTGACAGGGACTGTTGTAGCTTCGGATTGACAGATCTTTTCAGAAAAGCACTGTCACTGCCCATCTGGCCTTGTCATGGGATGGAGAAATGAGTCATGTGGCCTGATGAAGGATTGGAAACAGGGCCAGAATGAGGTCACTTTCAGTCCTGGAGTTACGTGTTGTAGACTGGCCCTTAGCAGTACTGGCAACTGAACAATGAAACAGTATGACTAATGTAGCTGTCCTGCCACCATATACCAATTAAGCAGGATATTCTATGACAAATTAAACAATGAAGCATAAAAAGAAAACAAATTAACGCAAATTCAATTCATTATAAAGTATTTTAATTTCTGAAGATAATAAGGAACATATTGACAAATTCTGTTGTTCGGGAATCTCTTTCTCTTGTGATGAACATGAATGTTCCTGAATGTGAGGTCCTTCTCTTGTGCTGACCTATGTGTAGAACATTAGCAAAAATACTTCTACACTAATCCAAATGTACTAGAACACAAAAGAAACAACGGTTTATTTGAGAATGACTGACTCCAGTTGTTTTTTTAAATTATGAAATCAGGGGGCTTTTGCATATCTCTATCTTTTTGCACATTTAATAAACACCTGAAGAGGTCCTGTCATGTTCTCCAACACTATAACATTCTTTCAGTCTATAATATCCCCTCTTTCAATTAGCACCGCAGTCTATTCTTCTACAACAAGGTCTATGAATTCCTAAAAATACCTCATGTTAAGAAGAACTGGGCAATAAAAATAACACAAATAAAGAAAATACGGTTGGACAATCAAAACTTAGTGTCATAAGCAAAAGACTAACAAAAACAATGACAAACCTAATACAAATGCATATTAAACTCTAATAAATTAAGAAATACAGCCATCCCTCTTTATCAAAATCAAATGTGTTCCTGAAAATGTGTCTGATGGCAAATTGTTGGATAGCAGGAACCTATATTCCATTATTTTGAATGGGAGTAATAATAATACAAACTGTCCTTGACCTATCAGTGGGGTAGGGACCAAAAACTAGTCCAAAAGTTGCAATGGTTGTAAGTTATGTATAACCCCAACTCGGAAAAAGTTGGGACGGTATGGAAAATGCAAATAAAAACAGAAAGCAGTGATTTTCAAGATTCACTTTGACTTTTAATCCATCACAAACAGTACAAAAACAAGATATTTAATGTTCAGATGCTGAGAAATTATTTACATTTCTTATAAGAACAATTATGATTCGTTCCAGTTTCGTTCAAGTTCAAAACTGTAGTATGTGCCCAGTTGTAGAGCTGGATAAATCATGCAGACACGGGTCATGAGCTTCAGTGAATGTTCCCATCAAACTTCAGAATGGGGTAAAAATGTGATCTAAGTGACACTAACCAGGGTATGATTGGTGCCAGATAAGATGGTTTGAGTGTTTCACAAACTGCTGCTCTCCTGGAAGTTTCACGTGTAACAGTGCTCAGAGTCTACACAGAATGGTGCAAAAAACATAAAACATCCAGTGAGCAGCTGTTCTGTGGGTAAAAACACCTTGTTGATAAGAGAAGTCAGAGGAGAGTGACTAGACTGGTTCAAGCTGACAGAAAGGCTACAGTAACTTAAATAACCATTCTTTACAACAGTTGTGAGCAGAAAAGCATCACTGAATGCACAACACATCAAACCTTGAGTTGGATGGGCTACAACAGCAGAAGACCACATCTGGTTCCACTCCTGTCAGCCAAGAACAGGAAGCTGAGGCTTCACCGGGCACTGGCTAACCTTGTTGAATCCATGCCATGAAGAATTCAGGCTGTTCTGAGAGCAAAGAGGGGTTCCTACCCAGTGTTAGAATCATGTTCCTAATAAGGTGGCTGTGTTTTCATGTAGGATTTTAAGTCTAACCTTTAGTTTTTTTGTAGAGTCAGGACTGAAGGCTCTTTGATCCAGCAACCAGAAATAAATCTTTGGTAAAACTTGCACGTGTACTGTATGCAAAGTAAAGCAGTTCCTGTCTTCTGGCAGCATTATACAGAGCTCATATTTATTCTTATTCTGTCAACCTTTGACCTGTAACATCACCCCTAAAATGTTGAATAAAGCTGACTGAAGCAGTTTAGTCATTTTGACTGAACAGAAAGAAAACTTCCCTTGAGTTCTTCTTTTTTCTGACACCACGAAAGTTCATTGCAGAAAAACAAGTGAAATTATATAAAGCTGTGGTATCAGAAATGCCAGAAAATCAATCCAGTCATGGGAAAAAATGTGTACACAACTGTTGTATTAAAAAACAACGGATGAGGTGGTGCTACCCCTGTAAACTGCTGTGGGATGCTTTGATGTGTTGCTGTTGTTTCATAGCTACAATTCAATATCAGCAAAGTCAGCATATAGTTATAAGTTGCTTATTGCCAGCAGGGCTCATTCGTTTGATATTAGCAGACTGTTACATAAAAGCATATATAGTAAATGTGCGTATTGACTGAACTGGAAGAGTGCCCACTGCTTCACTTATTGCAGAGCTCTGTATCTGCCAAAATATTAATACTGAGCTGAGCTGTGAATGCTTTTTTATTGCTGTATATTCAGCATGCCGAATGGCTGCATTGGCATCAGTGAAATATTAATTCAAGGGCAAAAAGGCTATCCTGTATTAGGATGTCTCTATGTCTGTATCATCTCATTTGATTTAATGTTTGGCTTCTGGCTGACGCAGAGTGCGTTGTCTCTAGAAGAAATACGGTGCCATTATTACAGCACACATTGCTGTCCTTATTAAATTACAAGGGAGAATGCAGTACACTGTATTTCTTCAGTAATGTTCTTCTTATCATGTTTTCCTGAAGTAATCTGTCATAGATGTTGGCTGCATCCTACTTTTCAAAGTGCAGGCTATCTTAGAATGATTTCATATTTGTTTCTAAACATAACCTAACAAACATGCACTATGTTACCGATGATGTTGTATGACAGACTACTAACCGTATGGCAGAAATACAAGCATACTCACCTCCTCACCGTATCAGACGGAAGTCGGGTTGCTGATTGTGGGCCACTTACTACGTGGCTCAAGCAAATAGATCTGTTGGCCGTGGTAGATGTAAAATGAATCATCTGTTCAAATACTTTGTGCAGATTTAATGAAAGTCTTGCCTTGTTCCTTCCTGCAGTTGCCCTTGGCTGACTCAGACAATTTCTTTGGCGGTGCCCCTCTACAATGGAATTGTCTTCCTCTTTGTGCTGGCCAACTTCAGCATGGCAACCTTCATGGACTCTGGTGTGTTTCCAAGAGGTCAGTGATGTCATTTGCTCAAACAGTTTCCTTTGGGTGGGATACATCATTTAACCAAAGAGATGGTCCCCTGTGCAGATAGCTAACATGCCTACCACACGTACTGAGAATGAGCATTAAAATCTGCATTTTATAATCTTCATTAATGCATTCAACAGGTCAGAGCAAATGCAATTGTGTATTTTACTGATAGTGGGGTTTAATCCCACGCATGATCAAAATGTACTGACTAGGATTTCACATTCTAAAAAAGGCAGTAGGTAAAAAGCTTGCCTCCAGGGTTTGTTCAGTCTGTGACAAAACAATGTTTATGTCCTTGCTGATCTAGTCTGTTTCCTTCTTTAACTGGGACCTGTCTCTCACTGGCCACAAGTACAGTGGCATAAATGCCACCTGCTACTTTTACATATGACGTGAAATTTTCGATGGGTATGAATCATTTCCGTGTGGTCCTACAGCCAAGAGGGCAGTTGTAGAGAAGGAGGCTGAATATAGAACAGCCTTTTTCCACACGACAGCCTTTTTTTCCTCAACAGCCACCGAGGAGGAAGACACAGAAGACGACTTCCGTGCCCCACTCTACAAGAACGTGGAGGTGAAGGGCATCCAAGTGCGCATGAAGTGGTGTGCTTCCTGTCACTTCTACAGACCCCCCCGGTGTTCCCACTGCAGTGTGTGTGACCACTGTGTGGAGGTGAGAGGGAGTGTTAAGCAAGACCCTGTGCATATATGTGTCAGCTGTACGGGGCTATTGAATGCAGTTTGTGAAACTTCTGAGACTCAGAATTTCTTTCAAGGAACAGTATTTTCATCAGTTTTAAGTGCTGTCCTGTTCAAAGTTATGCCCCCTAATTATTTGTCCCAAAATTCCACAAAATTCTGTACATAAAAATTTGATGATGACAAAATTGACGGTGTTTGCTTGAGAATGTTCCACTGAAGCAGTTATTAGGTGATAAAGTAGCACAGAGCTGTGTGAAAACATATCATTCTTTGCTGTTCCTGTACGCTGTATGATGTCACTCTCCAGGACTTTGACCACCACTGCCCATGGGTAAACAATTGCATCGGGAGACGGAACTACCGCTACTTCTTCCTGTTCCTGCTGTCACTCTGTGTGCATATGGTGGGCGTTTTCTCCTTTGGCCTCCTCTTTGTGCTGCACCACCTGGAGTGTCTGGAAGCCCTGCACACCACCATCACGTATCCTGCTTCCCCAGTCAATCTCCCATCCCTTGCATCACCTTTTACGGTGTCACCTTTGTTCTTCAGAGACCATGTACAGCGCACATAGGATGATGTGATTTGTTTTTTTTTGTAGTATTAATTCTGAAATATGCAGCTCTGAGAAAATATTTAAGATAGTACCTTGTGTTAGTGCTTTCAGTAGTAATTTTTGTTTTCTTGCAAGCGTGGTCTTTTTGGAAAATGCATTTGAGTGAATTAGTAATATAAACCTTGTCTTTTTTGCTACATTATTCACAAAAAAGTGAACAGTGGGGTTCTCTGATGTATGGAAAGAAGAAAGATGTTTTGGGTGAAGCTCCTTGACCAGCTGACCCAGCATGGTGGTCATGTGTGTGTCAGGCCTGTTTTTCATTCCGGTGGGTGGGCTCACAGGCTTCCACATGGTCCTAGTGGCTCGTGGCCGAACCACAAATGAACAGGTGAGAGGGCCACACTAAGAATCTTATCAGTTTGTATCTGGTTAGTTTTCATTCCCATAGTCTTCTTATCCATCGTCTTTAATGATTTAGGGATAGTTGGTCTCAACCTTGAGAACAAGGTAAATACATAAATTGTCCTTACATCATTTGTCAAAATGCTTTTTTGCTCAGGTAACTGGAAAGTTCAAAGGAGGGGTCAATCCTTTCACGCGGGGTTGCTGTGGCAACATCGAATATGTCCTCTGTAGTCCTCTCGCTCCCAGGTAAGCACAGAACTGACTCACAGCTGACTCACAGGAGAACTGACATCCCACAGTTTTACACACAGAACCTACTTGTTTTCCAAGAGTTCTTCATGCAAAATCCTTTTAGAAATCTATATTTTTACTGTACTTCTCAGTCATGATTTCCATCTCATTTCCTGTATGTCTGGCAGGTACATGGTAGACCACAGGAAAAAGCCCTCTCTCTCCGTGCAGCCCCCTTTCCTGCACCCAGAGGTTTCGGAAAGACAGATCACCTTCAAGCTTAGAGAGAACAGGAACAATGATATCCTCCGGACAAAAGTGAGCTTTCACATAAAGTCTCCCTGTGCATCACATAGCTTACTACTAGTGTTTCTGACTTTAAGGTCTTTGTGGGTTGACATGGATATTGAGTACATTAATAGGAAAGGCCAGTTACATACTTCTTCAACCCAAAACAACTGGGTACATGTTTGGTACTTTTGGTTCATGTTTTGGTATATTAGAAATCAATTTGTAGCATACTGTGTCACATGGGGAGGTATATGGTCATTAAGAGAGGGGGAGATGGGATGCAAAGCAAAGACTCAGAAGAGCCATTGTCATAAACACTGGTTTTCAGAAAACATGAATATACAGTACTGTGCAAAAGTCTTAGGCACCTGTGGGAAAAATGCTATAAAGCGAGGATGGTTCCAAAAATAATTCCATGAATACTTATGAATCAATACAAAGTGCAGTAGACAAAAAAACCTCAATCAGATCAATATTTGGTGGGACCACCCTTTGCCTTTAAAACAGCATCACTTTGCTTATGCGAACTTGCATGTAGTTTAAGGTAGAGGTCAGTAGGTTCTTCCAAACATTTTGAGGAACTGGCCACAGTTCTTCTGCAGACTTTGACTGTCTCTGCATGTCCTCCCAGACTGACTCGGTCATGTTGAGATCAGGACTCTGTGGGGACCTGACCATCTGTTGCAGGATTCCTTCTTTTTGCTGAAGGTAGTTGTGTATGACTGAGATTGGGTGTTTGAGGTCATTCTCAGGCTGCAGAATGAATTTGGGACCAATGAGAAACCTCCCTGCTGATGGATAAGAATCTACCTGTACTTCTCAACAGACATTGAAGTTGCATGCCTAAGACTTTTGCACAGTAATGTATGTTTCTGTAGTTGTATTGCATGACTTTCCTTTACCTTTATCAGTCCAAGTGCAGTCTGAACCTGTTGGACCCCCAGCTTCCTCTGGCCCCCAGGACTGAACCTGATGAGGAGTATGAGCTGAGCAGTGGCTTGGGTGAGAGTAAAGGTAGGAGCCCCTTTACAGGCATAAAGGCTACCAAAACAGAAGCTGCCTCCGGTGAACAAACAGACAGCCTACTTTGCACAAGATTCACCTCTATGTTTGTCCTAAACATTTACATTTTTAAATGTATTAATAATGGAAAGCCTAAGAAAGTTACACTGTTAAGATACTTACAATGATTTACCCATTTATACAACTGTGTGATTTTTACTGTATTAGTTTGGGGAAACTATCTTACAAAAGGCTCCTACAGCAGGATGTGGAATTTGACCCTATATCCTCTGAGTACAGGGTGACTAACCACTACGTCGCCTACTTCTCCGTGACAAGACGTGACATGGAACAGCAGAGATGAATAGCCCCAAGAAAATTCATTTTATGTATGAAAGAGGGCAGCTGAATGTATTAAAATTGCTGAGGACATATCTTAGCAAAATTAGATTCAAATTGTTTTTTATTTACCTTTGGAGAGGGAACAGTTACTAAATGAATAAATAACCTTTTGTGTAAATAGGGAAATTTGAACACTGCACTACAAATATCACTACAAGCTAATAATTTTAATTTCCATGCTCTTTAAATCACCTCTTTTTCCCTGGATCCTGGTGGAATTTAAGACCGGATTAGGGCTTCTTGTGTCTCAAGTTACAGAATTTAAGATCCTCGAGATCCTTACTTGTCTAGCTGCAGTTACAGCGCCACCTGGTGGCACATTTATTTGATACTGTCTTCCCGTATCAACACACACAGAATAAACATACATATAAAACCCCCCCCTCCACAAACCAATGATCCGGCGTTTTCCTATGTGTGCGTGGTTTTCCGCTCACAGTCTGCTGTACAGGTGGGTGCCGGACTAGAGGGAGTTTAGTGCAGTGTATCTAACTGTGCAAGTCACCTCGGTACCCTGTGATAAACAGCAGTTAAGTGTTGTTCCCTTTGTTCCTCTGTGTCTGCTACACGAATAAATCAGAATCTCTTAGGCCGCTCAGCTGTCTAGGTGCATGCAAAATCTAAATTTGGTTGTTGCGAACACAAAGAAATGCCTTGTAAGTTGAAGTGTAACGTTAAACCGTTTGTCGAATTCAATTTAATTTTTTTTAAGAATGTGCATGTCAAGGAGTCAAACAAACAAGAAGGCTGGCTACCAACAACAAGAACAAACTAGATGTTGTTCTACAAGAAGGCAAGAAGCAGAGGCATCACACAGGGCTCGGCAGCAGATAGAGGGGTTTGCCAAACAAAAAAGATGGGTGTAAAAAGTAAAATTCCCCTAAAGTCAAAAGATGTATTGCTGGGGATGACTGTACTACGGCAAAGTGTGGCAAAACTAACGAAACTCAAATTCGCTGGAGATAATGATAAAAAAGGATCTGTGTGCAACAGGACAGTCACCAAGTGCCAAAATGTTGAGAAGACCAAAGTACTTTTTAGGTTAGGGTATATTTAAGCCTGTTTAATGCAGTCCAGTGTAAGTTTGTCTGTGCTGTTTGAAGTCCTCAAACACAATACCTCGACATTTCAGATGCACACTTCTGATTTTCTTGTCTGTTCTCTGCCGTTTTCCACTGGTTCGGAAGGCCTATCTGCTCAAGCCTTGCGCAAGTACCAGCCCTCATTTGCACCTCTGGTCAAAATGCACTACTGTGCAGCACGGGAGCAGGTGAGTCACTGAGAACAACAGAGGTCAAGAGGTCAATGTAAATATTTTGATGTTTTGCTCCGTTTAAAAATAGTCACTAATTTTAGAACAGCTGTAAACTATCAGCGGCTTTATTAAAATACGAAGGCTACAGTGGTAGCTTGACATCAGCAGGTGGTCTGGGGTGTTTGGATTTAGCTTGTGTTCATTTCACAGCAGGTATAACGGTCAAACCCTCGATCTCTGTTTCAGAGCTTCCTTTTCGACAGTCCGTCAGTGCTTAGATGTGTTTACAAATGACATTTGTTATGTTTATTTCTTGCGTGCGCCTGTTGTGTTTGCTGGTTATTTGCATACGAACTGCACTCATAAAGACTGATTGGTTTATTGGTGTTGCTTGAGCAGGTGGCGAGGGACCAGAATCATCAGGTCCAAGACTGCTTTTCTGAACTGGACCTGGAACTCTCCGACTGGCAGAACCAGCCAGTCCATTGGGCTTTTCGGGGCTCCCCAATGCAATTGGATACCTACAGCCTCCATTCCCGCTCCCTCAGCCTGCGGGAGTCACATCAACACCGGGAAAGGCTGCTGGCCCGACCCACACAGCCTGAGGCCTGCACCCCATACACAGGCACACTGATACCTGGTTCTCTCTTCAGCCGCAACGGCAGCTTGTCCTACGACAGCCTGCTCAGTCCTACCACAGCACTCCCCTCTGGTGAGTGCCTGGCCTATGTCAGGAGACAACACCCACCCATCCCAACAGGGAATTTGTTCCTCGGGGGCAGGCAGTCACCTTGCCCTGGGGACCAGCTCCCCACGCACTATGATAGTCTCTCCAGGGCTGCAATGGCATCCATCCAAGAGCGCAGGGAGACTGAGGAGAAAGATTGCCTCCTGGGGATGCCAGACTCTAGCGTGTATGACACCCCCCGTGTCTGTAGCCTGCAACCGGGGCCTTGCTATGCTGAGGGGCGCCTAGCCCCAAGGTCACGCAGCCCCACGCCCCCTACCTTTGCCTCCCATGACAATCTCTTGGGGGCCAGGCCCAGGGCCCCCTGCCTGCCCTCTTCTTCTCAGTCCTCCATGACCTCTGTGACCTCAGTGCACACGGACAGATCTGGCAGTGGTGTCCCAGTCTCAACACACCACTCACACGGTGCACAGTCCACCTGCTCCACCCCACCTCATTCCCCCACGTATATTTCTCAGAAACGCCTTTCCATCTTCAGCGCCTCAGGCTGGATGGATTCTGCCCCTCCAGGGGAGCCCAAGGCATGACTTTTGACACTCTGGGGGGGGGGGGGGGGTCTGTCAGCCTCAGTACAGCACAGACTTGCCTCAAAGACACCACTCTTAATGTTGAACATCCACATAATTCCCATTTTGTTTATTTTAATTTCATGTATGTAATTTAAAATTCACAGTAAGATAAAAATATCAAAAATTACATATTTTTTACTTTTAAAAAACAGGTAATTTTGTATTTTTAAAATAGAATAAAGCTTATTTGTATTGCATTTTGTGTTTTATGTCCTTTGTTTCTACTGTACAGTGACTTATTTTTTCAAATTTTTCTCAGACTCAGATGCTTTCACAGGGTGACTGAAAATCACTGTAGTAAACAGTCCATGAGAAGCACAAGGAAGGGAACAGGGGACAGGCCATAGTCATAGGAAACTGAAGGTGAAAAGCGAAGCAAGCACAATTCAAAAAAGAAAGAAGTGACCCTGAGGTTAAACCTTGAAATCATCTTTTGGATTTTTATTAATCAAAACTTTAACTACTTTTGTAAATCTCACATCGCCATATATCCAACTATGTTGTGTCAGCTCCTTATTTTTATTCTTGAACTGAATTATAGGTCAGGCTATGACAGCAAACAGTGCTTAACTCAGCTGAAAAGTATGAGAGGAAGAGAGGATCTCATGAGGATAAATGCAGGGTAAGCTAGTCTGAGAGGTTAGGACCTCCTTGGAAAAGCAAGCATTTTATAAGTTTGGGAAACTTTATCATAATATAAACCACAGCGTTACAGATAAATCTGGGTTAATATTGCAAAATTTTGAGCGTAACAAAGTAGAACTGTGTCGGTATGTGAGATCACAGAATCGTCTCCTGAGGATGTCGGGCTGTTTGACTGCGTGAGCGTAAACTCTGTCCATATGAGTACGAGTTGCCCTTAGGCTTCTTAATCATCTGCTCCATCCAAGTTCTGGGCACCAGCCTCCCTCAGTCTGAGGGGAACAAATGACCTACTGCGTTTCTGCAGCGAGGGGGAATGAGAGGTGTTGAGCTCAGGAAGCGCTACTGGGAGCAAAAGGGATTTTGTGGATATTGCACAAATAATGATTTACCTGTTAATACAGCTACATGTTAAGAGAATGTCTAATACATGCTAATGGTTTCAGTGTAACAAAAAGGCCTGTTTTATGTCTCTCTTTTAATGTACTTATATGTCTGATGCTTTTGTTTCCCCAAAGTGACTTAGAATGATTTACCCCAGCTTGATTTTTACCGAAGGAAATCAAGGTAAATGCCTTACTCAAGGGTACTGCAGGGGGGATTAGAATCTGAACCTGCATCCCGGAGTGCAAGGTGGCAGTTTTATAAACTACACCACCTGCTCCCAGCACCCACCTGGTGTGTGGTCCTGATGTTACATGCTCCTAAATATATTTCCATGTTTTTATGTGGAGGGTAGAAAGGACTGTAGAGGTATGAATAAGAATTTAAGTCCAGAGAAAAAGTGAAAGAACTGAACATCAGCCGAGTTCTGAAAGATGACCTGATACTGAGCAGTACAATATGTCGACTGGTGCTGTAGATGTGAATTTGAGAAGTGGAAACTTAAAGAAATGGTTCTGTGAGGCTCATTAATGCAGTACATTACAGAATGGATCCACAAAACTGCATGCGTGCGACGCAGTACCAAATAGATCAGTCATACCTTTAATAACAGCAAATAAAATAAAAATTGAAAACATTTTTTAAAAATACGATAAATTATTATGAAAAATTACTCAACAGACTAAAATCAAAGCGCTATGATGAAACAATTCAGATTTTGGAGCAGTACTGGAAGGAAGTGACTGACAATTAAACCTTGTTTTTAGAAAACATACTGTATACACACACACACACCTTCCGTCAGTAGACTCACTCGCTCATTGCTGCACACGGTCATTTATAATTTGTATTTAAGTTGTTCTCTATATTACTGCTTGTGAACAATTTGCTTTTGTCTGGCAATACATGTGTCTGCCCAGTTACTGAGAAAAGCAGCAGGGGTGGCCTGCACGCTTTCCTCAGAGTCAAGGAGCAGCTGTGATTTGACCAAATCTGCCTGAGTTGGTGATGCCTGGCATCCACTGGGACCTCTGAACACTGAACCAGCAACAAGAGAGTTAATGAAAAGTGCTAAGAGCTACAGCACTAGATGCAGTGTTTAAATGCTGCTTACAAATAAGAAACAAAAAGACTGTTTTTTGCTCTGCTTGTTGGTTGTTGGCCTACAGATAGCACTTTCACAATGTCCTTGTTGTTATGACAACATGTTTTTGGGAGGATATAAACATCACCAGAATGCAAAAGCCTATTTTATTGATTTCAGGGACTGTTTTAGAGCGTTACTCTACATTGTCTGCAGTGGAAACAATGACTAAAACAGCATCTTACTTTTAGGGGCAAATTTTGACTGAAGCAAACTGGTTGTTCAGCTAGTTAAAACTGGAATGTGTTTGTGTTCTCTGTGTTGCCAAGCAACATGTTGAGACCATTGGTTATTACTGTCAACTTCATACACGGAGCACTCAACTTATAAAAAAAATCACAGTTAGAGGAAGACACTGTACATACTCTCATCTCTCTGACACTACAGAAAGCAAGATGAACAGTTAAGGGTGTAAAGGTGCAAAGAGATCATTCAGATATCATCTCATTTGCTTTCCTTTGTTTACCAGCGCATATATTGTAGACTTAAGATGAGGTTCTTCACAGCCCCATAATGGTACAGTTGCCCGAGTCCTAGAAAAATATTTGATGGTTTTACCTTCGTAAATGAGATTGTTCCGGCCAACCAGTTTCATTTGCCGATTTCCAGACACTTATCCTTGATTTCAACCCCTGCTGTCTTTCATCCATCCACCCATTATCCTTAACCGATTACCCTGCTCCGGATCACAGCGGACTGAAGTCTATCCCAGAATCAGTGGGCACCGGGCTATGAAACAACACCCTCGGTGGGATACCAGTCTACTACATGGTGACCGCACACGCACATAGTTACACACACTCTGCAGGCAATTTAGAAAGATCAGTTATCCTGAAACACAAGTATCACAGGGTGTTTACAGCTGCGTGAAGAAACCGGGGCTCTCAGAGGAAACCAACACACACATGGGGAAAACATGCAAACTCCACATAGGCTGAGCTGAATTCATACCCACATCCACAGCGCCCAGTTGCTGTGAGGCATCAACACTGCACACCACACCACACCACAGCGCTGCCCTCCTATGTCCACTTGCACGAACAAATTCCATCCTGATTCAATGGAAGGACAGTAACACTGCGCTGTTTTCACTAGAGAATAATACATTATTAAACTGTCTATTATGTAGAGCATGTCTGAAACAGAAACCCAGTGGTTTTTTAAAAATTAAATAATTTCTTGTTGAGAGCGGATAGCTGCGAGGGTTTCCCATCAGGGTCTCCCAAGGGGACTTTTTGTCCAGAAATTGTTACTAGTGCTTCTTTTTGTGCCAACCAGAGATTTGAAAATAAAATACTCTTCTTTGGGATACAGCTCTCTGTTCTTTTTACAAAGCTATTTTTGTTTTAAACAAGGTTTCAAAGAGTCGGTGACTGTTTTGTCTCCCTCTGGTGGCACAACGCAAAACGCAACAGTTCCCCAGAGATGGGAAAAAATAAAACCCAGCTACTGCCTCAAAACACACATGATAGAAACCAGAATCCAGGAGAGAGATTGTCTACTTTATATTCCACTATGTTTCTCTTAACAGCAGGAATCCAGATAAAGCCTTGGTGGAGGGAAATTTTTAATGCTAGATAGAGAGAATATGGAGAATATCGAGAGAACACCACACAGGGCGGCAATAAGTAAGAGCAGATTTGGCTAGCAGCTTCATACCACGAACCTCTCCTGCGTTGAAGTCCACTGCACTGTCTCTGAGATGAGACAAGTAAGGAATATGACATAAGTCTCACGAAACACATTGCCGTGACACCTCTGCAGCTCACCTTCACGAGACAGCCTTCCTCGGCTCTCCGTGGGGGACTGCTGGTCTAGTAATAAGCTGTTAAGTGCAAAAAGTGCTCCATAATTTGTAAGGAAAGAAATTCCCATCATTGCTGATTTTTAAAGTCCACGTGTGGAAACGTACCCTGGGTAAATTAATGATAAATCAATCGACAATTTAATCCGCACATCTCAGCTTCAGGACCCCTTTAATCGTGTGGTTCATACAGAAATCACATCAAAGGCAAAAGTGACGTCCTTTTATATGACACGTTAATGACAGCTGATATGCATTATTCACTCACAGAAGTTTCTTTCTTTTCATACTGGCTCTTTGTATGTTACTCTGTGTTATGATTTAGTTGTTGAAATACGACGTCAAGCTGTTTAACACCATGAGATTTTGGTTTCGCAAAATATCTACTTTGCTCTGCTTTTTTGTTATATGGTTAACAAAAAATGCTTTACGTACTAACTGTTTGAAACATGGGGGCGTATAGTGCGGATTTTTGTTCGGGTAAGGTTCCCAAAGGGCCTTCATGGTTTAGGCTCTGCTCACCTCTGTGGCCAGCTTGCCCTGCGTATCAAGTAGTGTTCTGGACATTTTTGCCAGACCAAAACGTTTTCTGTTACTGACAAGCTTTAAAAGTGACACGTCTGAGAGCCTCACGGATTATTAAAGTATTGACTGCATGTTATACTTTTTTTCTAGAAGACGCTTTTGTGATTGCTTTACTTGACTTTCTCAAGCATCTTCAAAGCTGAGTGATGCTGAACAAATATGGGTTCAGCTATGAAGGTTCTAGCTATGTAATGCTAGAACTCCATTAAGAAGCCTAACAGTATCTAGAACATAATGGGTTTCTAAGGGGCTTCAAGAAGATGCTGTAAGTGATATTCTAAGTAACCCTTTAAGTGAAGGAGAGTGGATTAAACACAAAAAAGAAAAAAAGTCCAAGTAGAGGGTTGTACCTCAATTCCAGTAGGGATGCATCTTTTAGGAAGTTTTACATGGGGGGTTTGGAAGGAGTTTCATAATGATGGGCTACAAAGGCTCAATTAATCAGGACCTCGAGGGGTCTCACCTGCCATCTTTAGTTGTGAAATCCCATGGAGGACTTTTGAAAGCAAATGTATATTTCACTTATTTGATTCTAGTAGTAGGCCTGAAGAATCCAGGAGCCTGGTGCACCTGCCCAGGAAATCCTTGACTGATTGTTTGGTTGGCCTTCTGGTGCCTGCTCTGCAGCGCTTCTGGAAGCCCAAGTCTTATCTGGCTGCTGAGGTCTCTGCTGCTCCAGCTACGGAGTCAGGCCACGAATGGAGGAGTTCCAGTGCTATTATTCTCTCCAGATTGGTTGCTAGGCACCAGAGGTCCTGCAGTATGGATGTTGGATACCTTTTCGTGTCATAAGTATGAAAAGTACCTGGTTACTGGGATTTATTCATTATGTCTTGTCACAAAACTTAAAGCTAAATGACAATAATTTAAAATTCAACAAGTAACACTGTAATTAATAAACTCTTCTAAGAATGAAGATGTGATGGGTACTTTTTCCCAGCCAGGTAACTCATCGCTGCTCTTTCTCTGGTTAATGGGTGATAGAGAGACAGGGTGGTGTCTAGCCTACAGGAACTGTTTCAGCCTCAGTCTCTCCTTTCAGTGCCAGAGAAACATTAGGAGAACACAGAAAGTGAATTTAAGCAAAAACAGGATTCTGGTGTTTACTTGACTAGAGGCTCATACCAACATGCAGAACAACAGTGATTCATGTCAGCGATGCCTTCATAAGAGTTCTCATAGTTGGACACTGGGTTCCACAGCTGAATCAAAAAAACTAAGACACTGTGTGGCTAGGCTAGCTGTTAAAAGGTTTGGTTAGTGCCTTAAATATTTACACATTTTGTGTTTACGACTGCACTGGGTACATGTTGCTGGTCTCAGTGTACTCATCTTCTGTGCCGCCTTTGCTTGCTCACTCATTAGAACTGCCGTTGTACAACAGTATAAACATTTTTTTCCTTGGTAGCATCACACATTACTGAGGAATATGTTCTGATGTTGCCAAGACAACCCATGTTAGCATGTCAAGGCCATTTCTTGACCACATGCTAAGCATCATAACCAGCTAGTGCTCTTTCAGGGAGACCAGTATTACAATAACCGGGTAGCCATGTGATCCTGACCTTTTTAGCCCCATCCTTAGTCAGTCAGTGTTTGCCACACTGCTTATGCAGGCTTTGTTTATCTGAAGTCAAGTTGCTTGTTGATAAATCAATAGATAGAGAGATAGATAGTCTACAGTTATAGCATTAAAGACATTTTTAAAAGCAAAATGAGTAAAAATTATTTGTAAGGTTCATATCTGTGTATCTTGAGGCCTTTCCAGGCAGCTCTAAGACACCAGGAAGAATTATGGGCCCCTTGGGAAAAAGAAAAAACTTGAAAAATTCATTTTCTTGGCCTCTCCCAGTTTCATTTCCAAAGCATTGGAAGCTTCAAAAAGCTGATGAAGAACCTGTGAAATAACAACAAAGATCCTAAGAAATAAAAGAACAAAGACACATGAAAAATTAAGGTGTGGGACAAGAAGACATGGACTCAGAAATTCCGTTTTATTGTCACATTATTTTGGATTGGTCTCTGCTTCACTGTCTCACCACTCCAGGGGAAATTCACAGAAGGGGCTTAAATAGGAGCATCACGGTAACTTGGTGTTTGTTGGTTGTAACTAGTTGGCAAAGATTCTAGTAGGAGTATCCAGTAAGAAATATGGGTTCGTACAATGTTCCAAATATGCTGTGAAGGGTCCTGCTTGATATGTGGGTTAAAGGGCCCATGCATGGCTGCGAAGGGTCCAATGTGATGTAGTGTGTGTCCACACATTCCACAGAAGGAAAGAGACTAGCACAGGATAGTGCTGTAGATTCACTGGTCTCTGTTATCTATATGAAATAAATAAACATGTACTTATATTCAAACAAATAAACAACAGGATTTGTAGCAGGACAGCAAGTCCTTCACTTGAAATGGTGCTAGATACTTCATGTTATAGTGAATGACTGTCTCTAATAATGTATAAAAAAAGAATCTGTAACTAAAGCAGGGTAGCATTGAGTACTGCTGTTGCCTCACACCGCCTGGGCTGTGAGGGTATGGGTTCAAAGCCACTTGAGGCTGTATGAAGTTTGCATGTTCTCTTCATGGCTGTGTTGGTTTCCTCCTATAATTTAAAAATATGCTTTCCTTTTAAATTAGTCACTCTAACTTGCCCATAATGTGTACATGTGTGGCCACCCTGCAATGGACTGGTGCCCGGTCCAGTATATAATTTCATAGCCCAGTGGTTTCGAGCTAGGACCACCTGGACCACTGTGATCCTGACCAGGTATAAGCACTTAAGGATATAAATAAAAGAAACTTTTTTGAATTCATTTTCAGAGGAAAGGGAAATGTTAATAAATCATTAAGTAATGCTCGTGGAAACAAAATATTTGATGCATAAATTAATTTTTGCACTTACTGTAAGCTGCATAATTATATTTGTACAGCAAACCTGAACAGTGATATACTTCTCTATCATATAATGGGTCTATCTAGCTGGAAGCAAAATAGAACAGATGGCTAACAAAAGCGAGACAACAACAGATTCTTTGTGTAACGCAAGGCAAAGTATAATGATACCTTATAATGGATGCCAAGTATTTATAATTTACACGAGTAAAATTTTATTTGTTTGGTGATGTTTGTATAAAATTATCAATGGTTCACATAGAAGTAACTTAATCTGGTTTATATACATCAGGGAGGTCGGTGTTTAAAGTTTTTCACACGAAACCACCAAGGCAAGTAATACGTAGGCAGGTCCACCCTGACATATTTGTGAGACGGTTGCAGGCTACTTTAGTAATACATTCTGACTGGCGCTGCAGAAAACCGAGCTGTGCCCATCTGCTGGAGCCTTGGATTCTGAAGTGTGTTTTGGGGTGGGCAGGCTCCCGCTTTGAAGTGCTAATAACTCTGATCATTTGTCTTTGAGATGTGAGGTTGTTGTGCCTTTAAGTCTTATTTTTTTCATTACTGCAGCACTTAAATAGCATAATATTGAGGTATATTAGTCTTAACATCCAGTGCTTCATCTATGAAAGTTAGAGCACATCTCACCGGCAAGGGATAAATTTCCTGGTCTAGTGTAACAAATGGCTACACACAGACTGAATGAAACATTGAAAAAACGTTACCTGAAAGCATGCGATAGACACTGGGATAGTTACGTTTGTGACAAAGAAGTTGTGCATTCAAATGCCAGTAGGGGATCTTCTGCTGAACCCATGTACAAGGTTCATAACTTAAACTGCTTCAGAAACATACAGCTGTAAATGAGTATAAATTTGATGCTAAAATATATAAGTCCTTGAATAAAACGTCTGCAGAGCAAAAAAGGTATATTATGTTTAAAACTTATCAGGTTGATGACAATGATACACCTATACATGCTACAGAAATATAAAGTACACAAGTCAAAAGTGGGTATTATTCAGCTTGATTTCTGCACCTCAAAGCAAATAATAAATGCATATTAGTGCTTTAGGGCGGCAAATTCTTGGCATAGTTTGCCAAACAGCCAAATGAAACAAGATTCTGGAAATTCACCTGAAGCCAGCGATGGAGAGACATAATCTCCTTTATTATTGGCTGCGTGGGTGGTTTGTGGACTGATCTGCCAAAGATGGTTCTGTTCCCAAAGGACTGCGAGTCACCGGGCTAGCTCAGCAAAGGTATTTGCTAGTTGTTACATGCGGCAGCTGTGTTTGTTCTCACTGACACCTTTGTCAGAAAAAAAAACATCCCAGTCATCACCTGCATTTAAAAGAAGTGCCACTTTCATGAACACTGATGACCTTCTGTAGTGGTTTCCATTAGTGTTGTCTTCAAGGTGAGCAAGACCATTTCTGACCTTTTAACATTAGTGTTTACATAGTTCAGTACACATTTTTTCTAACAAATGGATTGCATGCTGCATGTGTGTATCAAACTTGCGACCAAACTTTCCGTTGTATATGCCATTGTTTTGTTCCCGTTGAAAAGCTACGCTGTCAGACAGCAAACGATTATTCCTTCAGATCTTGACATGAATCAGATCTTTGCTGCACAACTACTCTCAAAGCTCCTTTGATCTTTTTTATCAATTTGCAAAATATTTAATTCACCTCAAAATTCACATCTAACATAACAGAAATTGCAGTGTGGTCAAGAAGCACAATGAAAAACCAATTCTCATCATTTCTTTCCAACATTCTTGTTTTCTAGACACATGCAGATTAGACCCAAATACTGTTACAACTAATACTTTTCTTGCCTTTTTATAAGAAGCATTTACATGTATTTAGCAGATGCCTTTCTCCAAAACAACATAAAACTCAGAGTATATTGAAGTGCATTTTATAAAAGGCATTGAGCTCTAAATAAAAAAAGCATTATTACTGAAGCAGTTTTTTGCCAACACAAATCGCACAGGTTGATGCATCGAGAATTGAGTATGATAACAAATACTAAGATGATCATGACAGATGGTGTGATGTAAATGTATGGTGCTGTTGGAAGATTAGAACAGAAAGAGATTTATTTTAAGACCTTTTTTGATGCTGGAACGGATACAGTGGTTCTAAGGTAGAAAGGGAGCTCATTTCACCACATCAGGGCCAAAACTAAGAATGTAAAGATGTTCAATTTATAATCTCTCATTAATATAAAATTCATACGGTACATCATGGTAGAGTTTGTGCATTTGTAAATATACTTTCTCTGGTTTGTAAGATTTCAGGATTTTTGCTTTAATGTGCTTGCTGGTATAATTTGTCATTTGTTGACCTTTATTGGATAAATGTATTTGGGGTAAAGAAGTCAAGAGTTAGGAGCTCTAAAAATGCAATGTTTAAGCTCATGTTGATGCTCATGGAATGGAATTGGTTTGTAATTTTCTCAAGATGCTTCCCAGGGCTGTTGCATCAGTTTATTTAGTGAAATAACAGAATGAAGCAGTCATGGAGTGAATGTGATAACCACTGAATTTGAAGGCTTTAAAATAGGTTTTAAAGCATGAGGTCAGGTGGGATTACATACACTGGAGGCAGTGCGGCTGAAATACATTGACTCCGACCAATGTCTTGTGCATAAAGTGATTGTTACATTTGCTGTATGAAAACAAGTGAGCATATTGGCTGTTTATCATTAACAAGCTCGGTCATTTTACATACTCGATGTTTTGATAAGTGAACTGCTGAAGCATAGTTTTGGATGCACTATGGATAGAACAACTCTGGATATCTAGCTTGTTCTCAGTCAGTTATACTTTTTCTTATTTTTCAGTTTGCTCAGGGCCATTATTAGAAAGAGAGGCTCACAGGGCTCTTGAAACTGACTGACAGTATAGTGCTTATTGTGATGTTGCACTAACAGCAGCTCATTGTTTTATTTCCAGAGGCTGACTGATAACTCGAGGCTTTCTGTTTCATACCTCTCTCCTGACTTCCTGGCTCATAACATAGTTGTTACAAATTAAAAATTTCTTACAGTTTTTTCTTTACATTTCAGTACCGGCAAGCACATGGCAGCGATTTAGTGGTGATCCTGATATCACTGTCTTAGCTTACTAGGAGTAATACTGATCCATTAAGAAAGGGAAACAGAGGTTTTTCTGGCCCATTGTGTGACACATCACATTGCAGGAACATAGACATGAGTCAAAAGGTCTGAGAAGAACCTCTCCATGACAGAGCAAATCGTTGCTCTCCAAGCAGAAATTAATGGAACACTTCAGAGTTCTATCCATTTCCCTTGTGTGTAAAACACAGAAAAATCACCTCCAGACCTGCCAAACATGATACTTTGCGATATGACACTGTATTTGCATGTTATATCATACTTTTCTTGGGAGAGTCTGAGGATGATGCCACAGTAATTTACAGCAGAACACAGGATGTTCGACAAGTGAGGCACACCAACATCTTCAACACTAATCACAGGGAACAAATGTGGCAAGTAACTGAGCTTCTTTTGTCTGACAAATCCAGAAATTTGTCTGTGCCCACTGGCTATTTAGAGAAGCCATTTATGACTGGCCACAGTATATATAAATGAAGTAAGCTTATATGATCCCTGCTTCTTAGAGTGTGAGGAAGAAGAGTCTCCCAACCCAGACCATTTCCCAGACCTACAGGGTGCAAGAACAGCTTAGCTGCTGCTTTATAAGAGTAAAAAAACCTGCACGGTGCCAGGGATTAATGTCTCATGTTCTTCTATCCCTGATGGTTTTGGTGGTACTAGCCATCTGTGATCCCTCCATCCCCCTTGAAGACTAAAAACTGTGTGGAGTTCATTTTTGGTGTGAGTACAAACAGCTACTGTAAACTCCCCATTCAAATCGCATTGTCCCTGTCCTTACACAAGGTATGCAAGTTGTGTAGTGCTGTACAGTAGATGCAGCTCAAGTAAACCAACATGTAAGAAATATACCATTCAAAGTTGATTTAACACCTACCCGTCTGACTCCCACATTCTCCCACTCATACCTATACACACCCACAACCACCCACACACTTCACTTAGTGCCAGGTAAATTTAATATATCGGTGCTCACCGCTGTCTGTTTCGGCCAGGAGGTGACACTTGACTGTGAACAGTAAGTAGTCACTTGGGTAATTACATTATTATGTTTTGCGCTCGTGTGTCTAAAAATTGCTTTAAAGGAGAATTGAAAGGGTATACAGGGTACATCAAATTCAGAGCAGTCCTGTTACCGATCCTCTGTACAGGGCTAAAGAAGCTATGGTATGTTACTATGGAAACAGAGTCAACAGCAAGCCCATCCGCTTAAACCCAGGCTTGTTGTGGTGGTTCTGCCACAGCTCAGTGTGTCTTCAGTACTCACACGTGCACTTGCCTGAATCTTGCTGTGCTCTTCCAAATATAGTTTCATACATTTGGCAGAGTTCTAAACAGCAAAAAATGTTTCATAAAATGATTGTTTAATCTGACATTACTATAAGTCCCTGAGAATCTTCCACTGAAAGCTTTCCTGTTGTAAGAGAGACTGTTTTCCGGCAAAGGTTTGTGGGAGACTTTTTTAAATTCTCTGAAAGAACCTACATTTTGAAGCTTGTATTTTTTGTATACTAGGACATAGTTTCCAAATATTACAGAATTTTGCATTCATATTTTTCTCTGGTTCTTCTAGCCTTCCCATCATCCACTGCTGCATATTTTATTGCTATTTGAAAGGTATTTGCCTGCGGGGTTACTGTTTCTCCTGCTAAAGGCTGTGCTATGAACTGGAGTTATTGGAGGGATTGTCTTGTACTGTTGCTGGGGGAAGTTGTGTGTCCTCCTATAATCCATGTGGCCATTTCCTCTGCATCTCATGGAGGTTCCCTGAATCACTGCCTAACAAGAAAACTTAGGCTGGTGTAAATGAAGGTCATTTGCTGTATTTCCTGCAAAGACCATGAAGAACTTGATGTCACCTGATGTTACAGTGTCCTTCTGTTGTGTACTCAGCCCAGACAGTTTCCTTCACTTTTGAATACAATATACCTTTTGAACCACTTGGCAACAATCTGTAAACTGTGTTGACTGTATTTAATTTTCATATTCCAGCTAAGGCTCAAAGGAGGCAGTATTTTGACTAATTTCCAACAGCCACTGTTTCTCCTCTTTTCATTCTGTACACAGACGAGGCTCCCGAACCACATAATAGAGTCCAAACAACTTGGTGAACATGGTGTCTTTGAGAAGGACCTCCTCTGGAGACACGCTCTGAGCTGCCAGTCTACTCATTGCTACAGGGTGTCTTGCTAAGGGCTCCCTAGTCCTACAAGACATAGTGAAGAACTTCTCTCTTTTGTGGCATTTTTGCCAGTAAATCACGTGAGTGTTTTTGCGGCCATTGACGGCGACGCAAAACCTCACAAAATACCCGTATGTAACCAAGTAGCCCTTAATTCTTATACTTATTGATCTCACCGCGGTTCCAGGGGTCCATTTTAAAGCCAAACAAATAGGAAGTAATAACCGACGTAAATGTACAGCGGGAGCGAGACGGACCGCTGCTGGTGACGGACAAATGTCGCCGGTGGTGACTTGGTTCGCGGCTTAAAAAGGCTCGTTTAATGTGACTCCTGCCTCACAGCAGCCGCCGCGGCTTGCAGAGGTACTGCTTTCCTGGAAACACGGGCTGAAGCCANAAAAGGCTCGTTTAATGTGACTCCTGCCTCACAGCAGCCGCCGCGGCTTGCAGAGGTACTGCTTTCCTGGAAACACGGGCTGAAGCCACGGACCAGAGTCTGGACCGAACCACTTCAAAGAGCCCCTGGGGTCTGTATCCATCTCGGGAGTTGTTCTGCGTGGTGGAGGGCAGTGGGATTAGTTTCGCGGCAGAAAGGGGGAGTGTCGCCCGATCGTTCAGCCCCACCGCCTCAAATATAGAGAGCTACACACACACACACACACACACACACACACACCGCGACTGCTTTCACACTTCAATAAGACTGGATCGGACGGCTGCCATTCGGGCTCCGTCACGCCAGAAGAAGACGCCGATGCTGAAGTCCGTGTTTCACTGAGACGGATGATCGTTTTATTGCGTGCACTTTTTGACCGGTACGGGGAAGACCAGGTGTCACTACATGTCTTCACATTTTTAACCCTGCCTCTTCATCTCTTGGATATTATCATCAAGTGTCACTTTGAGCGGCTGCTTTTTCTGCCCAAACAGTGATTCCTCGCTCGTCGTCTGAGGGTTTATTGCCATCTACACATTTTTCTCACTGGCTGGATTATCTATTGCAGTAAGTGATGTTGCAATTTCATAACCTCTCTGCAGTAAAAAAGGATAAACTAGAAGTAGGGCCACTGTGGATGGAATCCTTACAGATCGTATTGATTTATGTGAAAAAGCAGCCACGTTCTCGTGGTGTTCGCACAGGGGGGAAAGCGAATGCACGTTTTTACGCCGACTTGGCATTTTCAAACTGACAACAATATTTATGAAATAAAATAATTCATTTTTAGAAGAGGTTGTGGGACTTTTCGAATGTTTTTTCTACGCAGCAGCTTGGAAGCAGTGATTTGGTTGTCAGATATGAGCGAACGGACACATTTATTCCCTGTAGGCTGTGGCTTCCTGTCCAAACCCTGTTTGACCACCACAGACGTAAATACGAAATGTTGCGACTTTAACGAGAATATTACGTGCTGCGAGACGTGGGTGTAACGCCACGGGCAGCGCGCTGTGACCGACGGCCGTGGCGGTGCCGCCACCGGGTGACGGCTGTGTGTCTGTGACTTCAGCGACAGCGCTGCGATATCGTAGCCTCAGCGCGGCACCGTGACGCGGCGTGCTCGCGCTCACGAGGAACGCGCACGTCCACGGAGCCAGATCGCACTGGCTAGGGACGCGTGTGCGCGTGCACACGCCGCGCGCTCGGCTAAGTAACGCTGCGGGTGGTGGCATTCCGTACCAACGCACAGCTGTAGCGAATTTTCTGGGTGCACAAAGCTGGTCGATGTTCAGGACAAGATCGTCAATGTATCACGCTGTCATACTGCACGTGTCCAATGAGCTCAGCGCGAGTGCAAATAGCGCAGCACGATCCCTTAAAAATGACTACGACACTTGGGGGGGCTTCGCCTCCAGTTGTATTCTCTGTCGTTCAGTGCCCGGTGAAGAGCTGGTTGATCCTGGGCTTGTGGAGCTCAGGAGGTTTACTGCAAGCTCTGTCACGAGATTTGACTCGAATCCAAAAGGTACACGCAGCTTCCACGCGTGTGTCTGGTCACCGTGTGAAATACCACCAAATGGCTTTGCCCCGAACACGTGGTTGTCCGTGTGTTCGCCCTGGATTCAATAGTTGCTTGTTTGCGCGTGAATCATCCTGGTTTGCAGGTGTGTTACCGACCCGGACTGCCGGACTGCCTTTGCGGATCACAGTGGACAGCTGGTACCGCTTCCCCAGCTTCTGAAGTCTATACATCCGTCTGTCAGCAGTAACTGCTTGTTTAGTGGTTATTATGGTAAACTAGAGATGCTCTCCTGAAGCACGGGTAGTGTAGTGGTTAAAGCTGTTGTTTTCTGCTCAAAGTACACAGGTTCAAATCTCACCTTCTGCTTAGCCTCGTTACATCAAGTGGGAAATAGTGGTTTAAACCCCCCTTGGTGACATTTTGGTGTATGTCTCAGTCAGTATCAAGAATCTATTAAATAGTAATATCTGAATTTCTACAGTGAATAAAAGTCTAGGAGATGCTGCTGTTTGCAGAATATATTTCTTGAATAAAAAGAATACAAATGACAAATGAACAGTTAGAAAGTCCTAGGTGAGCTGACTGTCAGTGTAACTTAGTGCACTTTGGGTAATGAAATGCAGCTCTGATGGCTGTTATTACTGGAAGCTTGTGAGAAGTGCTGATACATAAGACAGAAGTTCTGGCATTTTATGGTTGCCTAAATCATTGTAAGTAGCTTAGCGTTATAAGGAGATACTCGGACATTCCCGGTGTGTACGAAAACCATGTCTTTATACAGCGGAAGGAAACCTGCATTCTCAAACTTTTCCTCCAATGGACATGTAAACGTGCGAAAGACCAGTGGCCCAATTCAAACTCTCAACCACAGTACATTGTAAGGCAACAGTTTTGCCTCCTAAGTCGCTGTGTCATCACCCATTTTAATGAAATCCTTTTCAGTCAGCGTTCCTGGTATAACCTTACCTGCTAAGCGTTTCTGAGTATTTTTTTTGTCAGTATCTGTAGCATGACCAATGGTGGTACGCTTGGTTATTATTGGGTTGAGATTTTTAAAATGTATAATAAAAAAATGAAAATTGCTGTAAAAAATAGTAAATTATATATCTATAAATATATTTTTAAGGTTAATATGATTTCATAGAGCTCTGTCTTGACTGAATTGTTATCAGAAAGTCATGAAATGCAGACTGCATGCAAAAGTCTGTAATGGGCTATATCACTAGTATTCCAAATGATTCCAGTATATTCTTCATCTGCTTAGACACTCTTTGGTATTGAAAATTGGTTAAGGAACTGGAACATCAGGGTGTACAATGCAGTTCTAGCAGGGGAACGTTGGAAGGAACTGGACATTAATTGCTGTAGTAAAAAAAAATCAATCCTTTTTCACTCAGCACTTAATTTAGCTATTATTGATACTGGATAGATGGATGGACTTATTAAATTCAGGGTTGTGGTGACCCAGAGCCGTTCATGGGAAACACAGGGTACTCCTACACATGGAGACTCTCAGTCACACACTAAAGGCAATCTTTGATCACAGTTTACCTGAAACACGCATCTTTGGACTGTGGCAGGAAACCCATGAGAATATGATAAGAAAGTGCAAACTTCACAGAGTCAGAGCCATAATCAAACTCAGTCCTGAAACATATTATTATGAAATATATGTAACGCATGTGTTTTTATGCTATTATTATGTTGTATGGTCATATTTTGGGGCCTTTTACATATTTTAAACATTTTAAACATTTTAAAATATTTACTTCTGTTAGGATTTATTTTGAAGCAACTTTTAAAAGTGTTTTAACAGTGAACATTTTAATAAAAAGAAATTGCCTGTTGGAAAATTCTGTTTTCAGCATATCCTGGTGCATAATTGAAAAATGTTGCTCTTCACCACTGAATGAAAGTGCTGTATAATATATTAAAAACTAAAATTAAAAATTAATTTCAATGTGTTTATTGCATTCTTAATGTGCAGACTAGCAGATAAAACCTTATGGATGTGGTCTGTAGAAATTATATTTACGACACTCAACAATATTGGCTCTATCTGCAAAGCTGTTTTACAAATTTACATTTAGTCAGCAAAAAATGCCATATTTTCTGAGCCTTAACTGCTTTTTCTCTGTGGAGCACTCATTTGCCTACAGTGGTCATCACGTCAAAGTAGCTGCTCAAACTTTGATATACACATCACTGTTATGGATTCATGTTGAGGGGAAGCACAGGAATTCAGCTAATATATGGGTTATTTTATCAGAATTTTCTGGAAACCTCTGCAAATGTGTCCAGATGGTTTCTATGGCAGCTGCTTTTTGAGGATTGTGGACAGAAATCAGAAAACAAATGAAGTTGACACAAAAGAACAGCATGAAATTTGAAAGGACCAAAATGTAATTTTGTTCTCAGTCGAGGGACTTTGAGAAACTTGGCATGAAAATTTGGAAATGATTTTGAGAACATGGCTGGCAATATTTGATGATGAAGTAATTTATGCCCAGGAATATTACATTGTCTCCCAATTTGCTTTCTACAGATATGATAACTTGCACTATGTTATCCATGTATGGTGTAAGATGACTTCAGTGCCGAAGCTTTTCTTTTTCTTGAATTTCAGGACCTTGTTTCTGAGCACGGTTTTGCCGACGGTGCTGTAGCACGCCCGCTGGGGCTCGGGGATGATGTGCACCAGGCAGAGTTCAATTCAACCAACACCCTCACCCCAGGGTGCCCAATCCGATGTTCAAATACAACATGTCCTTCAGTCCATTAAGTATAATCCATCTTTAACTCTTTGGAGAGTAGAATTACCGATTCATTCAGGCATTTTCCTGTTTTAAAGGGGAACATTTAAGGTCATACCTCTGATTATCAGGACTGGTCAGAGTGCTAAGGAATTACTCTATCCACATGCAGGTTCCATGTGTACGTGTGTGTGTGTGTGTCTGTGTGTTCCTGCAACTCAGGTTCATTAACGTGGGGGTGGTGTTTGCTTGCGTGGCATGTGAATTATACAGGGGGTTGATTTCCCTGCCATGTGATCTTTACAATGTTAAAATGCCTTTTTGTTTTTCCCCCCTTTCAACAACACATCAAATCCTGGGGTTTGCTACCTTGTCAGTGTTATCATGTTTTGAACAGAAAAACAGACAGAAAGGTAGGCGACAATTCGGGAGAATTTATGCTGAATCTGACTCATCGGTTACAGGGAGGTTGGGAATTAGAGAAATTTGTTTCTGAAATTGAAAACTTCATCCTTTGTACATTTGTTGTCTGTTCAGTCAAGCAGCAAGGCCCTTGCCTGGCAAAAAGGCAGCTTCCCCTGTCAAAATTTCTAATTGTTATAAGATTACTTAATTCTCGACGTACGTTCTTACCAGAAAGAAAAACTCACTCCGTATCAGCGCTTGTCCTGTCAAAAAAGCAAGATACTCTTGGCTGCCTCTATGGCAAGGCAGTTTAAATGTTGCAGGCTATTGTGCTAAAATTGCCACAGGATTAGAGGTGCATTCCGAGCCCATTCAATTTATAGTTCTCCCTGATCATTCGGCCCGTTCCTTGTAACTGCTGTCTGTGCCTGTAAGGAGAACGGGAGGGAGAGATCTGAAACCACTACTGGGAAGCATGTGTTGGAGAAACAGACTGAGACTGTTGTGGCTTTTTTATTGTCACTGTGATCAGGCCAGTCCTGTGTAGCTTTCCAACACCGTTCGTGATGGACTGCTGAGAGGCTCGACAGTATTGCACTTTCATTAGATCCCATTCTGCAGTCATAATATAAACTGCCCAAAGCTCCAACGAAATGATGAAGAACCATTTTGATTGATGCTTCACTGTGAGTTGACATTCTCAACCATTGTTTCCTGTAAGAGATTCTGGTTGCAGTGTGGAGTTGCTTTGATGCATCCTGGTCTTTATTTTAACAAATATTCTCTGTTGTACTTGGAATGGAGTCAGAAAGCTGGCTTTTTGATGACTGCATCTTCTCTGGCTATGCAACTACTAAGTCCACCATTTCACCTATAGAGCCACCATCATGTCATCCCATGGTCATTCATAGGTTTCTTTAGTTGAGGTTTGTCCATTACACAGGCCTCATTTACTATTTACTTTCAATAAGAGGAACACTGCAGAGCATACAAACAAGGGCAGGGGCAGGCACTACCAAGGAGTCCCAGCCAGTCTGGGAACAGGCTGATCACCCCGAACAAGAACCATCAGTGAGATTCACTCATTGTGCAGAAGGTGCCGAAGAACAGGCTGTTTTCACACTTCACGTTTCAGTGGGGATATAGCAGAAGTACACTGTGAAATGGGATGGAAGCGCTTATTTCCCAGGCCTCTGCCTGCCGATGGACCTGCCCACGATTTAGCCTCATTCTACTCTTTGTTTGGATATCTGACATTTCTTCCCCAGACAGATGAGTTATCTTTGGGAAAAAAAATCTCATCACTACCAGGATGGTTGTGGTGACAGACTTCTAGGTGTTCAGGTATCGTGATCCTGTGGCAATATTGTGTCCAGTGTTTTATTTTTCTTTTTAACATTAAACTATGCTATATCAAAAGTAAACTCTAATTCTCCAGGTGCTATGTACTTTTGTTTGGTAAACTGTAGAACTGTTTAATTATACCACCTCCTATATATGTCCTCTCTGGGGAGATGGTATCTAAGGTATTGGTCAGTAGGCCCTGCTGGCAGAATCCTTTCGGTCCTCTTTTAAGAGCTCCTAACTCTATATTCCCTAAGAAACAATGGTTATAGTCATGCTAATCACTCAACACTGATCCTTTTTCCCTTTTACACCAAAATATCTCGATGTGATAGCTAGTAATGTAACTCCTTCATTCTTCAAACGTGTGTTGGAACAATTTTTAAATTATTTTCCTCAGGTGAAATGCAGTCCATGTTTTTGTGCTGGGAACAGTTTGTATTGTTAAAACACAAGGTAGGCGTAACACAGTCAGTCAGTTTGTCCTATATTCACTTGGGATCACTGTTCAAGTGGTGGTGTTTCCCTGCATAATATAAACATGTCCTTAATACCTGACTGCTTATCCTACTACATCTCACTGCCGGTGTTTGAGGGTGTCATGGTAAGCTTTCTCCCCTTTTTTTGCTGTGTGTCTCAATCGTAACTTTTGTGAGGGAATCTGCGTCCTTGTTTGCTCATGCTTAATACAGCTGTTGTTTTCTAAGGACTTCAGAGTTGGCAAACAAAGGGAAGTGTAGTCAGAAGGCACAGGCTAATGCAAGCTTATAACATGCGATTTATGCTGGTTTCCCAGTGTTCTGATTCGTTTTTGGAGGAACTGGGGGCATTTTCCTCATTCTTTGCACATCCTATGTTAGTGCCAGGCTGTGTGCTCACATTATTGAGAGGGATTTTCCTTCCTCAACTTTCGTTTCAGTCTAATGAATGCAGAGACATTCAGACTTTGGCCTGTGTAGAAGAGGGTATCTTCATTACAATACTTCATTGTATTCTAGAGCACATGTATTGATGAATATGAATATTTTGTAATGTAATGTTCAGTTGCAAGAAAAAGTTTGTAAATTGTTTGCAAGTACCTGGTTTCCTGCATTAATTACTCATAAAATTTGGTCTGATCTTTACATAAGTCAAAATAATAGATAAACACAAGCTGCCTAAACTAATAAAACACCAACAATCATACTTTTCATGCCTTTATTGAACACATTGTTTAATCATTCACAGTCCAGGGTGGAAAAAGTATGTGAACCTATGTACTTTAACTGGTAAAATCTCCTTTAGGCCCCAAGAACCTCCACCAAACATTCCCTGCAGCTGCTCATCATACTTGCACAACAGACAGGAAGAATTTTAGACCATTTCTTCCTACAAAACTGTTTCAAATATTTCTGGGCTAAAACTTGGAACTCGAGAGAGAGTGAGTGAGTTCTAGCTTTATTGCATGAACAGCCATCTTCAGATCTCAATTGGATTGAGGTATGCAGAACACAATATTTCTTCTTTTTTAAGCCATTCTGCTGTTGATATCTGTGTTCTGGATCATTGTCTTGCTGCATCATCCAGTTTTAGTTAAGCTTCAGGTGACCATACCACTACCCTAAAATTTCTTGATACAATTTTGAATTCATTGTTCCCTCAAAAATCACAAGCTGTCCAGACCCTGAGGCAACACATCAGGCCAAAACCATGATGTTCCCTCGACTATGCTGCACAGTTGGGATGAGATTTTGGTGTTGGTGTGCAGCGCCCCTTTCCTTCCAAAAATAACATTGCACATTTCTGCTGTAAAGATTGACTTCTGTCTCACCTGTCTATAGAACATTGTTCCAGAAGCATAGTGGAACATCCAGGTGGTCTTTTGCAAACTTGACATGTGCAGCAATTCTTTTGGAGAGCAGTGGTTTCCTCTATGGTGTCTTTCCGTGAACACCATTCTTGTTCAGGGTTTTTCTTACAGAGGACAAATGAAGAAAGACTTATTAAGTTCTGGAGATTGTTGCAAGTCTTTTGCTGTTACCCTTGGGTTCTTTTTCACCTTTAGCATCGCATGTTGTGCTCTTAGTGTGATCTTTGCAGGACGCCCACTCCTAGGAAGAGTAGCAACAGTTCTGAATTTCTTTAATTCGTAGACAGTTTTGTCTTACTGTACATTGATGAACAATCAGGTCTTCAGAAATAATTTTGTAGCGTTTTCCAGCTTCATACATCTTCTACACTTCTTCTAAGGTCCTCTGAAAGTTGCTTTAGTCAAGGCATGGCACACATAAACAGATCTTTTTTCAGAAGAGCACTCTCTGTCAGCAATCTGACATTGTGTGTCTTTTTATGCGGCAGGGCGCCTCTACAGCCCACATCTCCAATCTCATCTCTTTGACTGGAACACTTGACTCCAACTAGCTTTTGTGAAAGTTATTACCCCAGAGGTTCACATATTTTTTTGAAGCTAGACTGTGACTGTATAAATGGTGTATTCAGTATTAACAAGAAGTACAATTATTTTTTTGTCATTACATTAAGCAGTGTGTGTTTGTCTATTATTGTGACTTGGATGAAAATCAGACAACATTTTATAAGTAATTACAGAAATCCAGGTTAGTGCACAGGGTTCACAAACTTTTTCTTGCAACTGTGGCACTGTTATGTGAACCATTTTCAGTATAAGTTGTAGCTTTATAAGCTACAAGATGAGCACACAAATTTGCTTCTGGTTTTGCCTTTGAGCAAGCGTGGATTTCCTTGTTCACTTTGCATGCTTTGATCCTGCAGTCCATCAGCACCGGTGTGTCAGTGCTCATGCTACGGTGGACAAACCTCTCTCCCACGTCACATGGCTGTTAAACAGCTCTGCACGTTCTTTCATCCCGCCTTTTCGGTATGCAGGAACTGGTTCACCAAGTAATTACTCTTCATGACAAGTGACGTGACCCCAATTACCTTGCCATGCGTGACGAATCTGAAGCGCTAGATGACGAAAAAGGAAAACGATGATCTTGTCCATTCCGAGGAGAAAACAAGCACGTGCTGCTACTTTGATCCCTCCGTCGTCGCCATCGGATCTTAAGTTGTTGTGGAATGACTTAGTCATAAATGCAGATCCACTCTCAAGTACCTGTTCCATCAAAGTGTCCCTGTTGGGGAATGTGCTCACAGCAAGTTCATCTGCAATGAAATGTGATCTCAGCATAAATGTTCGCAGGGCCTCATTTGCATGAGTAGCTGGGCAGACAGGAGGATTGCCAGCTGAGGGATGTGGGGGGCAACTTCAGAGAGAAGTACCAACCTGATTATAGTTGGATTGAGGGTGGAGATTCTAGGAGAATTCTGAGCTTGAGGTTTAACATGAAATTAAACAGTACTTTGCTCACCCTCTGCTTATGTCTGTTACTGGGGCTAAATCATTCTGTATCTAAAATCCCAAATTACTGGGTCTTTGTGTAAAGTTCACTGTGATAAACAATGGTACAAGATCATTGTACGGTGTAAAAGTAGATAATAATCATTAACCTTCAACTACTGAGACTTTTGGCAGGGAAGAGCCAAATTTACTGAGGCCAATTTAATGCATAGTGGTGGACAACTGAGGCTGTGGAAACTGACTAGGTACACAGAGGGACCATCCCAACAGTAACTGAACGAATGTGCTGATCCTTAGATAATGGAAAATGTATTACACACTGAGGCCAGATTTAGATAAATCACCCTTTCCAGATAAAGTTGCATGCATATTTTGCCAACAGCCAGTTTCCTTTTAGACAAACTGGTAAACTGTGCTTTACTCCTTAACTTTCCTTTAAGGTTTAAATGTCATTTTTGGAGTGGTCGCAAATCTTGGGGTATCATAAATTATAGACTGTGCATTTCTGAGATTCATGATCTGTTAATGTAAGCGTTTCCATAGTAACTGCAATACTATGTGCTGTTGGATGAGACACACACGTCCTTCCTTGCTTTGCATGTTTGAGTGTTTGTTACCAGGCAATATGTAGTGTATTAAAGACTGCAGACCTCAAGCAGCTAGTAACAGTGCTCTTTCAAAGTTTATGGTTGGTGCTAAAAATCAGAACTGTGTCATCCATCAGCTATGAAGTGTTTGACTGTTATACAGTAAAAAAACCTTTGTGTGCATTATATTGACTGATTGTACTATACTGTTCATTTCGTCTAATGGTAGATTTGGTGCCACTAGGTTGCTGCAGCATATTAGCTGTAACACTGGACGTTTATATTTCAGCTGAGTACGACAAACTGACTTGACTGAATCTGTTTTACTCCTATAGTCAGATATGGAATAGGGAGAACCGAAGAACCAGCGCTCCTGGACAAAAACGATTAGACTCGACTGATGAATTGTTCACAAAAAACTGGACTTAAAAAGGGAAGGAGAGTCGTTTCGGTTTTTTGCTGGTCATCGTCGACGTGTGTCCTGTAAGTTGATGTAGGATGCACGGTCCGGACTCTATCATTTTAAAGACCTCTCATGCTGAGCTGGGTCACGACTCCACTAGTGATGAACCGATCAATTCTTGACCTTCTGTGCTGCGCTGTGTTGCTGGGAAGTGTATCAATAAGTTAGCAGAGTAGCAGAAAGTGTTTACTATTCTGCATTATTGAGAAATTAATCACCCGATTAAATAGCGATTTGCAAAAAGGACGCACAAAGGCGGAAGTCTGAACGAGAAGCCAAGTGATCGATGCAGACTGATAGAAGGGGGACAATATTTGAAGTCTGACTGGGTGGGAGAAGGAGTGGGGCACGTGGATAGGTGGGATAGTTGTAATGGAGAGAGCTCTTTATGTGCTATACTGTGGACCATCTCCACAGTGGTTAATGCAATATTGTGACATATGATGGAATGGTTAATGCAGTATTATATAATATTAAATAATTTTTGGCTCAAATGAACCTCACTTGATATACCCATGTTTAGATATGATTTGTGTTATATTGACACATTATGATTTTACTAGCGACCTTGGCTGCACCATCAGTCGGCATACTTTCCTATCACTGCCTTCTGTCCCATCAGCCCACCAGCTGCTCTGTGCACGAGCAGTCACTTAAGATGGGAAGGATTCAACTGAGGCAACGTGACTTTTTTTTACTCTGCAGTGATGTAATGTGCTCATTCCATTATGAAACCTGTGTATGAATGGAATGTTTTGACTTGTTTTTAAGGCTTCCTCTATAACAGCTCAGTTATTGAACAGCCCCTGGCTTCTATGATGGCTCTGTGACGTGTGTGACGTTGCTGGAAAGCGATTATGCCTGACCCATTTCTTCCTGAACTACTTGACTACATAGTCAGAGCAATGTGCTGCCTGAGTTGTAGGACAGAACTACTTGTCTGTTGCTTTTGTTTGTATGGAAGCTGTGGGTCTTCTTTCCCATTGGGCACCTACATTGCACATTCCTGGACAGGAGAAAAGCCAGGTAGCACGTTTATGTTTGGAGCGTGAATTTATTGAGCACACGGCAGGATGTAAAAGGTTCTTTGTCACCTGAGACACAGGTGGTTACGGGTGTGGTTTTGCTGGAAACCGCAAAGTATTCCCAGTCCCACCACTTTGTAGTTCAGCCACTGTAGCTGCTACAGCCTTTATCTAACATCATATCGAACTCCTATCATACGATACTATAAGCATTCCAACCAGTTCTAATCAAATCTCAGAAGTTCTTCACTCTGACTTGTCAAAGACATGTTTGAAATAGTTCTGCATGTGCATTGAGAGGTGCACTGTAGAATTCTGAGCTCTGTTTGAGTGCTTGTATGAAATGCACTTAAAACAATTTCACAAATATTAACATTCTCAGGTCCCTGAACTGTTTGGCACATTGGTGAGTTGTACATTTTTGTTTTTCTGTCCTTTCTCTGCTGAATGGTGCCTATGGGTCCTCGGAGCCTCTGCAACGACAGCGCACCAGCTGTCTGGAGGGAAACCACTGGAGGATCCACTTAGGCGCCTTTGATTAAATATTCATAGACCTGTTTCAAAGGGAGTTTTATATCTGTGAAGTGTATATTCTTGAATGATGGGGAATTCTGCTTGTAGTGGTATGTTAATGAAAGCTCGTGGCTACAGAACCCCACAGAGAAAGATTGAGTACTCTGGGATCCAAGGTACAGGGCACTGGACCTTCAACTGGTTAACGTGGAGATATTTCCTATGTCATTATCTGAGCAAAAAGAAAACTGTATGAAGAATACAGTTTTATCTTTTGTAGTTGGACTGAAATTCCAGTTTACACAAGGGTTAAAAGGAGACAGATTCATTGTCGGCATTTATAGGGATGCAAGTGGCTGCATGGAAAGCTGTGAGGAAATTTTTCTGGATGACTGGCATGTAGGGAAAGACAGAACAGACAGTTCTTTACAGTTTATTACAGTTTGTTCATAGTTTTCTACAGATCAATACAGTGCAAACACACCACTGTACACAACCCCCGACTAGACACCATGCCAACCCCAAAACATGCCTAGTTAGAAACGGTAGTTGCCATGAAATCCCTATTTAAGCCTGCGTTGTCCACAGGGCAAAAACTTTTCCCCGAAGCAAGAAACTGCACATATAGATCGTGAAAGAGACACTGACAATGCTGGCTGCTCTCTCAAAACCACAAGAGCCGGTTGGCAGTGCGCTGGTGCTCTTGAAGATAAACCTTGGCGAGAACCCTTAGACCTTTTTTTAACATCTTTGAATGCACCGTGACCACTTGCAGTTGGCTCAAGGATGAATGGGCCGTCTGCCTGACCCTGCTGGTCTCTGGCGATATCCTAGTGGCCACAATCCAACTCCCTGTATGGGCAGCCATGAATTACAAAGCTGTGGGCACCTGTCTTGGACTGAGTCGGCTTGACCCCTGAAGGATATTGTAAAAGGCTGAGAAATTTCCACTGCGAGGGGAAGCCCTTTGCTTTTGCCTGACAATTGTTCGACACCTGTACCTACTGACTTCTCCCCTAGACTGAGAACTCCCACCAGATCACTGCGCTTACCACCTTGAAACAGTTTACAGCACCCTTACCCAAGAATACAGCAGGCTGGGTGCACCGTAACTGTCAGATGACAATTGCAGAGGCGGTTCAGTTGGCACAGAATCACATGGCAGTCTCAGATCTGTCTTCACACATAGCAGAAAAAATGCATGTGATTCCCCCATTCCAGCTCTCTGCTCCTGATGCTGAGCCACCATATGTGTAAATGCCAATCCCCAAAAGGGATGCTGACTGCAGCTGCCCTGCTGAGGCCTGTTCACACCCTCTGCTGACTCATCCACGAAGAGGACCCTGGGAACATCAAACTCCTCAGTGTTGCCGGTGCAGAAAGGCTGGCCATACCAGCCAGGCTGTCCAGTCAAGGAAGCTGGGGCGATTCACAATGATGTTGCGTATTTCTCACCCCTCTTGTCCTAGTAAGGAGGGACTGCACTCAAGCTAACACCCACTACATTCTGATAAGAGTCTACGGGAGAGAACAACAGACCCTTCTGGATTCCAGGTGCTGCCAGTTCTTGATTTGTCAGTGCCTACCACCACTTAGGGCATTGAAGTGCGATAAAATTGTAAGAATTTGCTGCATTCGCAAAGATTACACAAATATCCGACTGTCCAGTTTGAATTTACCATATTAGACAAAAGAAAATCAACGATAGTAGACGTTAGTCCCTGCTTTCATTTTCCCATTGTCCTTGGCACAGATTGGGGTGACTTCCAGGTTGCCAATTGGGGATATGGATATGGAGGTCCACACTGATGAGCTATGTGTGTATCTGTATCTTGTCAGTCTGGTAAAGAGGTGGAAGGACGAACCTGCCTCTATTTACCCAGGGACTGTGCCCCTGGTGACACTGATACCTGACAGTGCTGAGCTGGTTTCTAAGGTCCCTACCTCCCCTCAAATTGAGGTCCCTTTAGGGCAATGGACTCAGCAGCTCAACAGGATGACATAAACAGATTGCAAGCTGAGTTTGTTGACATATTCTCTCCGGGATGCACTAACCATGTCGAACACCACATTGAACCACAGCCAGGGGTACTTGTTCATGGCCTCCTCATTGCCTGCCTATCCACAAAGAGAAAGTCATGAAGGAAGAGATGAACAAAATGTTACAATTGGGGGTAATTAAAGAATCTGAAAGCAATCGGAGTAGCTCTATTGTTCTCAGGCCTAAAGTTGATGACTCAGTAAGGTTCTATGTACATTTCTGAAAATATCGACACTGTCACCAAGTCTGATGCATACCTGATGCCCAGGAAGGACAAACTCTGGGATCGCATAGGTGCAGCTTGCTATTAAACAACATTGGACTTAAAAATGGTTATGGGGAATTTCCCCTCTCATCTAAGTCCAGGGAGGTCTCTGACTTCTCAACCCTTTTTGGCCTTCACCAGTTGTCTACTCTTCCCTTTAGACTATATGGGACACCCAACTATGTTCCAGCAACTCTGGACAAAATTCTTTGGCCCACACAGCATACGTCACTACCTACCTGGGCAACACCATCATCTTTAACAATGACTGGTAAAGTTACTAGATGTACCACAAAGCAGTCTTAAAGTCACTAAGATGTGCTAGATTCATGGCTAACTCTACAAAAGTGTGCTATTGTGCGCACTAAGTAATAATACTTGGCTTTCTTTGGGAGTGGGGAGGAAGTCCAACCCCAAATAAATACGACCACAGGAATATCCATCTGCCTCTTCCCTAGACTTCCTGACCTCCTTTCTCGGTTTTCCCAGCAACTACCAGCACTTCATTCCTCCAGCTGTCTGCCACTGTTGGATTGCACCCATGAGGGAAATCCCAACCTGGTCCAGTGGACAGAACAGTGCCAGACTGCCTTCCAATCCATCAACAAACACATTTGTGGTGAGCTTGTCTTGCTGTTTCCAGATTTCTCACTCCCCTTTGTGCTGCAGACTGATGCGTCACACAGTGGTCTGGGAATTGTGCTCTGTCACCTTGCTACTGTACCACTGAAAAAGAATGCTTGGCAATAAAATAGACCATCCTAACTCTGGTACTACCTCCAGGGGCAGCAGTTCTGGCTCTGTACTGACCACACACCCCTCTATTTGCTATATTCCACAAAGGACCCTGATGCTCAGATCACTCGTTGGTACTTGGTCCTGTCATGTTTTAAGTTATAAGTGGTGGACTGACCTGGGTCTTCCCTGGCTACCCCTGGCTTCCTTTCTCAGTGGGAGAGCGGTCCCAGCTTTGACATGTTGGGACCAGTTGGGTAACCCCTGACTGGTTTCTGGTAGGGGAGGAGTGTAGTATGCAGAGAGTAATAACATAAACTAGCAGCCACGGCTTCTCCTGCCTCATGAACAAGTGCACAGTACAATTTTTCCTCACACGTTCACCTTGCTGTGCTGAGAGTTGCCATATTCTAAATATATATCTATATGGCACATTTTGGCAGCTGCATGTGGAGAGTAGGATGTGGAACATATCAATAAAATATAAAAGTTGGCATTTCTGTCTTCTTTTTCCTCCGCCCTCTGATATGGAAATTTTTGCTATGGAACCATCCTGGTTGTGTCAGTGGAGGTCCAGTAGTTTATGTTTTGCAAGTCCAGAAGATATCAAAATACTTTTTGATCTAATCACAAGACAGTGTAAAACTGAGAGCCACAAGAAAAATGCCATCTGATGGGTGAGATTGGAAAACCACTCAATACTTGAATGACACTTTACAATCATACATTTTTTACCGTGTTGTACAATGAGAAGAGTCATTAATTTTCAGAGCTCTGTTGTGAATGAAATTTGAGGTTTTTAGAATTCGAAACGGCTTTATTTCTCCATTAATAAAATGAGGGTGCCGACGCTGAGCTGACAAACGTTACGTCTCTGATTAGGATCTAATATTTTTTTTGTGTTGGGTCACTAAAGCCTGTGTGTTGCTGACTGATTTTTGGAGTGATTTGTTTTTCTTGATTTAGGATATCGCTGTAAAAACTTTCCAAAGCAGCAAAAGTTTATGCAGCCACTTTCTGTTCCATTTTGTGCACATTTTTGTTCTTTGTGTTCTGTAAGGTTAGCTGGTGTCAATGACGTTGTGGACCACTCTGTCACAGGCTTTCACCTTTGTCTGCACACATCTATAGCTACATCAAGCTGGCTCCCTTGGCCTTGCATTCTTCTGGGATTGGCATAACCTTCACTTACAACATTCCTGTTTTGTAAAGAGTGCTGTAGATCTGCGGTGTTATGGTTCCTGCTGGAAACTATGTAGATTGTGTCTAAAAAAGAATTTAGAGTGCTGACTGTTCACTACAGGACAACAGTTTAAAGAGAGAGGTTGAGTGGTTTGTGTAGCAGACTATAAACCTCTTAGTGATGTGCATGTACACATGACCGATAGATGTCACACGAGAACCATTGGACCCTGCACATTATTGTTATTTCAGTGAGAATTTGTTGGGTGGCTTGAGAGACAGGTACAATTAATTTGTTTGTGCTTTTCAATGTTCTCTCTAGGCAGCGGCAGTAAACTGTACAACCCATGAACCCTTGAACCCTTGTTTGTTATTGTTCAGGCGTGAAGTTTTTTGTAATTTTTCTTACATCTCTTTCTTAATATTTTTGACCTTCAAATACAATATTTCTCTGTAGGCTGAATTGTTTTTTTTTCCTTTATGAATTCTTTAATGACGCCCCATTTCCAAAAAATTGGAAGGTGTAATATGGTTGTGAGAGCTCCGCATCCTGAGCTGTCATATGGTGGTGTTTTCCAGCTGCCTGGCAGAGGTGTTTTGTTGAAGGGACTTAACACACCCCGCACATAAATCCCCGCAGTGTGGGAGGGCTTTTCATCTCAGTGTAATGAAACGGACAGTAAAAACATGCTAAACAACCACTTCCAAGGCATTTCCACAAACTGTACGAGCCTTCCATTGGGTACAGGGATGCTGCTGTTTAAGCTCTTCCACTCATTCAGCAGCACATACATGTTAAGGACAATCTGGAGTCACTATTTCCCTTGAAATGCATGTATTTGTTCTGTGAGATGAAACTAGAGCACAGAACATGCAACTTCCACACAGACTGAACTAGATTCAAACCCATGTCTAAACCCACAGAGCAGGGGCTGTAAAACACCATGCTGTCCTTAATAAGGTATAACTGTAGTGCAGTTTGTAATTCCCTCAGAGGTGGGCCCTCCAGCCACAGGCACAGTTTGCGTTTATCGGTGTTGTTTCACGATTAACTCCCACTCTGCTGTGGTGTACATTGTGTGGATTTTGTTCCCAAGCAATTCTGGGGTTGGATACAAGATCTATCATATGATGATTTTACATCAAGTAATATTTGCACATTTCTCTTTTAGTTTCCAACCACATACAGTTTATTCTGAGATGTTTTAGCACAAAGGGGAGAACTGCAGTGTTGTGTGAAAGGACTCATATTTTCTCTTTCCAGTGTTGCTTTGAAGTTGCAGTGCTGCAAAGATGCTTGAAAATCATATTGAGGCATCCTTGGATGTCCAAGACAAAATACTTCTTATGAAAACTGTTTGAACCATGACAAATGGTGGAATTGTCTATTATTATGCTCCTTCAGCCTTCCTGAAACTTAGCATGCCTGCACTGCTAAGAAGAATATGACTGTTGCAACATACTTTGTGTGGTAATAGTGAAAACTGATATATTCCACTTCACATTCATTCTGACATTTTTGTGAGGAAACCATCCTCCACCAGTTTAACGCTTTATTCGGGCTGGCTGGCCAGTTGAGCATTTTTCAACTTGGCACGTGTGGTGCTGACATCGGAAACATAACATCCAGCTGAGTTCTCACTTAAAGTGCACGTTGAATGGTTTTTAGTTAAAGTGTTTGCTAACTCACATGTGTCCAGCTCAGTTCTCGGAGGGTTCAGAAATCTAGTTCACTCCAGCTATAAATTATCCTGCCTTAATTATCCTTTAGAAAATATTTAAAACATTTAAATAACAAAGTTCTTTATATAATTAACAGAGGGGCTTGAGTATAGACCTGTACAAACATGATCCACTGGGAATTAAGGCTGACCCTGGTTTAAATGGAGGATTTCTCCTTGTTGCGTTTTAAAATTTTGTTTTTGCTTGTTTTTTCCTCTGGAGAATCTATAAAGGAGGTTTATTTCCTCTCAGCTTAGCCAGAAAAAAGAGCCAAAATTGAGAACTGATAGGATGTTGTGTGCAAGGCAACCCCATCTCCCTCCCAGGACCAATTTATATAATAAGAAGCAGTTCTTAAATTCTTTGCATTCATAGAGCCACAATCCATTTAATAAGATGTTTCGGACACATCGTGACAGTCAGGATACGAACAGCCAATTTAATAGACACTTGGGAGGAGCAGATTCATCTTCTGGTGAGACAGGGGTTGCCCGTGCCTCTGCGCAGGGGTTGCGAGCAGTGGGGTGCCTCTGTCTCAAGATGAGACCATTTGTCCTTCTACCAACACAACTAATGCAAACGCACTGTTTTGCAACCTGACCTTTCCCTGTATCCTTTAGGCGACATGGTTAAACTTAGGACCCCCTTCAATGGCATGTGACTGTGTTTGTTTTCTCTCTTTCTAATAGGATCTGCACTTTGAGCCTGTTTCACACTGCCTTGGGGTTCATAAGTTTTTCTAAACAAGGACCCCTTAATGGCACTTGAAAACATCAGCCAATTGCTGTGCATTTAGAGCTTATTCAGCAGACTTGGCCCCTTCAAACCTGTCATCCTCTGTGGCGTGGAGATGGATGGCAGTGCTATCCCATTACCAGCTGTTCTCTTGTTCTGCATATCTAATGTCTGTGTCTATGAATGTCATAGAGATAGACTCTAGTAGTGGGAGCTTAGTGAATCCAAGTCAGCAGGGGACCCCCACTGAAAGAGTGAGGATGAAGAGAACAATTGCACTTCTGTGCACATAAATCTCACACAGAGCTGGTGGTCAAAACAAGGAGCCAAAAGTTTCCTTGATACTCAGATATAAACAGACCAGAGTGGTCACAAGTCAAGTTAAGCAATAGGAAAGGGCTTCCTGTTTAAACTTAAGTCACTCTTATAACATGTCCTCACAGCTTCAGGCAACATTCCCTCTGACACTTAACCTCCAGTTAACCACTCAAGTAAATGCTTTTAATATAATTAATTGTTAGACAACTAGTAATGTTGCAAAATATGCGCAGAATATTTACTTTTTTCACACTTTTGTCAATTTTGTCAGCGGGGTTTGAACGTCTGCTGAATGACTGAAATGTGAATATAAATGAGAAGTAACAAATTGTTGGACTTTTGTTTCCGAGCATCACAGCTTTTGTGTAGCTGTATTTACTTTTTTCTTTTATGAAATGCCTAAGCTCTTTTGTGAAAATGGAGGTGTTTCACATTTACAAATTTGCCTCAGTTACACATCGTGCTTTTGTTCCGAATCAGAAAGGTTTTGGACGTGTCTTTCCCTGGTGGGGCGTCAGTTTCTTGTTTAGCATCGGAATGCTACTATGGCACATAATGTGTTGGCGTAACATTTTGGATTAGTGCAACGCTCAGTACCCTGTCCGACAGACAACTGTAATCACAACAATAGCATCTCTAACAGTTTCTTCTAACAGTCGCTGAGCACAGGTTCGATCTCTACTGAAAATTGTCCTGCAGCAGTGAAAAAAATTTAGAACAGTATTTTTACACAGGACTGACCTTTTTCTGACTTCTGAGAGACATAGGTCTTGACAGTTTACGTTGAAATTTGCTAGTCAAAGTGCGTCATTTTGGAGTACAGTGTCACCAGCTGTTAAGAACAGACGAAAGTTAATAATCTCCTTGCTTTGTATGATTCATTCTATCACTTGGCCTTCCTTACTTGTCATTTATGGATTCAATTGAGTCTGACAATGAGTCACAAAACATGGAATATCTAAAGATAGCTCTACACTGACGCTTTGAGGGTTGGAGGATTGGAAAAGGAGATCATATCCAAAGGCATTACACATTTTGTAGTTTAAAATATACTTATCAGACCAGAACTAGGATGAAGGTCATGGAAGGATTGGTCTCTGCTTTGTCAGCTTCTCAGCCTTAATCACTTCTGCCATTTTCTCAGTCATAGTTATTACCATGTCTGTCTCTCAATGTGCTGCTTCTTTACTTGCTCGCCCTCTAAATGCTCACAGCTTGAAAGAGGTCAACCATTGCTTCTCCCTGCCTCCTCTGACAATTGCCTCTTCACAAATTCACAGCAGGAAACTTTGGGTTTTATTTTTCTGCCTGGATGTTTTGGGGTTGGACATTATCCAGCATCGAGTCATGAGCAAGTAAAGCAGCTGTACTTAAGATTATGATAAGACTGAATGCTTTCAGTAAGTTAGATGGCTGTGGATGGCAAGGACTGTAGGGTGAAGAATTTAGAAGAATTTCCTATTTGAGTCTTAGAATCCCTCTATAGTGAATAGAGGATAAATGATGCTGCTGGAGTGCTGCACTGTAGACAAGATTTTTAATATAGCAAGTCTGAAAAGTCAACATTGTCCAGTTTTAAGCATTTTAATGCGCAGCAGCATGGTGGAATAAGGATAGGTGGTACAGTGATGCAGCTTTCACCTACTGTTGCCGTGACCAGGTGTTCAATGCTGGCACTTGATAGTCAATGTAGGAAAAATGGTCAGGTTTTCCAAACACTATCGTGGAGACATCTATGAGGCTAGATATCATGTTACTGTCAGATGCTTCTAAACCAGTCCCCCTTTTTGGAGTTTACAGTTGTGTTAGACTAAAGGAGGGAAGAGGATAATGAAACATAGATGGCAAAGTGAAAGGAACTGGTGAATTACCTGGCCCATTAAAGTAGGCTGCAGGGGCTTTGCTGGAAAGTCTTTGTATAGACTGCATAGCACTCTGTTGGGTATAACAGACAGCTAGAGGAGGGTAGATACAAAAATTGTTACTGAGGCTGTGAATCAGAAGATTTGAACTATGTGTTTGAGGTAGAGCTACCTGGGTGCAGACTGGGGACTGATCCACCCTGGGTGAGGGTATTTGATCTTGAAAGACCTGAAACAGTTACTTCAGGTTACCTCACTGATGACAGTGCCTCCTGGTTCTTGTGATCAGGAGCCCACAACTACCTACTATCAAAGTGATCAACAACCATGGACCTGGATATGGACTTTAATATGCCCAGTTTTCATCTGTACCTTGAATGACATATATATTTTTTTTTTCCGGATCAGAATGGACTCGCTTGACAGTTGCCAAGCGTCACCAACCTGTCCATCGCGACAGTTGCGATCTCGCCATTCATCATCTCCGACTTTATTTATTTAAAATTTTAAAACACTACAATAAATAGTTAGGACCGTCATGTGACCCATAAAACTTCATGATAAAATCCAAGTTTAAAACAAGACATGTACATATTACATGACGGAAAGAATCTAAAACGTTTAAGAACATACCCCAGGGCTCTAACTAAGATTATAAAAACCATTAAAAGAGAAACTCACTGGGAGCTCCACCGCAGGAAAAGGGCGGTCCCCTGGCCTGTCCCAGGGTGCTACCAGACAACGCTTACCTTAGTGGGTGTAGCACATCTTCCCCTATTAAAGTTGTAATATTATAAACAAAGACTCAACATTATTTATTAAAGACAAACAGTCAAAAGGAGTTGAATTAATTAAAATCAATAAATACCAAATTGTTAAACAAGTATACTAATAAGTGAATAAATGAGTTGAATACATGTACCAAATACCATTCATACACCCACCCAGTGATAGAACTAAACTACACTGTTCTAACTAAAAATTCCATGCATACATGCTCACCTAATTGAGTAGATGACTTAAGTAAATAAATACAATATCCGAAAATGAATAAATGAAACCATAAATAAAACAGATACAAAGAATAAATAGATAATATTTAAAATTATGGTAAATGTGCAAGTATGAATAATAATAAAAGTGAATAAATACACAGAACCCTACACCTAACATAATGACATGAAACACACAAAAGGAAATTCACATGAAATGACCAAAAAATAGGGGTCGCAGGTCTTTAATGCGAAAACAAGAGCGTGTGTCACTTACCCAGGATGGAGGGAACGCCACAAAAACCTTGGAGCTACAGCCAAAAGAGGCCATTCCACCTCTCCTTGGCCTCTGGGTAGCCCCACTGCGTGACGTCCATCTCCATCCTAAATTTCAGGTAGGCCCGGATTTTTGCCGTCACCCCGTGAACACCCAAGCCTGGCCCTGTTTGGACCAGCTGGCATCTCATGCCAAGAGCCTGCTTGGTTACGCTTACCACCAGCCAGGTCTGGGTGGCCTCGGCCTTCTGAGCGCCGGGGTTCCACCCCTTCAGCACTTTGTCGAACGTCAAAACCATCTGCGGATCGACCTTCCTGCACAGGCTACTTACCCACTGCCAGACCTCCCTCACCTGCTCGCAGTCCCAAAAGGCGTGGGCAAGCGTCTCTCTCTTGCCGCAATGGGTCCGCGGGCAGTGTGGGTGGCTGGACAAATGGTTCCTGTGCAGCGTGTCCTTCAAGGGCAACTTACCTAACAGGCAGCGCCAGTTCAGGTCCTGCAGGTGGTGGTCGAGCCCCTCGGGTTGGATCCTGGACCAGGTGCCGGCCTCGAGGCCCAACAGGGCCCGGGTCCCCCTCCTCTCCAACAGGGCCCTGTACAAAGCCCTGTGTTTGAGAAGGGTGCCGGCCTCGATTCCCGCCGCAGTGGACTTAGCCCACTTGACGACGTGCCTGTAGTGAGCAGGCCGGGTCTCGGCGTTTGGCCCGATGTTGGTTCAGGACTTGACCAGATGACGCATCGGGCGGCCCACCCAAACACGCCCAAAGTGCTGGTGGGGATGCTCTATGGGAGCTACCAGATGGTTACACACCTGGGAAAAGAATAGGCAATCCAGTTTCAGGGGCACGTCGGGCACGTCCCTCCCCCCCTCCTCCTTCGGGACATACGTGACTTCCCTCCTCACGTACTCGTACCTGCCCCCCCAAACAAGGTAAAAAATGTCTTTCCTCAAACCTCTTCTCAAAGAGGATGGCAAGGGGTACACCTGTGCCAAGTACAGTAGCGTGGGAAGGATGTCGACCTTTAGAGCTAAGGTCTTCCCTACGAAGGAGAAGGCCCTGGTCCTCCACAATCCCATTTTCCATCTGGCTTTGGCCAAGCGTTCCTCCCAGTTCGCCCTGGCCGTACCTTCCGCAAGGAAGTTAAAGTTAACCCCGAGCACTTTGAGAGGACCGTCACATCTGGGAAAACCCGCGATGGCGTCTGTCAAATCCTTCCAGCTGCCAAAGTACTTGATAAGCGACTTGTTGAGGTTCAGCGCTGCGCCAGAAGCACAACCGAACGCCTTTACCAGGTCCAGCGCCTGACCGAGAGACTGATCTGAGCACACGAACAATGTAGTGTCGTCCGCATACTGGGCTAGCTTTACTGCCTCTCCACCGCTACCCGGCAGGAGGAGGCCGTCGATTCCCGGATGAACGTGAACGGCGGCCGCCAGGGGCTCGATGTAAAGAGCGTATAGGAGCGGGGAGAGCGGGGAGAGCGGGAAGCCCTGCCTCACTCCGCTAAGCTGGGGTACCCAGCTCCCAAGAGAACCGTTGATAACTACCCGGCTGCCTACCTCGGCGTACAACGTTCGAACCCATCCCAGGAAACGAGGGCCGAACCCCATCCTACTCAGAAAGTTAAACAAGAAGCGGTGGTCGACTCGATCAAACGCCTTTTCCTGGTTCAGGCTGACCAGCGCTAGGGAGACCTTTCGGTCTTCCACCCAAGCGATTGCGTCCCGAACCAGGTGCAAGTTCCAGATCGCCGACCGCCCGGGAACCCCGCAGGTTTGATCCCTATAGACCAAGTCGGCCATAACCTGCTGTAGGCGCTCGGTTAGGACCTTAGCAATAATCTTTGCATCCACACAAAGCATCGTAAGGGGTCTCCAGTTGACAAGGTTGGCTTTATCGCCTTTCTTGTACAGTAAGGAGAGCACCCCGGTCCTCATGCTTTTTGTCAACAAGCCTCGGCTAAGCACTTCCTCAACAACCCGCAAAAACGCCGGCCCTAAGATGTCCCAAAAGGTGGAATAAAATTCTACTGGCAGGCCATCTAGGCTGGGAACCTTACGTCGGTTCATTTTACCAAGCACTCCGGTCAGCTCGCTCAAAGTGACGGGGCTTTCCAGGCCCTCGAGGGTGCCCTAAGGGACAAAGGGGGTCAGCTTGTCTAGTAAGCTCCTTTCTAAAACCGCGTCAGTTTCCCAAGGTCTCTATAAAAACAAGATGCAACCTCCAGCATACGGGCAGTATTGGTGAAGGATTCCCCTTGCGGGTTCCGCAGAGAGGAAAAACCCCTCTTGCGTTTCAAATCCTTCACCTGAAAAAGTACGAGGTGCACTTTTCGTTATCTTCGACCTCTCTTACCCTGGCACTAAACAAAAAGGCCCTGGCATGCTGCTCGCGCAGCCGCCTCAAAACGGCCTTAATCTCCGCAGCCCTGTCGTGATCAAAAGCTCCTCCGTTGTTATGGAAGGCGTACAGCTCGTGGAGCTCCTTCTCGAGCCCGGCGGTATCGCGGCGACGCAGAGCGGCCAGACGAACACACTGACATATTGGCTATATCCACACAGGTCCTATGTCACCACATTATAATATGAAGAAACAGTGAGCTTTCAATGGTATCTGGACCTCCAGAAGTATATTTTTCTTCTATGGTGGGAGTTTTTTTTGTTTTCCTTTCCTCAGTTACCAGCTGGCTTCTCTGAACAGTTAATAATCTGTTCTTGTAACAATCCAGGTAAGAACCATGGTATACTGTATCAAAATAGAATGAACTGAATTAATGATGTTTCCTGGTGCATTGCTTGATGGTGTGATTTTTTTATAACCCTGTTTTGGGTCAGTCCCAGTCAGGTTGCTTTTGTGGAGGAAAAGATGAAGGACATACACATTTTGAAAATGATGTAGTACTTTAATCTACTCTTTTCGGATACCAAGTGCCTATTTTCGCATTAGTTTAAATGGGGGGAAATAAATAAATAAATAATGCTCCCAGCCTATTGAAAAACACCTGTATAACTTTCAAACTATGATTTCGACAGGAAAAAACACTGTAAACATAGTTACCTAATTAGAAAATATTTGTGTTCTCATTGACTGGCATGTTTATAGGGCATGGTACAGTATGTACACTACAGGGTGTTTCACATGTTACCCCCCCTCAGTGTGACTGCAGTACACACAGGAGATGAGATGGCGCATGTGCAGAGTTTGCAGTGGGAGTTCAGTGTTATGGAATGTTAAATAAAGGGAATGAAGATGTGCGTAACCTGCCGCGTCTGTCTCCTTGTTTGGCATAACAACTGGCATTTAAATAAATAGGTTTATTGTTAAAAATTAAATGCGCGATAAATGTGGTGATGCTGCACAAACATATTCAGACAAAGCAAAACATGCAGAAACCACCGATAACATCTACACACAGGGAGGGTCTGGCTTCGGATAAATTCGTAACAGTACACAATAGAATTTATTATAATTTATACAGTATCATTTTATTACAGTACACTGTATGGTACTGTATGGTATTTGTAGATTTTTACATTTAATTATTTTATTTTAAATTATTTTAATTTTTATTTATTTTTTTATCATGCTCATGCTATTATGCTATTTTTATTATATCCTAAGAGCCATTATAACAAAAATTTGAATGTAAAGAGTTTGGACACTGAGGAACTGCTGTACTGCACTTTGTTTTAGTGGGAAAGAGATAAATGCGAAGTACTGCCACTGCAGGTTGTATTATAGCCTCACATTTGGCAAGGCTGTGGGTTAGGATTTGCCTTGAGCTGTGTCTACAGAAACATTTGTGGTTCTCCTGTATTTCCTTGTGGAGCTCCACATTTGCTTTACATTGAAGAGATACGCTGTTCAGGTCATTTCAAGGAGATTGCTGATCAATTATTGCTATCTTGGCTCCTGTAGAAACGGCTTTTTGTCTCAGGGTGTGAAGATGAAGGCACGTTTTCCTAATTCTTTCCATTTTCTGCGTGTGCCTGTGTTTTTAATAACGTCAGGTTTGGCCGGCTTTTAACTGTGCAGTGAATCCGTACACTGAGATAACACAGTTGCGGTCACGCCCATGTGTATTCTGTGCACTTTCATACTAAAAAAACTCAGCAATCCTTTGGATTCCAAAAGGGAGGATTTGGTCTTTTTTCCCTCCTCTGGACCTTATCGTTTGTTTGCCGTGTTCCCTCTGATAAGCCAAAGCGTGGTAAGTTGGCTGTGTCTAACAATCCTGTGGATTAATTCTGCCTCTACTGTCACACGTAAGCAAACTGAGGGTCCTGTAGGAAGGTTGGGCAATAATTCAGGACTAGCAGGAACAACATACCTGTCCTGTTTCTGGGCATCACAGTTAATTCTCTGGACCTTAAGCTGCAGTAATACACTGAAGAACGTTTAAGTTGTTTATGGAGAACCAGCAGGACTGTTAAAGTGTTTGCTACACTATTTACTCTTCCTGTTATGGCAGATCTCTATATAAAGCTCAATCTGGTTTGTACATTTGTTTGTTTGTTTACTTGTTCTTTATGCATGGCTTTGTTTTCCAAGCCACTGACTTGAAATTTGGCAGTGGTATTTTTCACCCTAAGAAGGGTTTTTGTGTAGTCAAACCCATACATACAGGCATGCAAACCATGCTACACACATTAGTGATGTGTGCTTCCAGGCAGTTTTCAAAAAAAGGTGAATGGGCCATTTCATACAGACACACATACACACACACACACACACGAGTGCGCTACACACATTAGTGACATGTGCCCCCAAGTTGTTCCCAGTTAATTTGCCAAGATGAAGACAAACAGGCAACTTGTCTCTTGCTCTCTCTCTCTCTCTCTCTCTCTCTCTCTCTCTCTCTCTCTGTCACATACACACTTACATGCACACAAACACAAACACCAGGGAGGGGTGAAGTGGGTGTCCTGGAGGATGGACCCAAACTGGCAACAGTAAGGGATAAGAAACTATACATAACATACACAAGCACTGTGCTACTGGCATGTTGCTTTCTGTAGGGTTCACTTGTTCAGCAGCACTAACAATACGTATGTACTAAATGGAATCCTTTAAGGATAATACATTTTGGTGATATGTAGTGTGTTATTACTATTTATGCTTCCATTTTCTGACTTGGGCAGTAACTTAGCTGATATAGCATAAGCAACCACTGCTTATACCCCATCTACTGCTGCTAAAAATTCAGGCCAAACTGGAGTAAAGTTGTTTGTAGCTTTGACCTTTCTGTTTTCATCCTCCTGGTCTCTTGTAAGTTCAGAAACTGAGTGTTGTTTGTTCCTGGGCATAGGAGTTCCAAATCAAAATTCACGGAAAGCCATAAGTGAGTGTGTGTGCAAATATGCAAAAATATACCCAAAGGTCTTATAACTGTGTATAGTGAAGTCAAAGAGGATATATCTGTTACTGTGTAGGCGTAGTACAAATGTTCTCTAGAGGAAATATACTTCACACACTCAGGTTCATCTGTTTTTATTAGGTTTTTGAGTGCCTGGCAAAAATCCATACCTCCACTCATATTGGTAATATATCTGTGAGACTGTTGAAGTTTGTTTCTGTATTCTGTTGATTCATGAGACGAAAAGTTGTCTGTCAGCCACAGTTTAAATTCAAAGATTCCATGAAGTTCTGACACTCGACCAGCCTTAACATGTCCTATCTCTGTCTGTCTCTCAGGTAACCTCCTGACTTCGGCTTGGCTTGCTCTACACCTCTTCTTCAATCTCCCTGCTGCAGGCGGTGCGCTGCCTCTAAAACCCACAGCCCACTACTTCAGAAGACGTGAAAGGGATCCTCCAGTGGTCTGAAGTCAGTGAATTGGCTATTCTTCTCCCAGTTTATGTGTATGTGCAGGATTATTTACAGTGGTGCCTAAAAACCTCATTGCAAAGTTAAATAGGACGTTTCTTACTATTTTCTTGAGTTCCAGGTGTGGGACCTGAAAAAGACTGGAATCTTTATTCTGCAGTTAAACATTGGTGGATTCCAGAACATAACAAATCAATACATTCAGTGCCTTGCAAAAGTGTTCACACCCATTTGATATTATAAACATTGCCTACATTGCAAATTATACTTACATATGTTTTTCGGATCAGTACTTTTATTATGAACTCATGGGCTAACACTAAGCTGTCAGAGCCAAAATAAGTTGTTTGTTTGCACATATTTTAAAGAAAATGAAATTTCTGGATAATGTAATTGACCTGACCTCACCATACACACTGTTTAACATTATGTAGTATAACATATACTTTACATGCATGCCCCGGTCTTCTTGTATAAAGTTTGGTTTTATACATAATGTGTACCAGAAATTTGATATACAAAAAACTTTTCACAGTCACAACAAACATAAAAACTGATCATTTAAAAATCGTAGTTGTTCGTGTTGCAGAGGAACACACAAAGAGCTTGCCAGCTGCATCAGAACCATCACATAAGCATCCTTGATTTTGCAAGCAGCTGTCAGAACTGCATCATGATTGTCAACTCGGATAATGGTGGATTGTAAGTCTGAAGTTACTTTTGGTAAAGGTATCATCCTACCACTACTACTAATAATACTCATAATAATAATAATAATAATAACAATAATAATAATAAAATTGGCCTTGCAACACAGAACAAAGATAAATGATCAGTAGGGGGTGTAGTGAGTGCTTTCTGAAAACACTGTAAGTTCATTTGAATAAATGGGTCTCTTTCAGACCAACATGGAAGACTACGAGCTGCGAACAGCTGCCAGCATCCTGGCTTCAGTGAAGGAGCAGGAGGCGCGCTTTGAGCGTCTGACACGTGCCTTGGAGGAGGAGTGCCACAGCATGGCCCTGCAGTCGACGACTGGTAGCCAGCCCCTGGCCTGGCAGCAGGTGGTGATGCAGGTACTATACTGGACGCTCAGGTCTAGGGTAGGCCCACTGGTGTATCCTTGAGTTTGGGCTGACCCATGGCCTACAGTAGCTTACACCAGGATAGCTGCCGTCCCTAAGCAGACTCCTTGTTAGTCCCACAGCAGACTCTTCACTGGCTCATTCACACAGGGACCTTCTCATTGGCTCACTGTCATTTTCATTTTACTACTTCCCTCCTTAGAACTCATTCTTTGAAACTTTTCTCACTCACCTGACGCATATTAAGGTCCTGCACTGTGTGGTGTTGCATTTCCCCAGGCTTTCTCTGCTACAACCTGCTTTATCTCTTCTCACCCATTACCTTCTTGCAACTGCTGACTTTGAACTTTTTTGGAGTCCCTCATTAAAAACACAGAAAATAGCAAGCCTTGTACTTAGTCATACATTTACCTCACAAGTGTCATCACATATTTATAATTCTTTGCAGTATGAAAAGGCAGTGCGGAAAATTTGGTTTCATACATAAATAGAATGAAAAGAAAATGTTGCAGTAATTTCTTTTATTAGCCACTAGTGTGAAACAAGTAAATATATTATATATATATATATAAGGTTCTCTATGTCCTTTAAAGGATATGATTTTTACTTTTTCTGCCTCCTTTCATTTTAAGTTGAGTTCTTGTCGAAATTGCCAATTGTGAGCTGATGGATGGTACTGGCCTGGTCTGGGTGGGTTTGAGCTAGTGGGCAGCTCCATGTTGGCCATCTTTGTGCTAGTGCATCTTAGTGCATCTTTTGAAGCACTAAGCCGCGCAGGGTGCCTAAAATGTTTTAATGCTGCAGCTGTTTTACTCTTAGCAGTGTGCTCAAATATGGGGTAGACTGTCTTTTTGTTTTATAACTGTGCTGAGTTGCTTCATTGTGGGGCAAACCACTCCTGCATTAGACTTCCTGTTAGCTGCAGCAGTACAGATCATGAACGTGTACTAGAAAAGTTTTTTTACTTTACTCTAGAGAAGCCCCTTTGCTGGAACTGTATTCAGCTGATGTTTACACAAACTTTTAAAAAGGAACATATTTATGTGAAGTCTATTAACACAGGAAAAAAATGGCTGCTAAATTATAAAAATCTTCGCAGTTGAATTGAGTTCTAATAAAAACTGTGATTGATGAATAGTAAGAGTCCTCTTTTTGGAAGGTATTTTCTAAGGAATAACTGAAAATGTCAGTTACTGGCCTGTTCATTAATTCATTATTCTCCTTTCAAAAAAAAGCTTTGTATAGTCTTCATTTATATTTCAATGTGCCACGTATTATGACAATTTCAAGAGTTGTTTTATTCTTATTTGGGAAGCACATAGTAGTCAAAGATATGAAAACATTAATATAAGCATGAATTTCACACACAACTCATTTTTAAAGAGAGCTCATTTTTAGACAAAAAACTTGTAATCTGCCATATACAGGACCTGTACAGAACATGTACGACATTGCAGCCTAATGATAGCATCTTCCAACGGCGGTACGAAAACATATACCCTTCTGCAACATGACCGAGGGCTTATGGCAAATACTGTGGATGAAAATGTTATACGTTAAAACATTGCTCCACAGTATGCATTTGTATAGTGAATATGTAAGGAGTTTTATATCTGAAGCAATTATTTTGTGTTGCTGGATAATACAGTTATTTATCATAAGTGTGACAGTGTGCATGAATACATATGCTTGAGTGTGTTTTCCTGCAAGTAAAAGTAAAAAAGATCACTTCACTTGCAGTATGGTGTCCATCGTTGTTTATTATGTTACTGGTTTCACTGTTGCATAAGCGTAAAACAACAGCATAAACAATGTACAACACTGAGTGCTATGATATGATGGCAGCACTTGCACACAGCCAGCAACCATCTTCTCGCATCTTACACAGTATCAGTTGTTCTCATGAGTGTTCTAGCACACAGAAGTGGACGTGGTGAGTTAATTCAGCTCACGCTGTCCCGTTTTTGTGCATTTCACAGAAATGCACTCACACCGAAATCCTTGCTCAAGCACCCCTTTCAGGGTTACCAGTGGAACTATTGAAAGAGATCATGTCACTTGCACATACTACAGCTCACTGCTATATGTTGTGACACAGAATACTGAGGTATTTCCAAAATGTATTTCCACAATGTTGCAAACACATTACTTTTTAAAAAGAAACTTTCCTAAAGAACAAAGTAATGAATTGTTCAATAATGGTATGGATAATATACTATACTGTGGCCAGAAATCAAATAAATAAGTTAAAAATGTCAACAAATATTTGAAAAGAAATTACTGTATGGTTAACTACACACTTACAAATAATAACTCTGTCATGAGGTCGATCTGATGTATACCCTTTACGTAGACTGTCCTTAAATAAAGGACAAATAAATAAAGTAAAATGGGAATAAGGCAGTCAAAATCCGCCAAAATTTTGGCATGTGATTCATTTTCAGGGAAGAACTACATTTGGACACCAAGGCATTACTGTGTTCGTATTTCATTAAGTTCTCTTATTCGACAGATTTTTTACAGTTCTATTGTTGTTATGAGTTCATAGGTTTTATTTTGTTGGATATGTTTCTCATAATTCTTAGGTTTCTCTTCAAGTGAGTTATTCAGAGTTCTGCTTCTTCCATGCTGGCTGAGATGTCTACAGATATTGATTCACATAGCAACATTGACAAAGGGGCAGATTCATGTAAGGGATTTTCAGCACCTGGGAGATCTCAACATATGTTCTTCTGACAAATATCTGCTGGAGACAAATGAATAGCTGAAGTTACCTACCTACCTACCTACCTACCTGCAGCAGGTTACATATGATTTTTAAAAAAAATAAGGCTTTGTTCACAGGCTGCTTTGGCTAAACATGGAGCCATAGCTGTTACGCAAGTGTGTTCAAAGTAAAGCTAAATAATTCAGGCCATTCTGAAGGATAGACTGTCCTCAGCATGGTGCGCAGATTACAAACCAAAGTAAAGCAAGTAAGGATGGAGCTGTTACAAGATTTGCAAAACATACTGCCGGACTAGGTCTGATGGAATGGTTCTGTTCTGTTGCTTGCTTTAAATATACCTGAAGAACATGGGTCTTAGTCATCCTTTGATTTGTCAAAAACAGGTACATTTTTAGGGATGTTACTTAATAAAAATTGTTCACTTTTTACTTAATTTTTTTCTTTTCATTTTGCTGCATCCCAAGATTTTCTTTCTTGCAAACCTTTTGAACAAAAAAGAGTAAATATCTGTGCATGCTTGTTTTTGGTTGCCCTTGCCCTAATGGTTCTGCTTTTGGGCCATTTATCATAAAGTCTTAGCAGTGCTTATACTGTAGTGTCAGACGGAGGGATTGAGACATCAGTATGAAGCAAATACCCAGTGGAGATGTGACAGCGAGAGATCAGCGTGCAGCAGTGACCCAGAGGTAGCAGAGTGAGAGTGTGACGGAGAGAGATACGCTTGCATATAACAGTGCAGATCACAGTGTGGAGGCAGTCCTTACAGCACTTGAATATCTCATCCTGTTTTTTGTTAGCAGAGGAAACACAAATCTGCTCTCATGGACCACTGTTCTTATTTGGAACACTTATAGACTTTAAGCGGTTCAGGTGAGAGACCAATGCAGACGTGACTGGATGCATAATAAATCTAAATTTCCATCAGTTTGATTCAGAGTAGTACAACAGGGCAGGCATTCTCATACAGGAAACCCTTAATGTGTCAGATGTTGCAGTGTTTGAATATACATGACACATTTATAATGATGTATCCAGGCACAAATGCTATATAAGACAGAAGGATATTTGTGGGATGGAGCTCAAAGTCCCTTTCAATGCAGTTCCCCAATAATAGTTATAGTTAAGCGAGAGATGCTGGCTAATGCTCAAATTCTGCCTGAAGTCTGTTCTTCCTGAAATATCCTCACTGCAAAGGCTCAAGGAGCCTCTGTTCTGTGAGGCTGAAACATGTTTATGTATGATGATGCCGGGCAGGCCAGTGTTCACCCCCCACCTCCCTGTTTGTTCTTGAGCATGCCCAGACTATGGCCAGATGCCTCTGCTGCAGTAATGGGCATTAAACTGACAGTCACCTGACAAATGAATACAGTGCAGTCCGAGTAGTCTCTTAATAATATTATTTTTGTAAAAGGATTAATCTGCTTTGGTCAGCCAACATTAAGTAGTGCTGTCAAGGTAAACAATGCGTTTGGTTTTGCCATGAAATGTCCCCTGGGGAGGAGGGTATTAGTGCAAATGTGGTATCATATCATTATCCAAGCAGTGCTCTCTGTGCTCCTCTGGACGGGAGCTAATGGTGGCGTTTTTATCCTGTCAGCTCAGATTTCTAGTCAGGGATGTAAGGCTGGCCTGTCTGGTATCAGACATGTCATGCATTCGTGCTGGAAATGGGTTGCTAACAAACGTCAATGTTCTCATTGCAGAAGATTACTGAAACTGCTGTGTAATTTGAGACTTAAGATACACTATGGTCAGTATCTTAAGAGTGTAATTGGTTCCTAAAAATGGCTCAAATAAAGCAAACTCAAATGTCAAGAACCCATTTCCATTATTTCTTGAAGAAATGAAGAGAATTACGATTTGTTACAAGTTCATCTGAGAACCCCTATTTAATGTCTCCGAAATGCATGGAAACACTCTGGAATACCTATCTCAGCACGACAAAGAACACTTTAAATACAAATAACCTACTTACCAAACAGTTAAGTATTTAATTAATATACGTTTGTGAGTTTAAATGTCTTTTTTATTTAGTATCATACATAATGTTATGTTTCTTATTATAAGTACTGATAGCAGTGAACATTTAGTCATCAAATGTGTATAAAAAAATAAGAAAAAAACAACATAAAAAAGAAAAAATCAAACTTGCATATTGTAGTAGGCTACTACTGGGAGAACTTACCAACCGAATAGAAGTGAATGAAATCACAAAAGTTCTGCATTTGAACACAGGCCACACGAGGCAAAGCCAGAGAATGCAGATGCTACGTGCAGTGCTTATGCTGCTTCACTCTGTTACTTCCATGAATTTGGAATATTCTCTGATGTGCTTCAGTGTCTCTGGAACATCAGTTCTTAAAGTATTTTTATTTTAGTAAATGAATGAGAAATGAGAAATGAGAAATGTGTATGAATGCATTTCTGCTACAGCATTTAGAAGCATTTTTTAGCTGGATTAGTTCACATTAGACANGATGTGCTTCAGTGTCTCTGGAACATCAGTTCTTAAAGTATTTTTATTTTAGTAAATGAATGAGAAATGAGAAATGTGTATGAATGCATTTCTGCTACAGCATTTAGAAGCATTTTTTAGCTGGATTAGTTCACATTAGACGGTGAGGTGTGTGGTGATGCAAAAAGAATTCAGTGGAGATCATTTCAGACCTCTTATTATGCCAAGATGTCTCGACTCAGATATCGGGGGTTAGGAAAGCGAAAGCTTCGATACTGTAGTATGGGTGTAAGGATATGGACTGAATGCTATCTTCAAAAATCTCTGTAATGGGTGTTACATTTTGAATGTCACTGGTTACTCAGAGGTGATCTGGAAATGTGAATTTGGTCAACGCTTATATATATAAATGCAGCTGACATCACATACAACAGTGTTTACATTATGTAAGTATAGAGGCCAGTCAACTAGTGGTACAAGTTGCCTAGATGAAACAGTGAAAATTCATCACTTATTTATTGAAAGCAGCTTCTAATAAAATCTGTGTATCTGACAAACAGGGAAAATAGGAAAACATGGTACGGTGTTTCAAAATGTTTACTCTGTTTTTTTCAGCAGATCATCCAGTTTCACTGAGATGCACTGTCCATTCCAGGGTGCAGTTTCTTAGCCTAACACCCATTAATTTTGAGATGGCCTTTGGACCTTGACAGTCCTCAGCGGGATAAACAGTCAAGTATAACTGATGGATGAATGGATGGATGGATAACTACATGATGGCTCATACAATTTCAGGGTGTCAGTGTTCCTCTATCTTGGAAACATTTGTATGAGACAGCAAACAAAGTGGACAGGATGCCAGTTTATTATATAATTATTTATTTACACGAAGCAACATCAAAATCTACATTAAAATGATTAATTTTTTTTAAAAAATCCACATTGTTCTTGCTCCACAGCTTTGCATGTACTGTGTTGTGCTTTATACATGTGAGACAGTGACATGTTACTTCACACGTTACTTTCGTGCTTCAGGAACCACAGGAAAATAAACACTGTCACTAGAGAAAGGAATCTGAGATGCAAATAACCTAAAAAGTTTCTCCTTAAAACCCTTTCACTTCTGTTACTTACGTTTTACTTCCACGAGGAAGTCCCAGAAGCATGTCAGACATAATGATGTCACCTAATATCAAGAAGTATAATATTAGAGTTATATTAAACATGAAATTACCCCCCCTTTTCACTCTCATCTTCACCCTACCCTCCCTTCTCCTTCTTTCTTTCTTTTTAGTATATTTTTCTGTCCCTAATGGTAAAAAGTAGAAATGCACTGCAACTGAGAAATCTTAGAAAGAGTAAAAGAAAATGACATGAAAATAATAAAATGGAAATCTTTGCATCTTTGAGAATTTGAAACTTGGATATTTCTAACCTAAGGTACAACTGTATGAGGGTTTTTTTTTTAAAGAAAAGCATTTTATTTTATTTCATCTCCCTTCATATTACTACTCACACGACTTTTGTAAGTGAGACCAAATATGCCTATATATTGACTGAGTACTTTTCATATATTGTTTTGCCCTCTATGATGAACACAAATAGGTGGGGTTCAGCTGTCCTGGTGTCATAACTAGTTTGAAGGGGTCTGTCACCCTGAAACCGATTACAAGGGGAACTTTTGTTCTCCTCCCCTTCAACATGGTTCGATATGCTGCATTTATGAAGGCAACAGTTTTCAAAATCTGGGTATCTCCGCAATCCAGACTTGTTAAATATGCTGGAAGTTTCACCTGGAGACTGAAACGTGGGCGCTGCATTTAATTCTCTGTTAAAAGAAAGTGCACATTTGCTGTTGCTGGATCATTTCCCGAAAAGGAAGCAAATAGCTTCCTTTTTGAAAAGCAAAAATCCAGCATCCTTTAGATTTTAATTCACTTCCTCCTACACAGCTGAGTGTTGAAATTCATATGAAATTATTCTGGTTACACTGTGTGCCATTCTCCGGAGAGATGAAGCAAAATTTGATGTCTACCAGCCTTTCTGTGGCACAATGCAGGGAAAGGATGGCCCTCTCTTTATGAAGGAGGGATTGCAGTCGTACAGCCATCATCAAATACAGCCTGGTGTGGGGGTTGAATGGACTGAAGAAGCTATCCAGTTGGCAGAGTGCTGCATGGGGTTTGGAGGGGAATTGTCCAGACCTGGTGACTTCTTGCTCTAGTTTTTCCTGTTACCAGGGTCATAACTGTTTCAGAATAATGTCAGAATCATATCTGGAATACATAATGATCTTTATAATAGCATAAGGTTTTTTCGGCAAGGGTCATGGATGCACAGAACATGCCACGTTCAATCTACAATAAAAGTCCTCCATATTCCATAACTGTGTGATTAATGTGTTGAAAATGGTTTGAGCATTCCATACATGGTGTCAGGCATTGTTCTGTTTGAATGTCCTTCATGTCACCCACTCACTGCAAAGAAGTGTTAGAGCTACTGAATCTGGAAGTAATGAAATAATTTTCATGCTAACTTCTTTTGTCATGCTGATCTTATGACTGGTTTAATCTTTCTCAGATGCCTTCTGCCGAGCACCCATTTATAGCTCTTTCATGCATATGCTGTGTTGGTGACTCTGAGTGCAATGATTCTAAGCACCTCCTACACTGACTGCAAAAATGAGCAGCTTTATTATTATTATTATTATTATTATTATTATTGCTTTTGTTGTTGTTTTTTGCTGTGCTCTCAGGTTTGCCACGAATGTCTCAGAGAAGACAACATCTAACAGTCACAATGGGCTATAATTTGCAAAATTGCTGCCAACAACCTGTGTCTGTTTATGAGCACCAGCTGTCTTTGGCTGCTTGCGCACGCTTTTCTGAACTAGTTTTGCCTGTTATTCTCTGTTGTGAATGGATCTGGTGGGATTTCAGTGTGCAAAGGAACAGCACAGAATAATCTCTCCTAAGGATGAGGATAAGTTTCTAATGAACACACAGCAAATGGACCAATACTTGAATTTTCTCTCCTGGTACATGTCATGCGTTTGCAAGGCCTGGCTGGTTGTACCAAACAGTAAAGAGCAGCAGGGTGTGAGAAGCAGGAAGTGCAGAGTCCATGACTGATGGAGTTTAACTTGGATCGATCTTTTAAAAAAGTGGGCTCTGGATTATTGTTCTGCCGACTAACCTGTCTAGCTTGCCTGGCTTGTAAATAATCGCATATTTTTTGTTTGATCCAGATTTTCGGATGTTTTCATGCGATACTTTCCGCAGTAAGCACTTGCTGACAAGTTATTACTGCAGTGTCCTAACATAAGGCATTAAAAGTATTGAGCAGAAGTGCTTGACTGGCCCTATTTCTGTATGGCAATGATGGAGTTCAAACAGGACTGTGGGAGGTGCCCTCTCTTTCAAGACTTTCACTTTCATTTATAGATGTTTTGGAGTCCAAAATGAATTCTAAACATTGATATACTGGAAGTCTTTTCCTCGTACAAACTTCTTATATAAATTAAAACCCTGATCGGGAAAGTGTGTTTAATATGACTAGTCTGAAAAATAATGTATAATTAACAAAAACACGGCTATACAATTTTTTAAATAAAAAGCTGTAATGTACAGTTTTCAGATAAATCAATTACCTTTTGAGAAAACAGCTTCATAAATAGGTCCCTGAGCACACAGCTGATGCCCCAAAAGGTAAGGATGATGTGGACTTGTTGAAATGTCATGTGCAACTCCCATAATACAGAAGGAAAATAGTTCTTATACTCTAAGAGTAATTTTTGTAGTGTAAAAGCCCACTTTCTATTCACATATCTATTTGAAATTATCAGTACATGGACCTCCTCTGTGCTGCTACCTTTTGATACCAGGGACATCAACTGGGGTTGTTTCCATGGACACTAACAGAGCTAGGAACCTAGGACAGTGACACAGCTTGTAACCATGGACACTGAAAGAACTAGCAACTGGGGACACTGACAGAGCTAGGAAGTAGGATTTGAGACACTGACAGAGCTGGTAACCATCGAGAGAGACAGAGCTGGTACCCAAGGACAATGATAAACCTGGTATACATTGAAGCAGACTGGGATACAAACCTCTCTGTAATGGTTCAAAGAGGGACCATGCCAGATATGCAACTGAGGTAGGGCTCATATCAGTATGCAATACAGACACGTTGAAAAAACAATGAAGCTTTTAATATTTATATAATAATAAATGTTATGTTAATATATATATTATTTTAATGCTTTATGTACTTTTATAATACAACCAAAGCACCTTTGAAAGTGACCCATTTTTTTCCTTGTTTGAAGTAACTGCTCATTGTGGTCTAAAGGCATTAGGAAAATACAGCTGACAACATCAGTATTTTTATGTGACTTTTTATTTAATTTTTTATTTAACATTTTTATAGGCAGGCTCCACGTCTGGTCATTAATTCAGACAGCAGGGCCTTCCTTCTTCCTGCCAGCCAGTTTCCCCAAACATCTCATTAAGCAAATAACAAGCTTTTGTTTGGAAGAAGGAGAGAGGAGCACTCTACGTTCTCTAAGACTCCAGTCCTTTGGAATCAGTGTTACTGCTTGTCAGAGAGGTCTGGTGACATGAGCAGTGGAGCACAAGAAGCGGGTTGGGGTGGGGGGTTTAAAGGTGGGTGGAAAAACTGGCGAAAATGACAGTGATACAACATCTGGCTGATCAGGGTGCCTGGCTTAACTGCCGCATTACTGCGTGACACCAGCATGGTTACAAAAGCAAACGGAAACTTCAGTGGACCACTCTGTGTCCCTTAGGGTTGGCTACGTGTGCTGTCACTTTGGGTCTGGGGGTAACTTGGGGAAAGTGTCACCTATGGCACTGATTGCTCTTTGGATTTTGTAGTTTCCGCCTTGTTTCCAATTTTGTTTCCAGTTGGTGTAGCTTCAATTATTTGTGTGGTAGTGGCACATTTCGAGGTTTTTCAGAGAGATGCAATATGTTTGGCACCCATGGCACAGCTGGTCCATGTATACTCCATGCACCGGGAGCCCTGGTACTCCACTCCTGTGATGGATTAGCTTTGTTTCATAAATGGTCAGTGGTCACTCACATGCTGGTGTTTACCAGTCACTTTTGTGACTTATTTTAACAATAGCCGATAGAGAAATTAATTTTTTGACATTTCCTCACTAAAGGTCAACCAGCTGGTAAATGATGTAGATGTCCTCTTAATGATCCATGTAAGAAACTATGGTAGGTACCTTTCTCCCTCCTCTGTTATCACACCGATAAAGCTTCTCACTAAAAATTTCCCCTCAACCCATTTTTTTGGGTCAAACTACCTTCTAAAGTGGGGTTCAGCAGGGAACAGACCTTCTGCCTAGTGGTGTTCAGTATGCATAGATAAAATCTCTTGACTAAATGTTTTGCTGCCCTCCTCTCTCTCCTTTTAGGAACAAAGTCCTGAGGAGCGACTTTCCCTGGCTATGATGGAAGAAGCAGATGAACTGCTGGAGCCAGTTATAAGTGCAGCTGTGACCCCGAAGCAGGATGCAAACACACCCACTTCACGACCATCCGCCCTCACCACTGACCGCCCCGAGCCCAAGGTAGGACAGTACCACCGGCATCACCGTTTCCAGCAGGGTAACCAATCGATTGTATGTGACCGACAGCTAGATCTACCCTTTACAATGATATGAAATTGTCTCCAGATTATGATTTCCTGAAGGCAGAATTGGGAAACCTATTAAGTTATCAGATTTATTTATGACCTGCTCCAAAGTCAGTACAGTAGTACACATCCATAAATTCGACAGCATGTAATGTGATTTATAATAATTGTCAGTATAACATCAAACTGCTTCAGTGAGCTTTGAATTCCACTGCAGTTTGGGCGTGTATTTTAGATTCTTCACAATGGAAGAGTCATTGTTACATCTTTGAAATAGTCTTTTATTTACGTTTAATGTGATAGGCTTTATTGAGTATGAATGGTTCCTTAACAACATTGTTGTGGGTCAGGAATATTCATGTGTTTACATGATAATGAATGATAATTTATTTGTATGTTTATGATTTTTTTAAACTTTAAAACCACAGATGTCTTTTTGGTTTTAGAATCTCCATTCCACTATTGAAAAAAAAGGCAGTAAAAATGAGACTGATAAGTCTTGAGTGCTTCCTCATAACTTCTATTCAGATGTAGCAATATTTTCCAGAACTATTAAAAAATGCTTCAGATGTGAAACTTCATTTAATGGAAATTCCTTTTTTAGACACGTCTCTGTATTTTCTCATAATTGATAACCTCATAAACCCTGTAGAGAAAAGAACATTTCAGGTAACATGGATACACCTATTTTCCATGATTCTTTAAGAATGAAATGTTAGTTTTTTGAAATGGAATTGTCCTTCCTTAGATTGTCTATGATTTTTACAATATTATTTAATGTATTTATCCTAAAATAAGTTCATTTTCTGTGGTCAAGTAATATTTTAGCTTTATAAGAGGCCTCTACATGGGCTGTCTGATGGCTGCTTCTGGTACCATACTTTTAACCAACACCTGGCCTTCCTTCAGGCCACAAAATCGGTGACTACAGTCACAGCGCACTCTTTGAGGCCTTCGACTCTGGGGCCAGATGGACTGCCCCACATGGAAGGCTCTCCACCGCTGTGCAGCTACACAGACTCCATTGATCGGCGCTGCGGCCTGCCCCAGGTCTCCGCACTTACTTGTTCGTTCAACAGCTTCAATGGTTCCTACGGTGAGAGCCCAGAAAGGTTGACACGCCAAGCCAGTCGTGACGCAAGCGACACCTATGGAAGCCTGTCTCGTCCTACGGGCTACCGGCTGCACCAAGCCTATGCTCTCACCACTGGTTACACTCTACCCCACTGCTTAGATGACTATGGCCTTTCAGCCCACCCACAGGCACCTGTGGAGGCAGCTCGGTCCCCACCAGAGTGTTACAGTCTGGAGGCAGACCGGGTCAGCCTGGGGCCTGCAGACGAAGCACCCTACAGCCTGGAGCCTGACTACAGCACCACTGCCAGACGCACGCTCACTGTTGACCGAGTTAGACCCATAAGGGAGTCTGTCAGAGAGTCCCTCCTCATCAGGTGAGAGAAAATGAAAGGCTCTGTGTTTTGCATTAAGTGGGCTGCTTTAGTTATGAGGATGATCATTGCAAAGGCTATGTGCTTCTGTGTTATTCATCACCAAAAAAGCTTCTTCTCTTGGTGCCTATAAAAAAAACATGTATTTTCATGAGAGAAAAAATGTCAGCCCAAAATTATGGACAGTATATGGTTTTGTTTAAACCATGTTGGGGGAGGAGAATATTGAAGTTCTTCATGCTTTAAAATTTCCATTTGTGGTGAAAAATGAAGAGATTTGTGTGTACGTGTGTGACCAGCTCTGAATGTATGGTGTTGGGCTCACAATAGGATCGCAGTGATGCTGATGTCCTTGATGTCATACCCCATCCTTTTCTCAGGGCTTAGACAGATACTGTGTGTTTGACATTTGCAATGATCAGACTTGGGCCACTGGTCCAGCTGATTCAGTCAAAGGGAAGTCTCAGCAAGACATTGGAGGGGTCGGGGTTATGCGAGCCAGCATTCATAATGGACCCAGGGTGTTGTATGCTCCATGCCTGCAGCCCATCTTGTGCATATTTTACAGCCATTTGAATCCAATCTGAAGGTCTAACAAAAGGCCATGAAAGATGAGCTTCTGCATGAGAGCAGCCTGCAGACATTATAATTAAAGCACCTTCTCAGGCTGTCTTGCTAGTAGACTTCATTGTAGACCTCGGTGTGATATTTCTTCTATAAAAGCATGAAAATCCTGAATAAGCAAAAGCAAACTGCAAGAGATTTAAAAGAGAGCTTCTAAAGATAGATGAAATGTCAGTTCTGTGTGTCTTATTATTGTTTGAGGAGATTTCATCAAGTACAATGGCTCCCTCTTCTTCTGTAGAAGTTAGTCTGGAACACACACATTTTCCAGTCAAGTGGCCTCCTAAACCAGATTTAGCAGTACTTGCCTGGTCAAAGGAAACAAGGCTAGCTGTGCCTTAGTAACTGCGCAAATGCAAAACATAGCCAGCCATTTCATTAAAGCTAAATGATAACTGATGGAAAAAGCTAGTAATCATTCAATAAAGACGCAACAGTTTCAAAAATGTTGAAAAAGGGAATCCTCTCTCGCTGCCTCTGCCTCTCTCTCAGGGGTGTGTTTGATGACCACATCGAGGCAGAGCTCCGCGAGGGACGACACTCCTACATTCAGGACATTTACCCAGCTCCCTTACCCACCATGGAGCCCACAGCAGGCCACCACTCACCATCTACAGATAGTGTCCGCAAGGACCCTCGCTGGCGTGACCCTGATCTCCCTGAGGTGATCAGCATGCTGAGCCACCCAGTGGACCCTGTCAAGTCCAATGCTGCTGCTTATCTGCAGCACCTTTGCTATGAAAATGATCGAATCAAGAGGGATGTGCGGCAGTTGAAGGGGGTCCCAGTGCTAGTGGGCCTGCTCGACCACCCCCGGGCCGAGGTGCACCGCAAGGCCTGTGGTGCATTGCGCAACATCTCCTTTGGCAGGGACCACCAGAACAAGGTAGCCATCCGGAACTGTGACGGCATTCCAGCTCTCATTCGCCTACTGCGGCGGACTGGTGACATGGAGGTCCGAGAACTAGTTACAGGTATGTTGCTCTTTCAGCAATGTTACCGTATGAGCTGTACAGAAGCAAAAGGGTGCCTCTCACAAAGACCTGGAGATGTCTGTCTCATACAGCTATTTCATTATATATGCTACATTAATACACATAAATGTTACAAAAATATGCTAAGGAAAGGGCAAAAAGCAGCAGAAAGAGAAGGTGAGTAGTAAACTACTGAACAAAACGAAAATGAGCAGTAACCAGCAGCAAGGAGTAAAGATGAGCAGAAACCAGGTGTAGGGCAGTATGATGAGCAGTAAACTGAAGCAAGAAATGAAGGTAAAGAATAAACCTTCAGAAACTGAAGGGAAGCAAAAATCAAGAACAGAAAGAAAACCTGAATATGAAGCGACAGCAGTGTATTGAAATGAAGTGTGAACAATCGGAGATGAAGACTAACAGCAGCTGGTCGGAAATAATAGCTGTACATGCAAACTGGTTACATTAATATCTTTATGTAGTTGGAGAATCAATCCACATGATGCTCTTAAAGGTTACTCTAGAAATAACTCGTATGGATTTTGGCTGCTAAGGGGGAATAACGTAAAAAAAAATGATGTAATTCAATGACATAATGAAAGCTATGATCACAGTGAAAACAGTGGACGTGGGTTGAATTAGAGTAGCGTGTAGAATTTCTCCGACTAGAAAATGTCACCAAACAAGTTTATGGTCATAATCAAACTAAGTGATTGTAATTCTTTCCAGATGTTGCATGCACTTGTAATACCTTGTTTTTACTACATGCTGTTGTAACACACCAGCTACAAGCTATGTTTTACAACTGCATGTCATTTAGCCGTATATTGTTGTCCGGTGAATAGCTTGTTATGTAGGGAGCCTGATTTTAAGCTCATAGCAACAAGGTCAAAGAGACTATTGTCCAAGTCTCCTCTCAATGAATTCTGCAACCTGACATGCTGAAACAATGAAGAATGTTGCTCTCATAGTGACAATTATATAACATACTAAAAAGGTATTTGTTGCTGCTTCATACAGCGCAGGAAAATAGCCTATTGCGCTGCTTTTGGAACAGATTTTGACTATGCACAGGAGCTAGACATTGTTTGGAAAACTGGTTATATAAAGATTTTTAAGATAGAGTAAACTCGGAGGGGGCTTACAATTATTTTTAGTTCTGCCTTTCAGCTGTTGGATGCAGAGCCACTGCGATTCGACATGGATATTGTTAATCTGCTGGAAAATCCATGTAAATGGGACAGTTGGGTAAAAAAGTTGGCAGGCAGGGACTGGTGGCCTACGCTGTGATTGGTGCATGTGAGACTGAGTTAAAAAAGATACCTCCTGGCTGATTTTGCACCTTCTGAGTGAAAATTTTAAAATCTGCTGGATTGTCATCTCATCTGACCAAAGAAAGAGATGAAACATTTGAGGGTTTTGAAACTGTTGAGAAGAATGCATGTAAGTGGGGTTCTCACAAAGATACTGAAAAAAGTCAGTTGCAGAGCAGACAGGAGTAACGCATAGTCTTTATTCAGATTTCTTCTGAAAGATAGTGTATATGTAAACATTTATGCTTGACAACATAAGCTTTAAGCTTTTAAGCTTGGTTGAGCTGAATTTTCATCTTAACCACTTTTGCACTCAGGCAGTTTCAATTATTATTGAACAAAAAAAAAACAAAAAAAGCAAAAACGGTTTCTTCCTTGTGCTTACACGGATTCCAACCTAGTATGATGCTTTGCACAAATATCTCTTCATTAAAATGCACACTTTTCCTACATACTTATCCTAACACCTAAATGTATATCAACAGATGCAGCTTTTGTGTTCTTGTGGGTCAGTGTCTTGTTCTGCTGATGTGACAGAAATTTATGTTTAGGTTGTGTTGCATTTGTCTGATTTGCATAAGTGGAATTTAGAGAAACAGGACTTAAATTTCTAGGTCCACATTCAGAAGCCTTGTGTGTGACCACAACTATATGTTCTCCCACTCCTCTCAGGAACACTGTGGAATCTGTCCTCCTATGAACCCCTGAAGATGGTAATCATCAACCATTGCCTCCAAACCCTCACCAGTGAAGTCATTGTCCCACATTCGGGCTGGGGACAGGAGTCTGGAAAGGACTCCAAGCCCCACGATATAGAGTGGACCACGGTCTTCAAGAACACCTCTGGGTGTTTGAGGTACAGCAAAGAGAACTGTTTGTGTGTTGACAGATATAGTTATCATGATGTTATCTGCAGTTAAGAGTGAGTATTTATGCTTAGAAAGCAAGTATCTCCATAAGCATTACTTCCATTGCAGGAATGTGAGCTCGGATGGGGCAGAGGCCCGCAGGAGGCTACGGGAGGGCGAGGGTTTGGTGGATGCGCTGCTGTACACCCTGCAGTGTGCTGTGGCCAAAAAAGACACAGACAACAAGGTAGGTTTTACATAGTGTAGAGAAGGAAACTGCTGTTGTGCAGCAAACTAAGGTGCTTTACCAAAATTGCTTCTATCAATTATACAGTATGTTATTACATTAGGTAATAACATCATAAAATTATTACATTATATAAATTTAAATATTTTAAACATATTTTCTATATATAAATTAATATACAAATTTTAGTGGTTACAAAATTGCAGTCTATCTGAGCTGTTTTCTATAAAAGCAACTGTTGAGAAAGTGAATAGTCCGTCCCCTGTTTGTTAGTCATTTCCAGATCAGTTTTTTTCGTTTACGTGTGCTGCTGTTAGTTTTGTCTTGTTTCTGCTTGTGAGTTGGTTTCCTATAGCAGAAAACACAAGAAAACACAAGCACAGGACAACTTTCTCAGTCCACATGAATTGGCTGTTTTTCAGTCAGTGGAGAACTGCATGTGCATCCTGCGGAACCTCTCTTATCACGTGCACAAGGAGGTGCCAGGGGCAGAGAAGTACCAAGATCCAGTGGCTGTCCTGAAGCTGAGCTCAGGAGGGTTACAGAAGAAAAAGAAAAAGGATGATGCTGGCTGCTTTGGCGGGAAGAAGGTCAAAGGTCAGCTGCATGTAGTACACAAATAATGCATTAATGGCAAGCTGCTAAGAAGCAAAGCAGGAATTTATTCAAAGGTTATGTTTGAAGAAGGAGAAGATATAAAATGCTATTGTTTAACTTATGCAGTTGACTCGTGTTCTGTGAACTGTGTGTCTGTTTCTCCTCGCTGCTGTACTGGGTGTCAGTACTCGGTATAAAAGTGCTACCACTGTGCTGTCAAATGGTTTATGGCTGTATTGTGCCATTTTTATACTTAGCATCGCTGTTATATTCTAGTAAGAGTAATCTGTTGTGTATTACCATGGTTTGTCAGTAACAGTGACCATAAAGTAGTACAACTGCGCTGTGTGTCAGTTCTGCGCAACCATTGATGCTGACAGGGATTTAGATGCAGTGGGGACAACTGGCCACCGTTTGCTCTGTAGGCCTGGTGCCAGATGTAAAAGGATCAGTGCAGTCCCTGTTAATGTGCCACTTTGTACCGTTTATACAGCAAGGCAAACCTGCCAGTTTCTGATGGGATTAAGGAGGCAGTAAACAGCGTAAAATGATTCAAGGGGACTTTGTAGTTGGCTAATGTGCCTGACGTCTCACACCCTGTGCCCTTGTTTATATGTCCGTGTGCTTTTTTTATAATTTGTAATAATTGTTGATTGTCTGAAGGTTTTCTTTCTGTATGAAAAGTATGGTTTTCTTGCTCCTACACGAGCTCTGTGATCATTCATGGGTGCCCTGTGTTTACTGTGTTTCCTCTCCCTTTTTTTGGTCTCTCCTTACACCATGTCATGGCTTCTGCTCACACAGAGGATTGGTTTAATCACGGTGAGTGATGCTGTCTGATCTGCTGATGTCACCAACACTCGCCTTTGTCACTTCTTCTCATCCCTCACGAGGAAGTCTGTCTGAGCACTCCCAGGAACGGACAGTACAAGAAATAAAATTTTTATCATTAAACTCCAGGTGTAACTATTTGTTAAATACACAGTGAACTATAGAAGGTCATTCTAAAGTAAAGAAAGGACAGAGCTGAGCACTGTGCATAATGAACATCTATATGGAGAAGCCCTTTAACCAAATATATAGTCATTGTGCATCTTTATGGTCCTTACACTCATCTGCTGCCTAAAATTCAGCTTGAGGTTTTTCCATTCTTCTGAAGGAATGTGTCTGTCCTGTCTTCCATCTACTTTTTTATGTAGGTAGAAAAAATGGAGAGAGCAAGAGAGCCTATGAAACACTGGACCTACCTAAGCACACAGAGCCTATGAAAGGTATGTGGGTTTCAACTTACAATTTAGTCAGATATTTCACAGTTTGTGATGTAGTTTGTTTTCTGCTCACATGGTGAATATTTGCACTAAGCTGCAATTCTCTGTATGCTGCTTGCACTTCACCTTGAAAACTGAACACCTATCTACAGCAGGGAAAGGAACGTGTCTCCCCTGGGCTTAGAAGAACAGGGGTTCTTTCAGTACCTTTTCGTCTGCGGATGGCTATGGCAAGAATGTAAATGGCATGCGCCTGAAAAGTTATGCTTCAAAGTGTGAGCACGATTTCCGTAACCAAGCAACAACAAGTCACAGATACATGAAGAGACAGGGAAGCCCTGGTGTTGCACTTTGTGTGAGATGCTCTCTGGAAGTCTAACAAGGCTCTTACACGTACATAGTCTGCGGTGCCTTTTTTCCAAGAGGAGTTTCGCGAAGGCTGTGATGGAGTAGCCAAAATGAGTTAGTTTTGTTCATTGATTGAACAGAGCAGATAGTGCAAGAGGAGCAGTTTCTAACTGCATGGAAGTAGGTCACCACCACTGAAGATATTTCTGCTTTGGGGATCATTCAGTGAAGAACCTACACAGGATCAGTGTAACTGTGCACACACAGCATAAACTGTGGGATCCTGGTGAAGTGCACTGGCTCCTCAATGTTTTCCATCCATCCATCCATCCATCCATCCATCCATTCATTTTTATTACCTGCTTACCCTGAGCAGGGTTGCGGTGGTCCACAGTCTACCTGAAATCATTGGGCACTAGGGTATTGAACTGTCCCTGGATGGGATATCCTTGGGTTATGGATGTTCAAATTATGAGTTTTTTTGAAAACATAGACATCTTCCAGATTCATTCATTTTAAAATCCTTTTTCCACTAATCAGTTTTCTAAAATTTCTGGGTGGAGAGCAAGAGTGACCTGTCCCAGCCATTACCTGGCAGTAAAACACACCCATACACAACATCGGTGTTTGTAACTCATGTCTGATGTTTGTTGTTGTTTGTGACCAGTAATGAGATCATTTAAACTGAATGCTTACGGTATGAATTGGTCAAGAATTAGTGTTAAATAGATAAAATGTGTATTTTGCTTTCAGTCAAACTTAAAAATTAAGTAGTTTGAAGTTAAAATTTAAAATAAAGGACTGAAAATTTTTTTTATATACGTTTCAGCTTATTCACAACTCCAAGTTTCACAAAACCTAAAATGTAAATAAATCAACTTATTAACCTTTTGATTGTGTAGATAATGAAGCTGAAAGGGGCCAGAAGTTCACTGTATCGCTGACAACAGGAAGCAGATGCATACAGGCAGAAGTCACTGAGCTAGGTTTGTTGTTGGACGACAGTCCAAAGTCGCTGCCAAAAGGCAGGCGTGGGTCAAAACCGGAAGTCGGAACAACACAGGTGTCTTTGCAATGAGGGGTGAGGCTTGATCGGCAGTCAGAGGTCAAATACGAGAAGGGCTAACACTAGGACCGCTCAGTACACAATGAGAGAACATTGGCGATACTTCACACCAGCTTGTTGGGAAACACAGGTTTATATACTCTAAGGGGAAACACGCAGCAGGTGCCGGCGATCGTGGAACCGGGCGGAGTAGCAGGCGGAGCGGCGGGCCTGACATTGATGTACGTTGCAGATGCTTATGGAATGAACTGGTTGACTGAATTAATTAAAGTTTGTAGAAGCAAAAGACTTTTTTTCAGTATATATGTATAGTTATATTTTTTACATTTTCAATTTAGAAAAAGTACAGCGTGTGTGACTAAGAATATTTTATTTATTATAGCTATATCTGAGGTTTTTAACAAAACCCACCCAGCACGTGAATCAAGGGACATTGGTAAAACAATAAGACTTTATTGACTGTGAAATAGTGGTTAAAAAAAAGACTTTAAATTTACAGAGAAATCATGGTATGAGAAGACTTAAAGTCACAGTTGTCTACATAAGTTAAGGAGCCAGTGTATTAGATGCCATTCCCTCATCTGTAATTGGAATTAATAAACAAACTATACTATTATTTTTATTAATAAAGATCTACTTATACTATCTGGCATCTTATCTTATTAGCTGTTTTACAGTATCACATAATGTTCCATGGAAAAGAGTATAGCTTTTCTTAAAAATGACTACAAAAGACATTGCAAAAAATGATTTTGAAGAACAAGACCAAGAAAAAACTGATATTTTGGTGTAATGGTTATTTTTGTATCTAGTAATATTTTCCCCATCACTCCTTGGCAAAGAGCTGGAGAAGAAGAGGAAGCTGTTATAGATTTTATTTTTCTGAGCTCAAAGATCTCAGCAGATGGGGGCTGCAGCCATGAAATTAAAATACGATTGGTTTTCGGAAGAAAGTCTGGCAAATCTGGGCAGGATATTAAAAAGCAGAGACATCACTTTGTTCAGAAAAGTCAGTATAGTTAAAGCTGTGGTCTTCCCAATAGTAACGTATGGGTGTGAACGTTGGACCATAAGGACAGCTGAGTGTTGCAGAATTGATGCTTTTGCACTATAGTGTTGGAGGAAAGTAATGAGAGTCCCTTGGACTGCAAGAATGTCAAATCAGTCAATAGTGACAGAAATAAAACCAGACTGTTCACTGGAAGGACTTATAATGAAGCTAAAACTCAGTTACTTTTGGCCCCAAAATGAGAAGATAGAATTCACTAGAAGCTGTGATGTTGGGAAAGACTGAAGGAAAGAGTAGAAGCAGATGGAAGAGGCTGAGATGGATGGTAGATAATACTACAAGGGACGAGTTTAGACATACACCTTTTGACAAGTGAGAGGCTGGAAGCAAGCACCGTCATCTGGTTTTTTACTCAATAATAGTTTGGCTAGTTTCAATCTCAGTAAGGTCTCTGTGAGGTGGAATTTATTTTCATTTTTTTCTTAATTTCTTTTGTCTTGACTTACTGTGCCATTACATTAGAGGTTGAACTAATATGTAAACTTTGGACATTTTTGTTGCCCCATTTGTGGTGCTGCTACAGATTGGATCTTTGGAAATGCACTTCATAAACGCTGTACGTCTAAGGTGCAGTTTTGAACCAGGCATTAGATAGATCAGGAACCAACATTAAATACAACATCATGCAGGCCACTCCTAACCATAAAACGTCCTTCTGTAGTTATCCATCCTTAAAAGACATCCCTCAATGAACAGTGATCCAAACACTAGTAAGAACCTTTACAGAATATTGCAGAACAGGAAAACACACTCAGCTGAGGACAAAAACACAGTCTTAGTACACAGAACCCATAGGAGTTTTCACCACCATCACAAAATATTTGTATGTTCTTTTTGTCAGTGTTTGTTGTGTGGTGTGTAATAGCTAAGAAAGGGCTACACGCTTTCCTTTTTGTCTGTGCTGTTTCAACTATTGTTCTTCGGGCACCTCCCTTGTGAGCCCATTTCCTGACGCTCGTTGATAGAGAACAAACAACAACATGTTGTGATTCTTTCTCCTCATCCCCTGCACTCCTGCCTTTGGCTCTTTGGGCTATTTAGGCAATGAGGGTCAGGTGTGTCGCTCCCAGACAGCTCCTGTTGCTGGAGGGGTGGTTCCTTGGGACCTATCCCAGGTCCTGTGGGAGGCTCTGCTCACACCACTTCAGTTTCATGTATACATTCTATATGTAGTCCATGTACAGTGCATTCAGAAACTATTCATCCATCCATCCATCCATCTATCCATTGTTGTCAATTACCTAACCCTGAACAGGGTCATGCCAGACCGAAGCCCCCTCAGAGCATTCGGTGGAAGGCTATTAAACC